>OY751316.1:28078554-28423554 GCA_963564615.1 Rhorus exstirpatorius | reverse complement strand
CTCTCTCTCTCTCTCTCTCTCTCTCTCTCTCTCTCTCTCTCTCTCTCACTTTCTCGCCGCGGTCTCTCTAAGTAAGTTGACCGCCTGATTATGATGCATCGCTCTGGAGCTTTCGCGGGAGGATGCGAGCGAAAAAGAATTTAAAAAAAAAAAAACTGCAGAAGAATAAGAAATGGAAAAATAGGAGCCCGGGGATGCTTTCGCCAACCCAAGCCGACACTGAAAAAAATGGTAATGCAACGGCAACAAAATTCGTTTGTTGCCTGCGTTTTGTTACGACTAATATACAAAAAAAAACAAAATTTTTTGTAGTTGGAACAAAACATACTTTATTTTGTAATGCCAACAAAACTATATTGGATTGATCGAACGATACAATTAGAAGACCTCAACCCATCTGTCTATTTGGTTGAGACAATAAAAAAAATTAAAGTCGACAACAAAAATGTTTTGTTGGCGTAACAAAAACTTCGTGAACATCCTAACCCGTGCCCGTTACGAACACTATCGGCCTCTAACAAACAGTATAGTTGTTAGAATAAAGCGTTTTGTTGGCACAACCAAATGTTACGTTCGCCCAACAAATTTGTCACGCCGGCACCGCTGGTAGCGTCTCTTTTGTGGTATCGCGTGGTGCGCGTCAATCGTTCTACGCACTGCGTGACTGCTGTGACTGCGTACGGTGATGATATAATTTTTTTTCGAGCCGACATTAAGGGGTTACATGGGTTTCGTCGGGTAAAAAAAGGCCTATTTTCAATAATTTTTTTTCTATACAAAAAATTATTTATTTAATTCAAACTTTTTTCTGTCTTATAGATACACATTCAAAGAAAAATTTCTGAGATTTTCAAAAAAAAAAAAAATTAAAACTCCGCCATTGTGACGTCATTTCCGGTGACCCTTCGAAAAAAAAAGGTGCGTCCGCGTTGTCAGCATATAACTCCTGACAGGATCATCTAAAATGAAAAAAACAAAAATACGTGTTTTAGTTGAGACCATAAACTCGTGCTTGAACGATGGAAAGAAAAAAAAAGTAAAAATTGGAATTTTGGCAGACATTTTTCCAAAAAATGAAAATTTCGGTCAAATTTGCTTGACATTTTTTTTTTTTTTTTGAAATAGTTGTAATTGAAAAAAAAAAAATCCTTCGTCCAAGCACGAGTAAATTGTATCTCGAACACCTGTGTAAAATTTCATCAAGATCGGTTGAGTAGTTTTCGAGAACTTTTGACAACCGACTTTGAAACACACAGTTCCGAGAAAAACGCGTTTAAAGTTTAAGGAGGTACGACTAGTATGAAGAATCCAACTGACGGACTTGAAATTTTTATATGTTTTTGCCGAATACTTTATGCGCCTATTGCCAAAATTTGAGCTATATTGACCGTTTAGTTTATTCGTAATAAAATTGCAAAGTCGAGCAGTTTGAGTTACTAAAGCACGTCGTCTTATGGAGACGGTTAACCGGAAGTGCTGTGATCACGGTTTTGCTGCTCACGTATCCAACTACACCCGTTGAAAAACTGAAACTTGATAGATTAGATATAATAGATATTGTAAAAAATTGAAAAATTACTCTTCACCGTGTAGTTCTGGCACTACATCATAAAAAAGTTTCAATTTCCGGTTGTAAATGGTCAGAACGATCAAATAGCACCCACAGACTTAGCAACGTCGCGAGTAACAGCTGATGGGTTTCGGCAAACATAACCTAGCTTTGTTTTGATGTTAGCAACGAGGATAGAGTCATCTTCGTTGGTCACGTATACCAACTTATAGCATCGCCAATGCGACGTTGCCAAGTGTTTACTTCAAATTCCATCATGTTATTTATGGAGTTTTATTATTTATCACGTATCAATTATATGTATAATTATCATTCTGCCGATCGTATTAATTCCACTGAGGTAATTCAAGTCTATTTTAATAGGTTTTCGGCTGATTTTTTAAAATGTTTTTTAGTCCGTTTTTGTGGTAGACATGTCATTATTATTATGATGGAGACTACTATCGAGTCGTTGACAATCTAATTTTTCAGTTTTTATTAGTTCATGCGCAATAAATTAATCATTTACCACAAAATTTTTCACATTATAATCGATAATATGAATAATCAATGCAAATAAACATAAATCAGAACAGCTGTGGGTAAAATGAATTTAGACTTTTTTTTGACTCCAAAGAACTAGTCGTACCTCCTTAAAGCTCACTATACCTGAGGCGCGCTGACCCTTCTATATCTGACTTGGAGCGCACACCTTCCAAAGGCTGTATCTCCGAAACTATTATTCGGATCGACTTGAAAATTTAGGATAATATTCTTGAGATGGTTGTAGAAATTAATAAGCCAAACAAAAAAAAAATAGATTTTTTTGAACCCACGAAACCCATGTAACCCCTTAATGATTTAAAAAAATTAAAAAATCATCATAGAGTAGATGGATGACTACGCGCAAGACCTGCTTAAACAATGGCAGTTTTTAAGTTTAAAATTATATGTTTGTACACACTGGCATATATACAGTGGCATTTTACAGTGAGGCTAAACACCCAAAAGTGCGAGAGTGACAGCCAAAATTTGTATATAAGACTTTTTTTTATTCCATATGGTGTTATGAAAACAAAAAAAGTGTCTAACAATCACGCAGATGGCCTCGCTACTTTTTTTTTTTCAATCTATTAAAGCGTCTGCGTGAAAAAATCTGCGCAATGATTGTTTTTCCAGGTTGACAATTTTTTGTCCCGATGTATAGGCGAAGCGAAACCGATCGATCTTCGCCGCGGGTTCGCGCGATGACAAAATAGAAAATGAGTGCATTATATATCCATCACGACTGATCGGTATAACCGCGTCTCGCGGGAATGTTTCTTCTTCATCGCGGAGTCACTAACCCATATACATATATACGTTTATATTTATTCATGTGTGCGTATATATTTTCACGCGATATCTTTGCGGCTGGTGGATTCAACAGTGGAAAATCAGCGCTGAGAGAGGCTGGCCAAACTCGTGCGAAGAGCCGATATATATACAATGGATGCTCTCGCTGATTTTCGCGCCGTGGCATCGCCGTCAGGAGTCCAGAAGTGCTTTCTCGTGTTCCTTAACTCTCCAAGCCCTGTTTGCCACACTTTCGCTCTGTCTTTCCTTCTCTCGCTCTCTCTCTCTCTTGCTCTCTCTCTTGCTCTCTACTGCTCCGTTTTCGAATAATTGAAAAAAATAGTCGATTCCTCCTGGTTCGAGTCTATCAAACCTCAGCAGACTCTCTCTCTATTTCTCTCTTTCTTCCATTGTCACTCTAGTCCATTTCCTCTCGAATATATTCGCCTATACATGGTGCAACAGTATGTCATAAATGGTTTTTTTTTTTTTCAATATTCTGCCATAATTTTATTAAGCTATACCTATAATTTCTCCAATAAAAAATTAAATTTGGTCAATTCATGGAAAATCCTCGTTTTCCAGTGAATTTTCGTCGATCTCCTCCTCGTCCATATTCTACACCGTTGGAGAATAGAATTTCTTTACTCGCTTCTGTCGGACTCTTAATAATGACTGACGTTGCGCCGCAGGGTTCGTGGACCATTCACGGACTCTCCGGGCGAATGTATCATCGTTAAGGCATTTTAGATGCACTTTTCTCCAACACATTACCCTCGCCCCCCCTCCCCTCTCCCTCGCTCAATACTCCCACGTGAATCTTGCTCACATCAATGAAAATTTAATATAACATTCTATCGAGTTTGCTTGCGGATGATAAATTTTCTCTCTGGTATACAGTTCTGGTATACGGTTTTCAAAAAAAAAAAAACGCTTCTCATAAAAATCGTTGGACCGTTGATAATATACGAATAGATTGATTCAACAAAGCGGAGAGTATATGTGTGCATATGTACAAAGTGGCCCCTATATATATTATGAGGACCGACTCGTCGAAGAACTGACGAGCAATCAAAGACCGCGTCAGAAGCATGCTACAGTCGAGGAGCGATATGAGAGTATATAGCCACTCAATTAGAATTTCTTTGAACCCCCCCCCCCCCCCCCCCCCCATCTCGTGAGCCAACCACTTATATGTCTCTTTCGCTCTTTCTCTGGTTCGTATATGTACACATATGCGGGCTTCGAATTATCGTAGAAGGACAATTTCGCTGATATGTCCAGCCCTCATTTCGTCCAATTGAAGTGCCCATATATGTAATATTTTATTATAATTATAATAATAATAATTATTATTATTAATCACGACATGGCATACATTTAAACTATTGGAATTTTTCCGATAGACTTCTTTCATCGATAATGGAATTAAATTACGATCTTGGATAAATGAATTTTCTTCATTTATTGTGAGAGATATACATTTGAAAAATGTATTATACTCCAGTGTCAAAAACGATGAGCAAAACTTTTGTTAAATTCTCGCAAATATTGGGTGAAATTTCACCACAACGAGTATAGTGTGAAAAATAAATTATCCTGAAGAATTACACTCGGGAATGTATTTATGTCAATATATTTATGAAACCGGTCGGCCAATGGTGTTGAAAATTTTTACGTTTTTGTAATATGTAAGGTCTGACGATTGAATCATATATTTCGAAAAAAATCATAATTTTTCGAAATTTTTTTTTCGTTAATACCAGGTATATACGTGGCTTTGAGACCACACGTTCGAGCCATACGTTGATATATAATTTATGCATACTCGATCTGAGAGACCTTAAATTTAATGTCATGTTAATAACCCAACATGCTTAGCATGCATTAGGCGAAGAATGTATTTGTAGAGAGAGAGAGAGAAAGAGAGAGAGAGAGTGAACGCGTCTCGTTAACAGGTAAGTTTTCGGTGTGTCTCGGTAAACTTCGAAAACTCGATATTAAGGTATACTTACTTCCTGATGGTCTACCCCCTTTCCTCACCGCTCTCTCGTACCAACAGAAATCCACATACGTCGATGGTTATTTGACTACATAGACAAAGTACGCTAACCAGGTACCTGTGTGTTACCGTTCCAAACTAATTAGCTCACGAACCTTGGGTCTCCCCCGCCCTTCTCTCTTTCTCTCTCTCTCTCTCTCTCTCGTTGTTGCATTAATTAAACATACTACATCGCATTCGGTAGAAAGACCAGAATGATTATAGTGGTGGCTCATAAAGTACGGTGTCCTGAACTATAGCATTAAAATGAAACCATTTAAACTAAACTTGCCGTAATTGGAATTTAAAAATGAAACATCCAATTTTCGAAATACATTGCATCGAATTCGAAAGATTTGCTAATAGAAAAAAATCGTTCTAATACACATAATAATATCTCGTAATTCATCCGCATCCAGTAACTTATAAGACACCAATTATAAGAATTTACTTTTCGACATTTTGAAAAATTATAGCTCACCAACACGTGAATTGTATAAAAATCGAATACAAAATTATGTCTGGTTAATAAATTAAAAAAAAAACCCCCATCAAAACTAATTTTCCGAAGGGGCAATTTTTGAAAAACAAAGCCTAACCATTTTTTCCATTTGTTTTCAAAATAATTAAACATGCAAAGCTCCATACGCTTGGGATTATAGTGCATATTAAGCTCATATTCTATTTCCAATTGGGCTAATTAAACAGTTCGATGGTCGTATATATATATACACGCTATCCATACACATAGGTCTTGATGATTCAGAGCTTTAGGGGTATAATAATCAGCTCGTTCGATACGAAGCGTTTCGTGGTATGGATTAACCCCGGAGAACAATAATATCAGAGGGTTGGGGTTGGGAGGGGGGGGGGCAGAGTGGAGGACGAAAGCTTCTCTGCGAACGTTCATTTGCAATACTAATTGAAATCAAACATGCGCCTGACCCCATCAGCCATATTCGTAATACCCAAAATCCAACCCTCGAATGGGATTCGTAATATATATATATATTTTTTTTTAATATTTTCGTTTCTTTTCGTCCTATGTAGAGTTAAGCTGACACGTTAAACGAGCCCGCACTATAACTAATATCCGATGTAAATGACTATCCCTTGTATCGGTGTGACATAACGAGCGCACACATGCACGCGCACACAGACTCGAATAACCAAATACCACGTGCATGCCACGTCGAAAAAGGCCCAACCGCAGAGAACAGTTTCTCTCGCACCGCTCCTGCCCATCTGTCGAGCAGTCAAGGGTTTATACCAGAGAGCGAGCTCCTCTCAGCTTCTTCTCTAACTCTCTGTGTTTGCATAATATCCAATTATTTGCGGTACATACGTCAATTCAATTTATACCAAGCTATATGTGAACCAAGCCAAAGCGTACGTTTATACAGTAAAAGTCCTTAGAATTTAACTCCTCGGGACTGCGGGTCGTCCTTGCATTTTTACTACCCCTTCGGCCTTTCTTCACCCTCCATTGCCTGCTGTATATATAGATATCCCATTAATTTCTTTTTCTTTTCTGTTTTTTTTTTTTAACCACTTTGAACCTCGGCAGAAATTATAATTATCACAAGACAGAGATGATAATTTTTTTACCCTATAATATCCGGATTGATTTTTCAAAAATTAAAGTCTATATGAAAGATTTCTAGCTTCTTGACCGAACGACTAGAATCGCTCAAAGGGTTCAGATTTCATGAAATTTTGAAATTTTCGAAAAATATCTGTGATTGCTCTGGTTGTCGCAAATTTTAGATTATCAATCCGGACACTTTTTTACACAAGTACGCTAGGAGACGAGATATTAAATTTCGCAAGAATAAGGTAAACGTCCCAATAGCCGGATGTGTACCAGTAGTCGAACAACCCATGTTAAACTATACCTGTATACTACTGTATAAATATAGTTTGACATGAGGTGTCCGGCTACTGGTACACATCGGGCTATTTTTTTAGGTGGAACGTTTACTTTAAATTGCATTTGGAAAGCGAGCGTGCAAATTGTAAAAAATTACGAGTGCCATCTCCGCATTTGCAAAACTACGAAAAACCGTCTCCTCGTAGAGATAACACTCTGCAATGATGAATCAATGTGCAAGTTTCCAATTTGCATGCTTTTTAAATTCTATTAGTTGTACATATGGATATATGATCGAATTTTCGATTCGAACGAGGCCCACACGTGTGTAGCTAATACCTATATTTTCTTGTATTAATTAGATTGACGTGGCGTTAAATCGAGAATATATATATATCTCTCTCTCTCTCTCTCTCTCTCTCTCTCATCATCATCATCTGGTTTTGTATACTCGATTGCCAACACGGTTCGATAGTTTCGCATATATTATCGAGCTGGATGCGTCGTATGGGATGAGAGTCTGGCGCGTGTGTCCTTACGAAAATATAATTTATATACATCACGCGCGTGTTACGTATAATACATTAAGAGGGTTCGGATTGAGTCATTCGATCTCGCCCGTGCGCGTTTTATGTATACATGCGTTCATCGATTTAGAATTATGCAAAGGATAATTGTGAACCGGTGACTTGTCTGAAGCACAATAAATTTTCGAATTCAGGATGTGCCTTGTTCTTGCTGTGTATGCAATCTATTTATTTTCATCGCGTGTCGAGTATCGGAGGCAATAACTTGATGCTCGTATGAAATGAACAATTTTGAAGCAATTCAAAAGTAAACACACCGTCGCATATATCACGTTATCAGCGAAATCAGCTGATAAAAATATGTCATCGAAATTCACTAAAATTATGGAGAATAAAATTGGACCAATTAATTATCTTTCCCGACTGCAGTTTTACCAAAATCATAATTTCCGACTGGGTCGATTAAATTTTCGTTTTTTTTGGTTATAAACATTAAAATCGAAAAACGTCCCAGGCATTGGATCGAAACACAAGCGATACAAGTTCAATGTATATTCGAAGAAAAATAAAATAAATTCGATAGAAAAAAAGCGTCGAAACAGATGAGCGAGTCTCTGTTTCATCCTCTAACGCAAGTATATCCCCCGATGGCCGAGCGGTTAAAAAAAACTCGGTGACCAATGGCAATCCTGCGTGTAATGGGCAGTGGTCAATTAACACGAGGTCCTCGATTCTGGTAACACACAATCGGGCCGTTATACGTGACGCGCCTGAAATTGGACTTTTTGTTTCCAATATCAATTCCGCAGGTAACGGTGAAGGTTTTTAATTGATCGGGCGAGCTCTTCGGCCAACCACTCTCTCAATCTATTTTTCTCTCACCATACATATGTATGTATAGCTATATGTATCGTTTGTCAGAGTATTTTGAATTTGGTACGAATAAATATTCGTATGATCGCGGGCGTTAAGTCAAATACTGGCCGATTAATCTTTATAAAGAACTGGTCCTTCTTTGGACGACTTGTTTTTTTATTTTTTTATTTTAGTGCTAGAACATTTTTGTCCTTGTCAGCGACTAATAATGAGACTTCGGGGAGACAACAATTTTACATTTTTATTTTCCTGTATCTGAATATCGTATTGTCGTTTGTTGTTAAAATATCTGTCGAGCATCATTGGCAATAAAAAAAAAACAATCCTTGAAAAAAATTTATTAAAACATAATTATGTCGTCGTTTGTTGGATTATAAGGCAGTAAAAAGTCATTATGCAAAGTAATATCAATTTATCTCGAAATAAATGCACATGTTGTAATGAAATACCACAAAATAAAATTCATTTTAGTCTTTCTCAACAGTCTGGACTAAAAACTTCGATCCCAAGAGTGGACAGAGACTGGGGTTTGACTGTATTTAATCAAAAATGCTTTAAAAATCACAGCCAAACGATGCAACGAAGTCGTAAAAGTTTGTACGATGATTTACGAAAAATGTTCGTAAAAGAGAAAACAGAATGGATCTTATTTCCGAATTTTTTTGTTTTGTTTTTCGACTCTGGCTAAATAGAACAGCGCATAGAGGCATCGCAATCGTTGAAATCTCCGATTCCCATAAATCTCATTGAGAAAACATCAGGACACTCCGTCTTTCTCTCTCTCTCTTTTTTTCCTCGACGGAACTAATTCCAAACACCGTTACGCTTTTTCCGGGTCGCCGGATACGAAAAAGAAAAAAATCGAGCGGAAAATCTGGATGAAGATGCAACCGGGAGAGAGAGAGAGAGAGAGAGAGAGAGAGAGGGAGAGGGAGAGAGATACTCCCGCTGAGGATGTAATTTACTTTGAACGATTGACGTTACTCCTTCGTTATAGTAAGAAGAAAGAAAAGAGAAGAAAAAAAGTTAATGGATCTGGTAAATCGATGATTATTTTTTTACCAACCGCCATTTTTTGTACTCGGACGTGAAATGCATGGAATTTTTTTTTCCGATCCAACAACACGAAACTCCAAAATTTCTTCAGTCATAAATATATAATCTCCTGGTTCGGGAGATCCTTCCAGTGTCCTCTTCGGACTTTACCTGACTTTCACCGTGGAAAAAACCTTACCAAAGGTAAATATATTTTACCGAAATTTATCGTATTTTTTTTTGCCCTTAAAGCGCGCGGCTTCGAAAAAATCCAAATTAATTCATCGACATTTCTGAAACCTTGTAAATTTTACGAAAAAATTTTGCCCAAAAATTGAGTTTCTTGGTTGTTGGTATGAAATGCTTCGCATATTATAGTCTTGCGTCATCTCGTAGATGGAAGAGACGACCACGCGCGGGTCTTCTCCTCCCTTGACGTCTTGTACATCTCGCTCGGTAACCCTCTGTGCGTCTCCTCATCTCCGTCAGCAGCCAAGAAGCCAATATTTGTTCGCGTCTCAAGGCGGTAATTTGTTTTTTCCACTCGACGAGAAGTAAACGACCGTCTTCGAAGACGGTCCTGCCCGAGAGAGAGAGAGAGAGAGAGAGAGAGAGAGAGAGAGAGAGAGAGAGAGACGGACGCAGCATCAGCGTCTTCCTCTCACCCTTGTCTCGTCTTTGATTTTTGCCAGAAGAACCATTTCCGGTTGCCTTAATAACCACTTTACAGGTTGTTCCGCGCTACATATACACATGTAAAACATATAAATGGCTGTACGTACGGTCGATGAAGTCACATAAATGTGTTTCAGTGAAAACCTGCATAACATCGCCTGAGACTTCCTCACAGGGAAAGCTTTTTTACGGTGGGGAAAAGTAAAAAAAAAAAAAAAATATGCCGAGACTTTTGTGACAAAAATGACACAACGAAGAAATTTCCGGATATGTGAAAAAGTTCAAGTGACTCCGAATCTCGAAAACAAAATGAAACTGAACAATACAGCAAGGAGGAAAAAAGCTGCAAGTTGCAGCTTTGTAAATGGCATGGCTTTCTCCAAATTTAGCACAATGCTCAATGCTTCTGCTATGAGGAAACCAAAATTGACAAAACAGGCGGTTCCTTGTACAGAGGTAGCATTGAGCACTGTGCGAAATTCGGAGGAAGCAATAATTTTCCAAGTTTCGATTTGCAGCGTTTTTTTTTTTTTTGTAAATTCTCCGGGCTTGCACTATGGGTTGCAAATTTCGAGATATCGAGCGAAAAATTGATAAGAAACTTGAATGGATTCTGTTTTAAAGTTAAATTTGGCAGATACCTACGACAGAGTGCTCTAGCTTTAAATAGAATTTTCAATAGTTCGAAATTTTTTTTTTAATTCATCGATGTTGCATCTTTTGCTTTTCATGTACATACATATATATTGTTTTTGTACTCTTATCACGCACCGGAAGGAATCTCGTTGGCTCTATACGACGACGCGAATCTTCGGGGAGCAATTCGACTTGTTGTGTGCCCTTTCCCCACATACCTATTACGCGTATATGTATATGAGAAAATCTCCGGCATATATACATATCACGGCTTATATTCGCTTCGTATAAACCGGCAACGTGGACCTTACGAAAACTTTTGTGAACGCTCTTGTGCGCGCTTTCGAAACTGTATATATGTATACATATATGCAGGTACGAAGTTAAGCGATGGATCACCGAGCGAAACGTCCCGTGGGGTATCTCCATACCCGTTCCCTTTACCCTCCCTTCAGCCTCTCGCAACTTTGGAATAGATTGCGTTAGTGCTCCCCGGACAGCCCTAGGCGATTAGACAGAAGAGCGTACAATCTACCTATATATACTGTATATATATATATATATATATAGAAGGGTGTTTAAAAAAAAATTCGATTTTCCAACGGGCCCTACCTGAAATAGTTAGCTTAGGTAGAAAAAAAACAATATGTCAAAAGATGAGAATGTTAGGCCGAGTGGAAGATCCGCCGCTTTTGATTTTTCATTTTTTCCCCTCTTTTTATCGACTTCATGAGGAATAATTTCTGATAAAAAAATTTTTTTTTTCGCTCGCAGCTGCCAGCGGATCAGTTTTAAGATGCTCTTGGAATTTAATCATCCTAATTCATGTTTAAATTGAGTCCCAAACGGATTTTCACTTTGTTATTTCACTATTTTTTCAAAACTATCGTTCAAAATAAGTGAAAAAACCGTTTGCGTGTTGTGGGTATCACTTTAAAAATTGGATAGAATCTTAAACAAACTCCCGTTTAAAAAATGAACTTGGTAGCTGAAGTTTCTTTGCTTTGATTTGTTCCGAGTGCCCGTCTCCCATCATAGCAGTTGACTGCCGTTCAGTAGCCAACTTTTCGACTGTTGCAACAATGAAATTAAATTAAAAATGGGCCATGGCATCGAAGAACGAGAGGATGCACGGATAGTCCAAACGCGAGATGTAGTCGAAGAGGCTGATTGTGTGAGGCAGTACTTGATGATCAGTATAATTTAATCATTGAGTATAATTTGTCTTGCCATTTTCTTGACGTAAGTCCGGAATCATGAAAAACGGAGGCATCTCATATCAGATGTATGGAAATTTTACAGGGTTCGAGAGTAGTTAACGATATTGCTGAAAGAGCAGTTGCTTTGGCCGAAAATTTCAATTTATTATTAAAAAAAGACGAAGATCAAAGACAATTCAGTTTGCAAGTTGTCAAATTCCATCTTGAGCAGTATCTCAATTTTTCCTTCCCGAAAAGTTCGTCATAGACGTTAATTGGCTGTTATAATTAGAAACGTCCAATATGAGCGGCGGCTTCCACTTCAGTTACAGAGCTCCCTCTTCGCGAGGATGTTTTTTTCTATCTAAACTCAAGTTTTGAGGGGTGGAGCATGAAAAATTCAATTTTTTTTTTCTTCTTTAAAATACCCTAATATATACACGGAGATATAAGGCACTGAGATGAAACGAGACAATCGAGATTGTACATAAGAAACATTTGGTATATTATATAAAAATTTTTTTTAATCCATTTTTTATTCCATCGAATATTCGTACTTTTGAAAAACTCACTGTTCAATCGTAACGGAAATCATGAGTATAGGATGAAAATATGTCTGTCGACTATTGATCAAGTAAATTTTTCCGATGTATGAATTATTTTATTTCATGAAAAATCAACGAATTTCCTTTTTTTTTCCTTTTTCAAACATTTTCTAAAAAATTACGTACAAAAGAAGCAAATTTTTCAAAACATAGCCGTATTTTGTATTCCTTGTATATCCGTGTATACATTTTTTTATTTTTATTGGAAATATAAACAAATGAAATATACAGTGAGTGTGTCAAGATTTTTTTTTTTTTCGAAAATATTAAAGACAAAAAATAGCCGTGTACTTTTTGAAAACGATGCAAATCGAGTTTTTCAATAACCGATTAATCAACCCTGCTGCGTAATGTTGCCTCAATTTCGAGTTCTTTGTCCCTTCAAAGCCCGACCCTGAAGAGTTGTATATAATATAATGATGAGCGAAGCGCACACACACTGGACTATTAAACTCGGGCTTTATCGACCATGCGAAGATCTTCCTCGGGGCATATATAGTCTCTCGCGCTCGTTGATAACTATAATAGAAGCCGGTATATCTGTGTACCAATACACTTGACGAGACAAAGAGAATGCGTTTAACGAGAAATGCTGAGAAGAAAAGAGAGCGCGAAACGAATGGATGAAATCGCTGTATGCCTATAATAGAGAACGTCGAGGGGCGATTGCGCACCCCGAGAAACATTGAAAATTTCATTGTTTTTCCTTAAATACAGTCATATTTTTCATTAAAGTATTAATTGTAAATGAATAATGGCAGGGAATTTAATCTCGAAAAAATTTAGGCAGTATCGTGAACGATGCACACGTTATTTATAAAATATAATCTGAATTTTACCAGCATAACACTGAATTAACTGGATTAATGATTCATTAACTCGTGGTCAATTATCTCGAGAGTGATAATGCACCGAAACTAAAATGGTGGTCCAAATTTCCACCAACTCGTTTTATTTACGTCTGTATATAAACGATATATCAAATATACAGATATATATCTTATATATCATTTTTTTTTTATTTTATGAGTTTCAGAGTATACCCTTGCGGATTTTTACGTATTGCCCTTCCCAATTGGATTCTCCTGTAACTCCCTTACCGCGCACTTCGCTAAGCTAATCTGACTTCCGTTGCGTCGACTATACGTTTCGTACACTATAGCGCATTTTACGTGGGCACGGGGAAACTGTAGAACACTCATGTGCTGACATAGACAGCCCTATATTCTTCTGATTCCTCGGTATATGTATATATATATATATATATATATGCGTAGGATGCACGTAAAGTGCGGTGTAACGATAGAGCTTTGCTCGCAATGTGGATGCTGGCTGACGCTGTGCTAGGCTCTCCCTAATGGAGTCAACAAACAAAAGTGAATCGATTTGAAATAATGGCACGCAGCCGAGAGAGCAGCCATATACTACCTACAGGAGAGCAAAGAGCAAGGAGAGAGGCGAGTGAGTGAGCTTGCGAGCTGGCGCGCGACAAATAAAAGCACTCAGCGTGAGCAGCTTTATCCTTATACAACTGTCAGACGTCTTAACACTCCCCGACCTCCCTCTATCCTTTTCGATCTTTCTCTCTCTCTCTCTCTCTCTCTCTCTCTCTCTCTCTCTTTCTCCCCCTCTTTTCACCCTTCTGGTGGTACACTTTGCTCAGTCAGAGTTTCATGTGGCACAAACACACACACACACACACATACACACACACGCACACGCACGAGTGCCATCCGAACCCCTTAGAGCGTTCCCTGTAAAAGCTTCCTAGTCTTTCTCTCCCTCTCTCTCTCTCTTTCTCGCGAAATCGAGCATCATCGCACATCCCCTTTCAACCCCTCAACCCATTTCTAAAAAAAAACCCCCCCATCCTACCAGCGTTGCGAGGATAGCTCGGGTTAAGAGCTTTATGGAAGTCATTTTCGTTAGCGTTGTCGCGGACGACCGAGCACGCGTCCCTTTGGATTAAGAATAGTCGCGCGGTTGAAAGAAGATCGCGAATCTCGTCAGTGTGTTGACCGTCAAGGGAAATTTAAGCTTCCCTCCCCCAACCCCTTATTTTTTTCCGGCGATGTATAGGATTTTTGAGTTCTATTAGGCAGCCTGCCAGTGATCATTCATTCGGACAATAATTTGCTAAAATTTACGCATATTTGTTGATCGCAGAAATATGCGGACCAATACCGTGATTTTTGGAAAACCTCGAAACCGTGTTTTTGAGAGGGAAAAAAACGATTAGACGTAAAATAACCCATACAAAACTCAAAAAAATAGTGTTATCAATTTTTTTTTTCATGTAGCTGCATCGATGTAGAAAAAGTTCCAAAAATTTTAGATTTTTCGGCTGAAAAATATTTGGTCTCAATTTTTCCTTCCAAAAATTTCGTCATAGACGTTAATTGGCTGTGATAATTAGAAACATCCAATGAGCGGCGGCTTCTGCTTAAGCTACAGAGCTCCCTCTTCGCGAGAATGTTTTTTACTATCAAAACTCAAGTTTTGAGGGGTGGGAGCATGAAAAATCATTTTTTTTAAACACCGTTTAATATATATAGAAAGAGAGAGAGAGAGAGAGAGAGAAATTGTCCTATACGTATATTGTATATACATCGAAGAGAAAAGCTGATGGAGTGAGGACTCGATAGACTCGATTATCGAGCACTAGAGGTGAATTGATTAAAATCAAACGACGCTCTCATGTCCCCATACACAGGGAGCGAGAGAATCGAGTGAATGAAGGGGTCGAAGGTATATGTATATAACATATATATATATATATAGGATAGTCCAGTTTGGACCAACGGAGCTAGTGAGTGTGTAAACAGCTCGCAATTAACGTGCAACCATTTAATATGTAGCAGAAGAGAGAAGGGAATATATACATATATATACACGAGAGAGAAGGGAATATATATATATGTTTGTAAAAGGGTACATATCGGGTCCGCGTGTACATACTGAGGAAAGCGTATACAAACCTCTACAATGAGCAATAGAGGTATACATTCTTATCAGCATTGATATGTATATCATAGAAAAAAAGATATATGCGAATTTTGGTTCCGTACATAAAAGGGTTATAATGGGGACCATATATGTATATACGATTTGGTTAGTACTAGGACCAAAATTCATACATAAAAGGGTTATAATGAGGACCATGGATATGATTTGGTTAGTATTAGGACTAAAATTGATATGAATTTTATGTTATTTCCAAAAGTCGAAAAGAAAGAGCTGATTCTGAAAAGTGCAACACCGAAAATGTTTAATAGTATTTATTGAAAATCGGATTGAATAATCAGTGCAATATGTTCAAAATTAAATAGCTTCGGTTTTTCGATAAAATTCATATTTAAACATTTTAGGTTCGAAAAAGATCTTGGAGATGTTTTACGCGTGAGTGTGTATAAATTTAGATTTTTTATGTAAAAGGGCGACCATGACGTTGCATAAAGCATAAACTAATTTTCCATCCGTATTCGGTAATGCGTTTATAAGCACATATACTGAAATTTTGAACTGGTTTGATATGACAGTACAGTAAAATAAAATTTACTGTAAGCTAATCTTTCCTCAAAAGTATGGAGAAAATGATTTTACTCGCCGTATTTTGTATGTATGGCACAAATATGTTACGCAGATTATGCGCCTTGTGATTCTTCGATAAATTCAGATGTTTCGCGTTTTTAAGCAATGGTATACGTCGGTACCAGTTACCGTGTCGTAATGGTCAATTCGGGGACCAACTCGATGATTGAACGGCTTCGGATCGAGTAAATATCCTGAGAATAAAAAGATTTATCTCAGATCGGCGGTATTATGAATACCAGTATAATCTTTTATTAGTACAGTTATTTTCATGAATCGTTACTAGGGGCATGTATGTACGAACCAGAAATAAAAATATCGTACAGTTATTTACGGGGACTGGTGGCACCTGAGATTGATATCGCAATCACCGCTACAACAGTGTTATTAGCACAGACACACATTATTTCAGTACAGATTGAAAAATAATAGTTTATCGATGAATTGAAGATAGTATCGATCCAAATATCGGTTCTCTTTGTAGTACGACATCCATTATCCATCATTCTTCAGTAAATTTTAAGCTTTTGATCTGAATTGTAAAGGTACTATATCCATTATCCGTCATTCTTCAGTAAATTTTAGGCTTCCGGTCGGAATTGTAAAGATACATATGGGTACCGGCCACTGTGATATATCGGTGATTGTGGGTACCGACCTAGGTTGTAAGGGTACTTGTCGGGACCGTACGAGTTTCGAGGCTAATAAATACCTATGCCGTACGAAAATGTAATTTATATACTTAAATTTTCAATAAATTATATACGCGGGCAATATACAGAGGACAATCCTACGGTCTAAATAGTTGCATGAGATAGGCTAATCTTTCCTCAGAAGTATGTGAAAAATTATTTTCTACTTCTGAGGGAAGATTAATCTACCTAAGAGCGGAATATTTGTTTATGCTTTTTGCAATTATTTATAAAGATGGATTGATCTCTGCACATTGCCCACGTATAACTAAATTATTGAGCACTCAAGTAAATAAATTACATTTTTTTACGGCATTTAACAGCCTCGAAACTTGTACGGTCCCGACAAGTACCCTTACAACCTAGGTTGGTACCCGTAATCACCGATATGTCACAGTGGCCGGTACCCATATGTGCCTTTATAATTCCGATCGGAAGCCTAAAATTTACTGTTTTAATAATACCTTTTACTTCCGTATTTAATAATACCTGTTAAAAATAATAAAAGGTATTTAATAATACCTGTTACTGCCGTACAAAAATTACATTTTTGTACGGCATAGGTATTTAACAGCCTCGAAACTTGCACGGTCCCGACAAGTATCCTTACAACCTAGATCGGTACCCATAATCACCGATACGTCACAGTGGCCGGTACCCATATGTACCTTTACAATCCAGATCGAAAGCTTAAAATTTACTGTAGAATGATGGATAATGGATATGGTATGTATACTGCAAACAGAACCGATATTTGGATCAGATTATTCTGAATACATTGGTAAATGGCAATTTTTCGTTGTGTATAGAAATAATATATGTTTCTGCCAATAACAGTGTTGTAACGTTGATTGCGGGTATATCTAACTTAGGGATGTACAGATATCGGTCCCAGTAAATAGCTTTACTATATTTTTGCTGGTTCGTATATGCATGCCCTTAGTTACAGTTACTGAAAGTAACCTTATAAATAAAACATTATAGTGGTGTATTCATAATATCGCCGATCTGGAATCAAAATTTTTATTCTCAGGATGTTCACTCGATCCAAGGCCGTTTATTCATTGAGTTGGTCCTCGAAATGACCGTTATGATACGATTACTGGTACCAATATGTGCCATTACTTAAAAACGTGAAATATCAAAATTTATTGAAGAACTACGAGGAGCTCGATTCACAAACTTCTGAGGAAAGATTAACCTACCTAAGGACGAAACACTTGTTTATGCTTTATGCAATTATTTAGATAGTTGGATTGATCTCTGCACATTGCCCGCGTATAACTAAATTATTGAGCATTCAAGTGAATAAATTACATTTTTGTACGGCATTTAATAGCCTGGAAACTTGTACGGTCCTGACAAGTACCCTTACAACCTAGGTTGGTACCCGTAATCACCGATATATCACAGTGGCCGGTACCCATATGTACCTTTCCTATGTTGGTACCCGTAATCACCGATATGTCACAGTGGCCGGTACTCATATGTATCTTTACAATTCCGATCGGAAGCCTAAAATTTACTGAAGAATGACGGATAATGGATATAGTATGTATACTACAAAGAGAACCGACATATGGGAAATCCATTGATAAATTATCATTTTTCGTTCTGTATTGTCTGTGCTAATAACAGTGTTGTAAGGGTGATTGCGGGTACCAAACTCAGGAGCATACGGGTACCAGTCCCAGTAAATACCTTTACGTTGTGTTTCTTGCTGGCTCGTATATACATGCCCCTAGTTACAGGATTCAAAATAACTATATAATTATAATATTATACTGGTAAAACTTTTATTCATAGGATGATCACTCGATCTGAGGCCGTTCCTTCTCCGTATTGGTCCCCGAAATTACCGATATGGCACGGTTACCGCTAGCAATATGTACCATTGCTTGTATTAGAAACGTGAAATATTGGAATTTATTGACGGACTAGGTACATGAAGCATAATCTGCGTAACACATATGTGCCATTCATACGAAATGCGGCGAAAAAATTTTTTTTCACGTATTCAGAATACCGGTGATCCGATCCAACATTTTTTTTATTAGCCAGATATGCCATGTGTATTATCGTAGCACGTTCAAGTATCTGAATATATCTGAAGTAAATAGAAATGTGGTAGTCTGCGCACTTCATAAGTATTGAATTTATATTGTTATAGTGTATCAATTTTATTTTGAAGCATTGCACTGCAATGTATTGCAGCACAGTGCAATCCAGACCCAGCTCATGAATGTTGCGCTTTGAACCTCATCATGTTACTGTATGGTCCCCATAAGCCCCATTAGCCGATGGATAACTTGGTCCCCGTTATACCCCCTATATGTGTAGCGAATTATGGGGACCGGAGCTGGCATGTACCCTTTTATGTATAAAAATATGGGGACCGGACCCATATGTGCCAAATGTCCCCATATTCCCCTCTAGAGCCATGAAATGGTCCCGACATGTACCCTTTTACAAACATATATATATATATATATATATATATATATATATATATATATATATATATACACACGAGAGAGCGAAAATATAGAATGCTCCTATGTCCCTCTCACGATCCTCGTATAGTTAGCTATACATGTATAATGTTGTAAGGCATACGTGTATATATGCGAGAGAATGCATCATCAATACAGTTACACGCTATTGCATAACGTGTATATATCTATGCCCTCACAAGCGGCATAAATGCATCGTGGATCGAATTCAACATGCGACGAGCCATAAGAGCGAGAGAGAAAGAGCGATAAACGAGAAGGGTGCACTCATCATCTCCTTCGTGTGTTGGCACAGCCGCGCTTGATTAGCTTCGCCATATTTACATATCATTAGGCGATTGTTTGTACGAACACGAATATTGCCTCGTTCCTTCGTCAATTTCCCAATTTCTCCGCTCCACTCTATTAGTATTCACTTGCCGCGATATGACACGAGGGTTGACAGTGATTGGCAGCTCGTGGTATTAATTGAATATTCATTTATCGATATATACTAATCTATCGGAGCCTCACGATCACATTGTGCCTCATCGTTCCTCTATTTCTAGGCTATGTCGCGAGAAAAAAATTGATATTTATTTTTTGTTTTTTTTTTTCATTCTCGTTATATAGGGACCATAGGGACCGTGCACACTCATACACTCTCACGAAAGTGAGATGTACTCGTGTACATGCATACTAGTTGCGACATCTACAGTCCAGAATGAACACTTTGTAGGGAGAATATGCATGTAGTATTGTATACGACTACACATTCTTACTTTGGCGAGAGTGCACGGCGAGAGTGCACGAAGCGTGCACGGTCCCTATACGCTCATGGAATAAGCTCTCTGTGAACCCATACGTCCTGAATAATGAAATTTTTTTGCAGTGTTTGGCCACCCCTGGACTCGAGATACGATAAAATAAAACATAACCCTTTTGTATAATTGTTCTGCTACACGTGCGTGCCAGTAAATCATCAAACTGCCAGCAAGGATCGTGTAAGACGAAAAAAAAAGAAGTCTACAGCAGCTTTATTCTGTGGTACCTCTTTGTTTGGATCGAAATTCGCTAACGAGAAGCCACCGCATTATCAGAGGAAACGAGAGCAATATAAAGAGAGAGAGAGAGAGAGAGAGAGAAAGAAAACAATGCTCTATATGATGTGGATCGAACGATGGAGAGAAATGCCATCTATGTATAGAGCTATTAGAGCGAATAAAGCTTCCATTACGAGATCCACGGACTCCGAAAAATCCTTATTCTCATTCTCTCATCAGCCCTATCTCGAACGCCAATTTCGCGCCAGCCAACGTCGATTTACAATTAGCCTCGGAGTATATACTTCTCTCTCTCTCTCTCTTTGCTACATATCCCTCCCCCGTACCCATTACTAGCCGGTCACGTGTACATTGTGTGGATTAATGACGCGGAATGGCTAAATCGATTTGTGGAAGAAAAAAAAAAATTGAAGAGAAAAAAAAATTTCACTGCACCGAAGTAAATCGTGTGTAGAACGTGTGTCAAACATTGAACGAACGGTCAAAACTCTCTGTGTATGATGAATGTTTGAACAGGGCTCTTTCTCTCTTTACTCGCACTCAAATATTGAATCGTTCAATCGAAAAACGTACTTTGCAGTCGCACGGGGGATACAGTCAAAGTCCCGAATAGAGAAAGTCTCGAACGGACAGAATCCCGAAAATCCGTCAAACGTCAATGTCAATGTTTGGATGGTTTTGCACGGCACCGGGCGCTGGCGATGATATTCAATAATTAAAATGTTGTACATTTGAATGAGCGAAAATTGGGAAATTTTTTTTCCGTTATTCCCAGATTTTTTTTTTTTCGTACAAACGAACTATAAAAGCGATCGACACTCGGAACCAATAGTTTCGAGGACAACGTAAGAAAAAATAGGAAAATCCAAAATATTGGTAGGGTAAAGGAATAAGTCTGTACAATTGACCGAGGCAGAAAAAAAAATTATTCTAATTTCGACCTTGGTCAAATGTATTTACAGACTTTCTCCTTTTCACTACGAACACTTCGGATTTATTGAAATAACTATTATGTTGCCTTGAAATCAATTGCATCCCGCAGGCGATCGGTTTTATAGTTCACATGTACGATGCAAACAGTCCGGAGTACCGGAAAAAAAAAAATATTCTCATTTTGACCTAGGTCAAATGTACGAATTTTGTGCTTTTCGCTACGAAAAATTTTGGATTCGCAGCAATAACAAATATATCGCCTTGGAGAGAATCGGATCCCGGAGGTGATCGGTTTTATAGTTCACATAAATGGTTCAAACAGTCTGGAGTAGCGAAAGAAAAAAAATTCTCATTTTGATCTGGATCGAACGAACGGATTTTCTGCTTTTCGCTACGAAAATTTTGGATTCCTGGAAATAATGAATGTATCGCCTTGGAATGGATTGGATGGCGGAGGAAATGGGTTTTATAGTTTACATAAATGATTCAAACAGTCCGAAGTAGCGGGAAAAAAAAAATCGTTTTTTGACCTAGGTCAAATAAACGGATTTTCTGCTTTTCGCTACGAAATTTTGGATTCATAGAAATAATGAATATATCATCTTGAAATGAATTAAACAGTCCAGATAAATGATTTAAACAGTCTAGACTGTTTGAATCATTTATCTGAACTATAAAACTGATCACCTCCGGGATCCAATTCATTGATCCTCTGGGATCAAATTCGTTCGAAGGCGATATATTCATTATTTCCACGAATCTAAAATTTTTGTAGCGAAAAGCAGAAAATCCGTACATTTTACCCAGGTCAAAATGAGAATTTTTTTTTTCGCTGCTCTTAATTTGGCTTGTCCTAAGGTTGGTCTGTCCTTTGCTTGTCCTAATTTTCTCACGAACCCTTAACTTTCCGGATAAATGAGAACAGCGAACTTCGCAATTTATAGGCGAACTTTACTTTTCTCGTTTTTTTTTTTTTTTTTCCCCCGTAAGCATCGCAATCGTTTCGGGGTAAAAATAGATTAAAGTTTTACAAAGACCATGCAGATTCATCTCCCATAACCTAAACACCATTTTCACTCTGCGATGCTAGCGCCACAACATCGATGTTCATTTTTTTTTGCCAAATTTACAATAATACAAAATTCGTCGTTTATTTCAAATCGTTTATTCATAAAAAATACGAATTTTGTCGGGTTTTTTTTTTTTTTTTTTTCCTTTGACAATCACAATTTTCGTCTACACTTGCGTCAACAATTTTGCATAGTTTTAGCTTAATTTTTTTTTTTATATTTTTTTTTTATACACCAGGCATCTTCGTAATAATTGACGAGTGAGCATTATAATGTTCAGCCATCACGCCCACACGAAATTACGTTTGAGGGAAAATTTATCAACGTAAAACACAAAGACGTATGAGAGAGAGAGGGGGACAAGGAATGAAAATAAAAACGAAATTAAAGATTATTTTCTCAATAGTTCTGAGCAGTTTCACGAGCCCCCTCCCCCCAGACTTTCAGGATTGTCGAGTGTACAGTGGTGATGTACGAAAACGAGAATAACGAAGAAAATATATATATATATATATGTAACTTCCGCACTATATATCGAACTAAAAAAAAAAAAAAGAAATATCGCTCATCTCGTCCCTGAATTCTCGCAATGTTTTATGTACACTCGCGACACTTTTTTTTTAAATCAATGTATCAACTTCCAATTGCGGTGATCGACGCTCATATCGTTAGTCGATTAAAACAACGCGTTTATCCAATAAATAATTAACTTATGTTCGTAAGCAAGGAAGAGGAAGAAAAAGGGACGGGAAAAATAAAAAGGCGGGAAAATACAATTTTTAAATTACTATTAAGGCAGTATGGTAATATGGCTTGGTATTGTTTTCTGTTTTCATTTCCCACTATTCTTTCTTTTTTTTTTTTTTTTTTTCTCACGTCGAAATAGACTTTCGCGCGACGAATCAGCGTTCTTTTTTTTTTCTTCAAATTTTTACTTTCGCGAGAAATCAATTTTTCGTATCTCAAACACAATTTTGTTCTTTTTCCTTCGTCAAACCTCGCAAGCTTTTTTTTCTTTTCCTTTCGGCTCTTGCAAGTAACGTAGACGTTTGTTTCAATTTTTTTTTTTTCTTTAATAATCTCTTTCGCGAACGATATGTGCGTGTTTGTCCTTCAAATAATGTTGAGACTCGATTTTGGACCTATCGTTTATAATACGAATACACCGAATCTTCAACTAGACCGCCGGACTCAATTGTCCCCGGGGGAAGTACGAGCTTGTCTCGTATTTTTTTTTTTTTTTTTCTCACGTTTACGGGAATAATATATATATATATACGTATATGCTGCGTTAAGCTATCATTCTGGTTTAGATGCTCAAAAAAAAATGTTATTTTTGTAAATTTTTTTAAGAATTTATTATTACAGATATTGATATAAAATTTGTTGGGCTTAATGAATACACTCTCGAAATGGGCTGAAAAACATTTTTTAAATTCATTTTAAACACTTTTTGGACGCAAAAATGACAGAGGCAGACGTGTAACTTCTCGAAAAGTGGTGGGCTGGCGGACGTTGATATCTCGATAACGGCACATCCGAAACGAAAAAATCAAAAATATTTAGATTCGGTATGACCGTGGCTTCTGTGCATTCTATAGCCGTGTTGTAATTTTAATTTTTACTTTTTTTGCCAAAAACAGTGAAAAAAAACCTTGTTTTTCGTTTCTTTTTTTTTGGTTAATCTTCGCCATTTTGTTATTTATCAATAAATAATAATAGCTATAGATTGCACGAGAGAATCTAAATATTTTTTATTTTTTCGTTTCAGATGAGCCGCGATCGAGATATCAACGCAGAGCCAGCCGACCTAGTCACTTTTCGAGAAGTTATACGTTTACTGGTCATTTTTGCGTATAAAAAGTGTTTAAACAAATTTAAAAAAATTTTTTTAAAATCTATTTCGAGAGTGTATTCATTAAGCCCGACAAATTTTATATCAATATCTATAATAATAAACTATAAAAAAAAGTTGATAAAAATAGCCTTTTTTTTGAGCATCTAAACCAGAATGATCCCTTGACAGGGATGATGATCGTTCGATCATGAAAACTCATCGAGAACACTCGCAAATAATTGCTGCGAGACGAATTACAAATTAAAATGATGAGAATATATAAACCTTGGAGATATTGGAGCTTTTGTTAAAAAAAAAAAATATCTTCGCGGTACACCAAAATAAAGAAGCATCCCCCCCCCTGCGTCATCAAAACTTTTGGCAGGCAGCGACGAAGCAAATTGTGACTCGCATCGGCGGGGCATCTCATTTTGTCCCTAAGAAAAATCTTTTTCCTTTGAATATAGAATTTTTCGTTTCAAGCTAATTCGCAGAAATTACCGACCAAAAATGCTCCGGGGTTTCGCTGCCAAGATCACGAAATTAAAAAAAAAAAAATTTACTCAAAGCGAGTATGTTCCGGCCGCGAGGGACTTTGAGAAGAAAATTTCTAAATTCAGGGATGAAAAATTAATTCTCAAGGAATGTGTGGTGAGCCACATAATTCCAGTCGAAAAAAGTTTTGGTGAGAATTTCAAGTACTTCGGCGTTGAAGCAAAAATTTGAAAAAAAAAAATCAACCATATCGAGGATGATAATAATATCGATTTTCAATAATAACAATGCCGTAAAATTATCAAAAAATTGTTTAAACAATAAATTGTTGCAGAAATTTCCCGTAAAAATGTATTTCGATTATATGTAACAAATTCCTCGATTTTCCTTAATACATGTGAATTTTTCAAGAATTTTCTCATGGTCTTTTTTTTTATTTTTGTTTTTAAAAATTTTTAATTTTAAAAATTGCATGAAAAGTGGTGAATCTTCGATATGTTCTCGTAAAAAGGTTCCATATTAACTTCACGAAGTATCCGGATCATCAAACGAATACTTTTGTAAATACAGTTTTTCAAAATTCTAAAAAACAAATGAAAAACCGTAAGAAAATTTTTGAAAAATTCATGTCTATACAGAGAAATCGATGAATTTGTTTCATATAATCGAAAAACATTTTTACGGAAAATTTCTGCAACGATGCATCGTTTAAACAATTTTTTGATAGTTTTTCGGCATTATTATTGAAAATCGGTATTATTATCATCTTCGATGTGGTTGATTTTTTTTCAAATTTTTGCTTCAACGCCGTACTTGAAATTCTTACCAAAACTTTTTTTCGACTAGAATTATGCGGCTCGTGCATCCTTGCGGAAGGAACCTCGAAGCTTGCGAAGACACCGAGTCAAAAAAATTGACCGTATTGCAAATTAAACTATCTCAATTCTCAAGATATCTCATTATATTGAGTGTTCGTCGAGCAATGCTCATTTTCTTCCGATGTCTCATAATTTCATGGCGACCCGATAATGCAAAATAATACTTATTGCGCGATTGATATTAAGATTCAGGCTTTTTTTTTTTCCCCCTCCCTAACCCAACCGGGCCATAATTATTCATGCAAAAGTATCTCGAATGGATTTTCCAATCGAACGACCGACTCTCGCGATACTCGCGTGTCCGTCGGACAAGCCGGCGATCGATCGTAAATGAAACTTTGGTCGTGATATCTCGTGGATTTTGCGCGTCGAGCACGAGTATTCTCGCGATAAACGCGAAAGAAATTAAACGAAGAGGAATATAAAAACGAGAAAAAACAAAGAAAAGAAAAAAAAAAAAAAAAAAAAAAACAAACAAATCAGAATTAATGGTAACCAACCATTTGCGTATCCCAAAACTATCGTATCTCGTCAAGGCTTGGCAATTTCATTACCATTCTCAGCCTGCATCATGGCAGTCTCGAATTGTTCGAGAACTCTCATGCTCTCCGGCGAGACAGTGCCAATTCGCAATCTCTCGTTGTCAATCCCGCGATTTTCCTGATCGACGATAGGACAATCCTGATCCTCGTCGTCCTCGATGATATCCTCAGTCTCGTCCTCGTCGACCTCCAAATTATCGCTACCGCTACTATCGTTGTTCACGTTTTTTCCGGCATCGCCGCTTCTCATCTTCATAATCACGTCCTTCGTCGTCGCTGCGATGCTCCTCAAATTGCCAAAATCGTGCATACCGATCGGCGACGATGCATCCTCCGTGGCGCTGCTGTCTCTCGAACTACCGTCATCGCCGCCGCCACCGCCGCCGCCGTTATTTTCAATTTTCTTGACATTATTATCCGTAAAAAGTGGCAATCTCGCGAAGCAATCGTCATAATTCTTTCGAAACGATGAAAAATCCGTGTTATCGATTTTCCTAACGTTACCATCGTGATTAATCGTGTCACGCGAATCGAGGCTCTTACGCTCGTTTCTCATGAGTATCCTCGGAATTTGACGTCTCTCGAATTTCGTTGCCTCGTAAAATTCACGAACTATCGAGCTCGTGGTCGGGCGATCATCATCCGTTGTTCTCCGACGATTTGGCAATAATGATGCTTTGTCGTTTCTCGCTTCCGGTGAAACGGACGCGAAACGTTGATAATCATTGCTACGAAAAATCGACGCAAAAACGTTAAAATTTTCGCGCATTAACTTTGCTCCAGATGGCGCTGATAAATGCGCTTCTTCCAATTTCACGTGTTCACCTGACGCGACAATTTCACAATTCCCCGACTCACTTCCGTTTGTGGCCTCATCGCCGGGCATGAATTTTCCATCTTTCTCGCTGACGTTTCCCTCCCCGTAATTTCCATTTTCGGCGATTTCACGCGACAATGACGCTTCAATTCCTCCGTTATCGACGCTTCCCCGACAACGCCTCGATTCGACGTCGTCGTCGTCGTTATTACGATCGGCGATGAGATCGGGCTTTTTATAGCCTGCGAACAATGAGTGATGTTTATTGTGAGATTTTTTGCGATATTTGTCACGGGAGAAGAGACTCTCCGATTGTATCTCGATTTTACGCTCGGACGTTCTTTCGTGCCTGAACGTATTTCCGTCTCCGGTGTTTCGATAATTTTCCTCGAAATTTTTATTAATCGTCGCTCCGGAGTTTCTTGATTCGGACTGAGGCTGCTGCTGCTGCTGCTGCTGCTGCTGCTGCTGCTGCTGATCGTGGGAGATTTTCGTTGCGGATCCATCGTTGCACGCGAAGCTTTGTAATTCATCCATGTTGTCGTTGCTGAGGTGCTCGGACGCGATTGATTTTGGCTTGTCGTTGGACTTGACGATTCTCGTGAGTCCTGGCACGGCTCTTGTCGAGGATTTTTTCCAACCACGAGACTCGGCGATACGTCCGGTGAGCTTGTCGAGCTGCTGCTGCTGCTGCTGCTGCTTGGACGACGAATCGACGATCTTGAGATTGGAAAATTCGTATTTTCCATCGTCAATGTTTCCACTTTGACGTCTCGACTCGTCGACGAACGCCCGACTCTCGTTGTCATTTTTTCGTCGATCGTCATCGATCCTGATTCCCGGCTCGCATGATTTATCCCTCTCCTTGTCGCCGATTGGTAATTTGCATCGATAGGTCGATGAAGAGAAGGAGGCGGATGAGGATGAGGATGAGGAGGTGACGAGATCGGGCTGGGGCACGTAGGTGACGCTCGATCTTGACAATTGATTGTTAATGACGAACGTCGTGCTGTACGAGACGCCGATTGGATTCGTTGATTGTCCAGCGGTGAGCTGGGGCTTGGAATCGCTGTCGGGCTTGACGACGACGACGACGCCGTGCGTCGTTTTATCGTCATTGGCGCCAGTGTGGACGTGGCCACTGGCACCGATGGGCTTGGGGAACGCGACGGGGACCGAGCTCGACGCGATTGGGACGAGGAAAGCCCTGACCGTTGCTGACTCGTTGACGGCAAGCTCCGTATCGGCGATTGACCGTCTCTGTCTCGAATTTGCGCCAATTTTATAAAATCCGCCAGACGCTTTATCGATCTCTGGGTCTTCTCCTGATTTGCCAGCAACTCCTGGCGCGTACGATGCTGCAGCTGCGGGGAAATCGGAGAATCGAAAGATTTCAAAAATGCGAATGACAATATTTCGGGGATCTTGAAATCTTTGCTTCGGGGGCCACAATTAAGTTTGGGAGTACGTGTGTGTGTGAGAGAGAGAGAGAATTTTGCGTTTGATATCGCGTGTCCAATGGAGTAAGATCGTTAGCGTTAAAAAAAAAACGATTTTAATGCCACAAGGTCGGATAATTTTTTTTTTTTCCCCGTCATTTGTTGTAAAAATTATTAAAACGTACGATTGAAAATTAGAAATTTGAAAACGTTGAAGCAGAAGTTCGTAGGTTGGTTGATATGACCTTCTGGTTTTAAGTTTTCTTTTTTTTTTTTTTTTTAAAGATTTTCAGGCGTTCACGGCTTTCTGATTTTGAGGTTTTTTTTTTTTCATTTTCAGTTGTTTACGGTTTCAAGTTTTTTCGTTTCAATTCTCGTTTTCCCTGGTAAAAATCGTTCATACATAATTATAAGCTGTTGATGAGAAATTTCATTTTTTCGATATCTTTATAGTTTGAATTATGCACTTATTTTATGGTTCCTGAGAAAAAATGAACCATTTTGATTCGTATAAAAGATTCTTTGAATCCATTTTCAACATTGCGTGTGCTGCTGAAAATCTTCAAACGGAAACGATAACAATAATTTACAAAAAAAATTCTTATGTGGCGTATACGATCTTATGAAATTCGTTATTGTGATTTTTTTTTTCTTATCTCAAATTAGAACCATAAGATCGTATCCTGCCAATGGCTCATTTTGGAGATTTTACCAAAAGTTTCAACGCGTTTACATTTTACCAATGCCCAGAAAGTCGATCGTATACCCCAGGACTTGGCACGTTCCGGGCTTTAAGTGGCCAAATTTCAATTTTAACGTTCTCAAACATATTTTTGCGTGATTCGCGTAAAAACAAAGAAAAAAAAATATACGACCTTCTGATTTCGTATAATGAAGTCGTATAATGGCACTTCACGACTTTATTCCATTAGACATGGGATATTTGATGAAAAAAAAAAAGAAAATGCAAGTTTTGTTCCTTTTTGATTCGGATAAAATAGATCGGAATTGAAAATAATTTCGAACGAGAGAGATCGTTTGAAATTCTTATCCGATCGCGTGTGACGAAATATTCAGATCGATGAGCACGAAAGAATTTTGAGAGAATTCCTTTTTTGTCCCCTTCTTTTGGCTTTTTTTTTTCAAAATCAACTTTTAAATTTTTTACAATCCGGATCTGAATATTCGTTAACCACGACACGGTCGATTGAGACGAAAAAAAAAACGCCCAAATTTTATAAAAATTTGACGAAAAAAAAAAAAAATCTAAAAGAGCGTAAAAAATATTTCACACGATTATAAAAATTACAACGAGATCACTAAAGTATTACAATATTGTACGGTACAAGAGACACTCTATACGACAGACATGCTTTTTCTTTCTTATTTGTGCAAAAAAAAAAAAAAAAAAAAAGAGAAAAAACTGAAAAAAAATCGAAAAAAAATAAAATAATAATAACACAAATTATATTCGAATATATTCGATCACGTGACACTTTCGTTCGTGATCTCTCAACTACGAGCTGCGGGTATACGAAAATTTTCTACGAGACTCTGAGCATTGCGATATTCAAACGTTAAAAAAAAAAACGAAAAACGAAAAACAAAGTTGGCAAAAAAAAAAACTATAAAGAGGTTGCAGGTTTTTTTTTCAAGTTTAAGAAAAAGAAGAAAAAGCTCACAAAGTGTCTCTGGCATTGATCGAAAACACCGAGATTATGAAAAATTTACAAATTTTGTTCCGAGTGGAAAAAACAAATTAACAAAATTAAGAAAATTAAACAAAAACAAAAAAAAAGAAATAACGAGCATTCCAAAAAAAAAATTTAGGAGTGTAAGTTGAAATTTTAATTTTCTTTTCTTTTTTTTCGTTTGTTTTAAATTCTACGCAGGCCACAGGACGAACCTGAATTGACTGGCCGAGTAGTTGAGACCGCTTTTCCAACTCGTAAACCTGCAATCTCAGATCCGAGTTTCGCTCACGTTCCTCATATCTTTCTCTCTCTTTTTCCTCTGCAAGACATTTCCGCGTTCAATACACGTGGTTTGAGTTGTGAATTTGTAAATATACTGGTTTTTTTTTTTTTTAGGTGTATTATTTTATTGTTGATTTTTGTTTGTTTGTTTGTTTTTGTTTTCGTCCTACAAGCACGCATTGATCGACCAAAAAGTTCTTCTCAAATTGACAAAAAGTCTCGTATACTCTCGCGCCCACGTGGGCTCTCGTTTCGACGATCTTGCCTCGATTTTCGAGACACTCTCGTGATTATCTTTCGTCGTTTATTTTTTCTTTGTCTTTCTTTTGTTTTTGTTTTTGTTTTTTTTTTTTTTTTTTTCTAGTACTCGGTTTCGCAATTCGATCTTTGAAGCCTCCGACGACCCAGGCGAGTTAAGTCGTTGCAGTCAATATCTAGAATTTCGTAAGGCTCTGTATTACAATCGTACGAGACAACGGCCTTGTTTGTTTGTTTGTTTGTTTTTTTTTTTTTTTTCGTTTTTTCTTCCAAAATCTTTGAGCAATTTGTGTTTCAGCTATTTTTTTTTCCCTCGAAGAAAAAAGAGAGAGAGAGAGAGAGAGAAAGAAATTTTAAGAACTATTCGGTGTGCGCTGCTCGTTTGCCAAAGAACAAGAACTTTTTTGTCAATCGCATGAAATTCAAACACGAAAATGGTTTTCTTTGTCTTTTTTTTTTTTCTTTCTAAGATTATCGTTAATGTATTATCTGAAATGAGAATCGAGATACTTTTTTTTTGTTTTTTTTTTGTTTCTCTCGTTCTCCAAAAGTATTACCAAGCTCGTCGTTCTTCTTGACGGTGCCGATGGATTCCATCCGCTTGACGGTACACTTTGGACACAGCTTCGTCGATGGCGGAGCTATCGAGTGACAAGAGACGTGATAATTGGCCTCGCAATTTTCGCAGCTGGTCAATATTCCTGGTAAAAAAAAAAAAAAAAAAAAAAAAGAACGATTGAACGTTATCGATCCAATTTTTTAAAATAAATATTTGAAATATCAAATGGATTTTCATTCGTGAATGGAAAATATTTTTATGAAATTTATGGACGAAAAGTGCAGAAATTTCTGCCCAATTGATCTTGGGGCGCACCTCTCCTTATCTTGAAAAAGAAAATTGTTCGTTTCTTTTCCATGATTCGTTTGTATCAATTATTTAAAAAAAAAAAAAAATTGAACTACGGTACACTGTAATTTCTTAGCTTCAATCTTTATTCCATAATTTTCGAAATAACCGCTTCTAAGCTTTCTCCGTTACGTCGTTGTGTAGAAAAAAAAAAAATTCCTGCCGATGCATTCGAAAAATAATCATCCGGACAATGGAATGCGCAGTTGACAACATTTTAAAATAATACCAAACGAACTGAATAGAAGAAAAAAAAATAAAATTAACAAAGAAAATTCTCTTTTTTTTCAGATTTTCAATATTCTCAATCAGGGCGGCCACGAAAAAAAAAAAAGGAAAAAAATTCCCTGACTTTCCGCTGAAAGAATACCCAAATAGAACAGGAGCTTATCAGGTTAATCAACCAACGAGTTTTTTTTAACCCTTCTAGGTCACCAGGGGTCAAAATGACCCCAAGCGCAAATTTAAGCAATAATTACTGTAAGTTATTATATTATATTATATAGTTATTACTATAAGTTACTACAAGAATTGGACCCTCTTAAGATATTAAAATAAAAATATCTTTTTTGAAACGCCCAATACGGAGCTATTCATTTCCGTAAACTATGATATCTCAAGAGTATCACCCTAAAATTTTATGAAAATATATTTAAAATTTCCAGAGTTGTGAGTTTTATTAGTAAAAAATGGTTTTTTTTTTAACGCATTGCCTCATTGCTGATTTTTTTTCGCCATTTTGAAAATTTGATAAAAATTTTTGCCATGATATTCTTATTCGGAAAGGTTCAAGCTAATATCCTGAATTTTTATGAGTCGTCCGAAACGATACGGAAGTTGATGAACGTTTGAATGAAATAAAATTTGCGAGAAACGACAAAAAAATCATTTTTTTTTATCACGATATTTTTTCGTTTCTTGTTAATTTGATTTTTCATTTATCAATAATATCGGAAAAATAGTGATCTATTCAAAATCTATATATAAATCATATGAATTTTAATTAAACTTTATCCGATGTAATTTGTTACATATTTATATTTTTGGTAAAAAAAATATGTTTTTGACGTTTTTAAATGAAATTTTTGAGTTTCAAGAAGAATTTCTAACGGATTCTTCATCAGTGAAAGAAAATAAATCAATACAGGGTCCTATATAAAATTTCGAAACTACAAGATTTTTTTTTCAATTTTTGCGTAAAATGAATGGGTCCGCTAGAATCGCTTTTATTTTGCTGCCCGATAGGAATGAAACTCCGACCAGTGCTTATTCTCTCAGCAATCGTTTCAGCTTTAAAATGTCGCCTGGTTCATCGAGCTATGTTTTTTTTTTCGATTTTTTACAAATTTTCAAAGTCGGACCATCGATCTTGGTCATCGATTTTCAAACTGCTCTTTTGGATACAAAAAAATTAAGATCTCGGAATGAATCAAACGGCATTCTCAAAGTCTCTGCTCCTGGGCTTTTCAAAAAAAAAAAAAAAAAAAAAACCCCCCGATAAGTCCAAATCCGTCTATTCGGAGCAAAGTTATGGGAGTTTGAAATTTCGTTATTTTCAGGCTTTCGAAAAAGTGAGCGAAAATTGGAGATTTTTTTTTTTTTTCGTTTTTCTCTCACTATTTTCAGGCTCGCAGACGATCGGAAATTTTCCGCTGATTATAAATCCGATCGAATGTTTTCCCGGAGCCCAAAATTCGATATAAAGAGGTCAAAAAAACGAAAAATATTTCAAGTCAACGTAAGGTGCCTTTATGCGCGGATGCAGATCAAAATTTTGAAATAACAATTAAAAAATTTTTTTTTTAATTTTAAAATTATTATCAAATATATTTAAAATTGTTAACAAAAGTTCATCTCGGTTGACCGAACAGTTTGAATTTTAATTTTTGTAAATTTAATAATTTTCCCTTAACCAAATGAAAAAATCCCTGAAATTTCCCTGTTTCCCTGAACATTTTTAAATTCCCTGACATTTCCAGATTTTTTCCAGTTTTCCCTGACCATGACCAACCCCGTCTAATTTTGCATAATTTTGTCCAGCAGAATTTTCTAGCTTTTTTTTTTTTTTTAATTATTAAACATTTCCATACCTTACCAAAGAGAGAGCGTTATACGTGAGAAATATAAAAAAAAGACTTGCCTGGATTTCTGCAATTGATGCACACGGTCGAATCGTTCTCGATTCTCTCGATCGTTAGACCCGAGGGTAAGCCCGGTATGTGCACCGCCGTTTTGCTATTGTTCGCTGTTTGGCTCATTTTCGTCGTTGCGCAAGCGAATGAAAATTGCCCATTCGTATTCTCAATTTTCGTCGCGCTGCTGCTCTTGCTCGGAAAGACACGACTCTCCGACATGCTTCGCAGTATGTTCGGTCTCGTGGTCGCTTTTTGGGTCGGTACGAGCGATTTTGAGATTGCTCGCGCCGGCGGTGACGTTGATTTCGGTGGTACGATCAAATTTACGGATTTGCTGGGAATCGACAGCGGCGGCGGCGGCGGCGGCGGCGATGGTCCGTTCAAACGTGCCGTCGTTTGACGAGTTTGCGGCACATTACCCGCTGACTGAAGATAATTGTGGCGTTTTTTCTTCTGAAATTTTCAAAAGAAAAGGAAAAAAGAAAAAAAAAAACCATCGAAGAGAGCACGCGCGGCTTGCTTGGCACATTTTCACGAATATTCGCAGCGAAGCTGGTAGCGGAGAAGTCAGCGAGTCGCTGCGAAAAGCTTGAACGGAGACGGAGACGTCGGTTCGAAGTGGAAATTTCAAGCGCGCAATATTGGCGGAATGCGATAGAGCAAAATTATTTGAACGGTTTGTCATAATCGACTGAGAATCGAGCGATCGCGCGAAGGACTTGTCATTTTTCAACGACGATTGTAAAATTAAAGATTGGAGTCGATATCGTAAAAACAATTGAGCACAATTGAGCACAATTGAGCTACGCGTAGCGGTGAAATGGAAATTTATGGAAAATTCAACTGCGCTCGAGTGGCTGAAAATATTGAGCTTAAAATAATAATAAATAGATAAATGCGAAAATATTATTAAAGCGATGGGGGGGGGGGGGGGGAGGGAGAATTTGTGAACCTAATTTTGAGAATTTTCTTTCTTTTTGCACTTCTATGAAGCTTCGTTTTCTCGAAGACGAAAAAAAAACGAAATTTTCAATCCCAACATATTCGAAATAAATTTTTTTTAAATAAAAATGTATTCCGTAGCTGGAATGTAATTTTTTTTTTTTGTTTTTCGGAAAATATGAAATTTTTCGGTCACCAAGAGCCTCGTGAACGTTGGGATTAATGAAATTTTGAGGATTTTTTGTTTTGTTTTTTATAATATACATACCATTGGCATTTCCCAGTTGGAATAGACGAATTGTGGATTCGCCGTACTTCGTCGTTTTCTCTCGGCTCTTCGATTCTGCAACTCGGCAGATCTGAGGGTCGTGATGAGTCCCAATACTTCGAGAAAGCTCAGCTGTTCGGTACATTTTATTCGACGCTCGTCCAAAGGCTCCTCGGATATTTCACGTTTTTCATCGCGTTTATCGTTCTTGACCGAGACCTCGATTATTTCCTCGTCATCGGCGGACAGTGTTTCCACCGAGATCGAACGCTCTCTGGGAAGAAAAAAAAAAAAAAAAAAAAAAAACGTTACAAGAATCATCGTGACTCGATTTTCGAAAATTTTGATTTCCGAAAAAATGTTTTTATTAAAACTCAACTGAACCGATTTGGATCAGCAACGACTGAAGATTTGCGATATTGATTCATTTTTTTCTCAAAGGACAGCTGAGATTTTTTGTAAAAAATTTATCCCCCTTCGCCGATCTCATGAATTTTATATCGAATTGGAAAAAAAAAAAAATGAAAACATTTGAATTCAAACTGAGTAAAATTATTTTGAAATACAAAATTTCGACCGCCAAACTTTCGATAGCTTTGATACAAAGTAAAATTGAAAAAAAAAATATATAAAAAAATCATCCCACTTATTGACTTATTTCAAATCTCAAATTTCAAACAAAGTAAAATTATATTGAAAAAAATTATGAAAAAATACTCTCACGCGAATCATGACTCTGGCAAAAAAAAAATAACTTATTCCAAATCTAAAATTTGAAACAAAGTAGAAATGTAAAAAAAAAAAACACTTTCCCGAAAATCAATTCTGGCAAAAAAGAAGCATCTTATTTCGAATCTAAATTTCAAACAATGTAAAATTATTTTAAAAATTGAAGAAAAAAAATGCTCACGTGAATCATGACTCCGGAAAAAAATCGCTCATTTCAGATTTAAATTAAAAAAAAAAAAAAAAAAATAACCAGACTTCAATGAAACAACGAGAAAACTTACTTTTTGAGAGAATTTTCACGACGAGCGGACGTAACAACCCCATTTCGAACGATATCCTCGTAGTCATCTTTGGCATTTTTCAGACGAGCATTGTCAAGTCCATTCGTGACAATCCTGATGTCGTTCTTCGACTCATTGTTCGCTGTTATATGATTATTATTGTTGAGCCCGAGTAGCGTGGCTACGGAAAGTTTTACCTCGTTCGCGTTGACCGCCTTGAAGTCGTCGACTTCCTTGCGCAAACGCTGTACGACTTGCTTCTGCGCGTTTGAGTACAAAATTATAAGAAAAAAAAAGCTCAAGTCAACTCGTTGTTTCTTCGTAATGGGGGGAGGAGACTTTTGTCATTTTTTTTTCATCGTTCAAAAACTTTTTCCTTACTCGGAGGAATTTTGTACAAGATGTGATTCGTGAAGGTAAGGAGGGAACTTGTAGAATTAACATATTCACATATTAATCTTTCTGATGTGGATTTTTCAATATCGGAGCAACAAATTAAAACAGAGCAGCGAACGATTTAATTTTTTTTTTTTTTGCTCAGAGACACATGCGTTTTTGTTATTCGACTCGAATATCTACGAGTCCGATGACCCAGACAAGTCATTGTGAAAAATCCACAGGTCTCTCTCGGACTCGAACGATCTCTCGTGTGTATAGGAGATTTAAAGGGGCCGCGCGAGAAACAAATCCCAGCGCAGTGTGAATTTTCGAGCGCGATCGATCATCGTCGCCACCCTTGCGACAGAGCTATTTCACCCCTCAAGTTTCGGGGATGAATTTACGAGCTCTCCGTGTTATGCTATCAAATCGCGCGTCATCGTAGTTTCATAATTAGCTCGGACGTTATTGAAAGTTTGCGGGCACTTCAACTCGAGAGATTTAATGGAGATAAATTTTTTTTTCTTGTTTTTGTTTCAATTATCTCGGAAGAAAAATTCATTTGGTGCAAGTTATTTTATTGATTGAGCTCTACCCTCTGCCTGTGAGAGCCTGGATTATATATACTTTCGTCTGGCTCTTCTTCGCTCGTGGCTCTCTCTCTTTCTCTCTATCTCTCTCTCTCTCTCTCTCTCTTACTCTTTTTTTCTCTCATCTCGCGTTTCGCAGAATCGCGAATTGCCAGCCGGAAAAATGTAACAAGGACGTGGCTTCATTTATCAGAGACAATTGGAAAGTCTACGACCTCGTGGAGATAATTTTTTTTTTTTTAACTTACCAATTTATACGCACGATTGTTCGCATATTTTATGACGATTATATTTATTATTATTGATGGGAAAAATAAACTTGTTCTTCAATGAACCGAGCCTGAGGCAATTTTTTTTTCTTTCTTTATTCAGTATCGAATGAACGATGCTGAAATTTTCATAGAGACAATTTTAAAATTTTTATTTTTGAAAAACCTAAAGATTGTTAGACTTGTTATAGAATTATATTTTGTCCCCTGTTTGTTTGATGGAAAAAAAAAATCTTGTTTTGAAATTTCGAAAGATTCGTGTGAATTGCGAAAATTCAGATAAGATAATGACAATGATATTAATTATATTATTATTATTATATAAATTATATATTATCGGTGATATATTAATTTTTATAATTTTCGAGTATTGAAAAAAATTTATTCTGGCATCGGCTTATTCGTGAGGAGCGATGCCTTAAGAAAAATATCTTTTTTCGATTTTGTTTGAGCTTCGAAATTCTTGTTTCAGAAAAAAAAAAATTTAGACGAATGTCACGACGACCAATTACAATTTCAAAAAAAAAAAAAAAGCTTTTTCTCTTTTGAATCACTCTGTTATTCATGGAATTTATTCGTTATAACTAAATATGATTTTTTTTTTTTTTTAATTCATCGATGCATTTAAATTATTTGAATTTCATTACAACGCAGTCTTCGAATGATATCCCGTGAAGCTATATATACGGGAAACGAGGGGAAACCCGAGCGCGATTTTCCGTAAACTCACCACGAAGTGTATAACTTTTTGCCAAGCATCTCTCTTTCTCTCTCATTCTCTTTTCAACTGATCTGCGGGGAGTTCGAAAACCTTGTCGAACCGAAAACTTCGTTACGAGAGCGATTACGACTATTGCACTTTGAGTTTCGAAGAGGTCCTAATATGGACACGAGTATAGAAAAGTATGCAGATAAGTAAAACGAGAGAGAGAGAGAGAGAGAAATGTTTATAAACACAAGGTATATATTATAATTATATGCCTGGAGGCAAATATAATTTTGAAATTTCTCGTGAGTATCAAAAAGATTTGGGAGAAAGGGAAAAAGAGAGAGAAGGAGTTGCGGCTTACAAGGAAAGTCTTTCCGCTGACGTCCTTCGATTTTGACGAAATTCAAATATGTTATTCTACATCAAAATCTAAGAGACACGTATTTTTTTTTATCGGCGGAAAAACGTTTCTAGGGGGTGAAATTATCCTTTAAAGTTCAGACCTCCGAGGGGTACTTTTCAGGTTTCACCTATTTTCACTTGAGATAATCGAATGCACCCAAATGGATAATTACCTTAATGATAAACGATGAAAAATGCAACTGGTTTCATATCGGGGGGTTGCATAGGAAAAAAATTATAGGGGTTGAAATTCACAAAATCGTTATAACAAAAAAACTATTGCACCTATCTCGATGGATTCAATTGCACTTTAAAGAGGGCAAAAAAATAATACATACATGTTTTTGCGTTTTTTTCGCAAATCAAGTTAAGGGGGTGAACTACCCCTATGTATGTTTACATTTAATCTTAATAAAACGGCAGTAATTCTTTTTTTTCTTATTCCTTCTCCCAGTGATACGTTTTTTTCTTTAAATTTACCACAACCGTATCACGTACATAGCATTTAATGAACTCAACGGCCCTTAATTTGTACTCGTAAGTAGTCTTCGTTGTAGTCTTCGTTATCACGAGTGCATGTATCAGGCGGAAGTTCTGGTTCATACAGGGCGTTTGCAGATTCTTTATCTTCAACAATTTCCATTTCCCAATCCTTAAACGGTTCTTCGAAATGCAAAGAATTTTCTTCTACCATTTCGAATTCGAAACCACTGTATTCGTTCATTGCACTCAACAAAATATTTTCAAAGTTTTCTTTCAACTGTATTTCATCGTTGTTTACTGGCGAATCCGGTAAACGCATAACTTCAAAAGTTGCGAGAAGCATTCTAATAACGTTCAAAGGATTCATCTTCATTTTGATTAATATTTGCAATTTCGTTTTAAGTAGTCTCGAATTGTAAGTGACTTCTTTCGTCGTGTAAAAGAAAAATAGCCGACTGCGGTGAATATATTCCGCGATCGCAGTTTTATCACTGCTTCTACGTCGTATTTCAAATCTAATTTTGGGAGCGAGTCACAGACTGAATAGAGGTGACTCCCAGATAACACCGTCAAGTAAGGGGGGGAGTTATGATAACTATGAAAATACGTCAGTATTTACTAATTTTTGTGAAAAATGTAAGGAATAGATATTTATGAAATTCGTCTTGTGGCTTATTCAATATTAACTAATAAAAAAAATTGTTATCCGTAAAAGTTATCCAATCTGTAATTTTTGGCGGAAAAAAATAAATAAGTGAATTTTTTCAAACGATGGATGTGATTCGTATAAATACCGTAAAAAGTTACAAAAATTAAAAAACTGATAAAGTGGTAGAATTTTAACGGAAAAATTTGATTTTTTCCAATTTTCCTTGCTCAATTAGGTAAAATCCATTGTTTAATTAATTTTCAATGGAATCTTTTAAGTATAACTAGAAGAGTCTCAAATTGCTTTCAAATAAAAAACAAACCATTAAGATTGGACGTATACTTTTGGTTCTATCGCTTTCACCAATTATGAGAATGTAATTTCGAGAAAAATCTATCCGTCGTTGATATGTAGATGTTGAGAATTTGAAGAAAAAACGTATCACTAGGAGAAGAAATTAAAAAAAAATAATTACTGCCGTTTTATTGAGATTAAATGTAAACATACATAGGGGTAGTTCACCCCTTAACTTGATTTGCGAAAAAAACGCAAAAACATGTATGTATTATTTTTTTGCCCTCTTCAAAGTGCAATTGAATCCATCGAGATAGGTGCAATAGTTTTTTTGTTATAACGATTTTGTAAATTTCAACCCCTGTAACTTTTTTCCTATGCAACCCCCCGATATGAAACCAGCTGCATTTTTCATCGTTTATCATTAAGGTAATTATCCATTTGGGTGCATTCGATTATCTCAAGTGAAAATAGGTGAAACCTGAAAAGTACCCCTCGGAGGTCTGAACTTTAAAGGATAATTTCACCCCCTAGAAACGTTTTTCCGCCGATAAAAAAAAATACGTGTCTCTTAGATTTTGATGTAGAATAACATATTTGAATTTCGTCAAAATCGAAGGACGTCAGCGGAAAGACTTTCCTTGTTAGCCATGTGCAGCGATAAAATTTCGAGAAATTTCATTCTGAATAAACGCAATTAAATCCTCGTTGGTCGATTAATAATTGGGAGTATAGATGAAATTTTTTTTTATTTCAAAATCTGGTAGTTTGGGAAAAAAACATTTAGTACGTATTTTTTACTTTTTTTTTTATTTAAATCAAAATTGCCGTTAATATAACAAATTGAAAAATATAACATTATGACGTCACACATGTTACGCTATATCTATATATATATCAAAATCCGTGAAATTAAATTGCCTATAACAGGTGCATCTGTCATTTTTAACGAAAAATAAAAAAGACAATGGAAAAAATTGCCAAAAATATTGTTGAATTCTGTCGGAAAGTTATCAATAAAAATATATTTAATATAAAATCAAGTTTTTACGGTCTCGAATTTATAAAAAAAAAATCATACATATTTGATAAACGGAGATCGATATTTTGACTATTTGTAGGATGATCGATTAATGAAATTTGATTTTTCATGCGATAATATATTCTGTAAGCGTTAACAGAGAGTGCATACAATTGAAAAAAAAAAAAAAGAAGAAAATTAATCCGGTACATGAACCGCGCGCGTGTTCGAAACTTTTGGAGTCTCGGGGATTCCCAAATGCTCGTAGTAGACAGCAGGAACGAACGAATGCCTTTGGTGACTCTCACGGCGTTTCCGTGTCCCGAGTACTCAAAAGTGGGGGGTCTGCGGTTTCGACACCGTGATACACGAGAGAACGAGAGAAAGAGAGAGAGCAGAGGAGAACGAGCCCAAAGATCAATAAGAACGAGCTTCAGCTTTGGCGCGATGCTAAAACGTTGGAGCCTGGGCTATTGGGCGAAATGATAAAGGCGGGCTTCGAAATATCCCCACACGGAATTGAACCGGGCTTGTGGATGCGCAGAATCGTATACGAAATTTACAAAGCGCGTTCAAAGTTCCTTGCGGGTATACTCATTAATATGCAGCGATATAGCGGCTAAGGAAAATCAAAATCCAGGTACAATTAATCGCTATCAGTTCAGCCACTTTTTTTTCGGACCTTCTCAAATTTCGTTCATAATTGACGAAATTTTAGTGCACTGCTTGAAGCCTCCGCGAGTTTTTTTTTTTTTTTTATTTTTTATTTTTAGATCTATCCTTTTGGGAGATTAAGTTTGTTAACTTTTTTTTTTTTGTTTGGTAACTCACCCTTGGATCGGATGGGTCTGGTAAAAAAGTTTTTGATACAAAAAAAAGTTGTTGTCTTTTAGGCGAAAGGATGTTTCGATGTTTGTAGACATAAAATTATCTTTGAAACAATGTTAAAAATTTTCAATTATTGAAATCAAATTCGTGGAAAAATCGTGGAAATTATAAACTTGCACATTGATTCATCATTATTTTATTTCGACGAAAAAGCTTTAAAATGCCAAAGTTGAAAACCTCATAGAGCGAGAGAGAGGTTCGCGGTCGAGATAAAATAATGAGGAAGGAACGAGCGAGTTTCTAATTTGCATGCTTTTTTTTAATTTGATTTCTCAAAATTTGAAGAACATTCGGGATTTTTTTTTTTTCAAATTTTTTAGCTCACACAATTTTCGAGACACGAATCTTTGAATTTTTCGTCACATCGACTGTATACTTCGATCTTCCGTAACTATATATATATGGGGCATTCCATCCCAAGTGTAAGAACCCGTGACCCTGACCCTCTCGGATTTGTTTCATTATTTTTCCTATTATTACATTGAGTCTAAAGGATACTTTCAAATTTTTTTAAATTTTTCCAAACAGCCGTTTTTGAAAAAAAAAAAAATTTTTTCTGCTAAAAAAACACCTTTTTAAAAAAATATGAAAAAATTCCTAAAAATCTGTGATTATATGTAGAACATTCTGAGCGATTACCCAGAGTGGGGAGATTTCTTTTTCTCCGTGTTTTAACGTCGAAAAAATGCCGAAAAAATTCTCAACGCGGAAACAAAAATTTGGATTATTAGGCCAGAGTGGGCAAATTTTAATTTACATTTGTGTCGGATTTTTGAAAATTTGTAAATTCGATAAAATCAAAATATAAATAAATAAATTACAGATCGCTGAAAGGGCAAAGTGCATGAAAATTCAAAAATTCGTGTCCGCAAAACTAGGAGAGGGAAAAATATGAAAAAAAAAAAAATTAGAGACAAGGCTCGTTCCATCGTGAAGAATCGAAAAGGAAGGGAGAAAAAAACGAATCGAATTGATCTGAATTATTCATAATCATGAATACTCACTTTGACAAATAATATCAATGAATCATCTGCCCTATTTATTATAATTGGCTTTTCCAATCGTACGGTTTCCTTCCCCCTTTTTACGTATCCCATCTCTTTTTTCCTTTCAATTTACATTTCCATTTCAATCTCAATCCTCGAGACCATCTCTAGCTACCATATTTTTTTTATACGACAGATTATTGATTTCCGGTTCAGATTTGAGAAACTCGTAATTACGAATAATTAGTTCAATCATTATATTCATTTTTTTTTTCCATATCTTTCTGGGTGAAACTGACTATGATCAAGGAAGTCTGTGTGCCCTGGATTCGAGGCCAGACCTTCGATCTCAGACCCTGTTCAAGGAATTAAGAGTATTCAACGTTCAGAGTTTGCGAGATGGATGATGAATTTATCTCTTCTCGGTTAGCTCGTTGAAATTACATCGAAACTTTAACCCAAAGTGAGAGAGAGAGAGAAATTATGATAGCGACCTTGTCAGATTCTCTCCCTGAAGTGGTGTTTATACGAAAAACTTTTTTTCGTCCCTTGGACAAGTCAAAGTTTTCCATCGCGATGCAAAATTCCCTTATCCGTTTTTATCGTAATTCAATGCCGAGAAAAAATCGCGATTCCGCAAAAAATCTCCCGAAATAAAATGTCTCTTGACTTCCGGATTTCCGCGACCAGTAAAATCGATAATATCAGCCTCGGCCATTGGAAATAAAAAAAAACTAGCGATGTTAATGTCAAAAAAGTGTCCTCCCCGCCCGCCCCTCTCTTTTTGCAAATATTTAGTGATTTTTTTTATTTGGAATTGTAATTTTGGATCATCGAATTAATTTTTTTTTTTTGCATGGCGATGCATACTTTTGTTTTTTTTTTTTTTGTGACATTCGAAGAATCCGAGTTGAAGAGATTTTAAAAATTGAGGATGATCGTTCGGAAAAATTCAATTTTAAGACTTTTTTTTTTTACGCGAAAGCTCTTTATAATTATTTTCGAAAATTCAAGCAAACTTCGCATCTGGCCTCTTTCGGGGTCACTGAGAAACTCGGATTTCAATTTTTTTTATTCGTCAATATACGAATTTTAGAATACACAAGTATGCGGCAATTAAAATTGATAATAATTAGCATCATAATTAATAATTCAGGAACTTTTTTAGCTCCAAATTAATGGCCAACCTTGCAAAAAAAAAAAAAAAAAAAAAAAACGAAATATACGGCAGAAATATATTTTTTATGTAAATATTTATTACGGATTTATATATTATTGTTTATTATTCGTAATATTTATACGATAACATTATCGTATATTGTATTATTATATAATTCGTGTGAAAAAAAAAGTTATCCAAGTTAGCGACAATTTTTTATTCTCATCGAAGTACCGTACAATCCTGCAAGCGCGAGGCTCAGCGAGATAAATAATCAAACTCATGCGAAATCACGAGAGGATAAAAATTGATTAATCGGTGTCCCGAAAGATTTAATGAAATATGAAAATTTGGAGTAAAATCGATACGAAATTCGTTTTTTTTTTTTTTTTTTTAAATATTGAAAGTGCGGAGACCACGAGGACATTTCTCGATGCTTCTCCGCTTACTGCTGCAGTGTGTGACACCCGTGCAAACGGACGAAGAAACATCGATCGCCCAACTGCACACACACACCCACACACACGTACGATAGCGCCGATGTGAGCAAAGGCAAGACATTCAGCAGGCACAACGATCTATATTTATTTAATCCGTAGAAAAATCGTTTGTCTCGCGATTAACCCACGGGATGGTTTATAAATAAATAAATAAATTATTTTTTTTTTTTAATTCCGTTCGCGCGTCACCGCGAAACGCGTCCTTCTAGTCCCTGTACACCCAACAAAGAAACGCGAACGTGACCATCCCCGTTGTGGTTGGATTGCTAATCAGGGGAAATGCGAGGGTAAAAAGAGTCCTTGTGGGACGATGAGCTCGATATTAGCTGTCATTGGAAACGATAATCGTGCAATTCAATCATTTTCTTGTTTAGTTTTTTTTTTTTTTTTTCCAATCTTGGATAAATAATTCATCTCACATGGGATCTATTCGTCGTGCTTTTATTTATGCAAAAAAAGAAATCATATCCTATCCGCATTGAACGATTTGATATTTATTGTATCAGTCGAATCATTCCAGCAAAAAAAAAAAAAAAAAAAAAAAAAAGAAGGTTCATAATGGGCAATCTTTTGCAGAATTGATTTTGCTTTTGGGCAAGGTTCAGAGCGGTGTCCCCTGAGTGTAAAATCAAGTTGACGGGACGAATATAATCGAATAATTCTCATGTTTAACATTTTATATTCTGGCTTAAAATAAATAAATGAATAAATATAGAGAAAGCTTCGTGAGCAAGATTAAATAATGAGGAAGCAGTGTGAAAATTTTTTAGGTTTCACGGGCTTTTGTTTCTGAATTCGATATCGGTAACCATTATGCAATGACGAAATCAAAGTTTTCATAATCATTTGACAAGCTTAATTAAGGGATCATCTCAGTGTGACCGCCCGAAAAATCACTGATTTTCGCGATTTTTTTTTCATGGTTAGGATATCCTAATCGGTTTGGGTTTTTTTTTAATAAATTAAAGCAGCGATGAAGAATACAAAATGATTTTTGTTGCGGTGATTTTTTAGTTTTTTATTATTGGTATTAATTATTTAAAATGTTGTAAAAAAAAAAAAAAAGAGTCTCAATCGGCGTCCACTTTTCCGGGCTCAATTTTGATCGGAAACAAAAATTTCAAAAAGATTATTAATCTGTAGGAAAGCCGCTATCGTTCTATGGAGGTTTTTTTTTTTTTTTTATTTTTTTTTGACAAAATGGCGGCGATTTGAACAAAAAAGTAGTGAATTTGGCCTTTTTTTCGACAGTTTTTCGAGAAAAAAAAATAGGAAGTTAAAAAAAAAAATCTTCCATAGGACGATAGAGAATGACAAGAAGAATGTTCTGTACAACTTTGAAATCGATAGCTTGAAAACTCTTTTCTCGGCAGCGGACGCCGTTTTGAAAAACACCATTCCGAGAAAAACGCGTTTAAAGATTGAAGCGGCAGATGTGACGCTCCGTTCCCTTTCTCTAAGAAATTCTGTAGTGACGAAAATAATTCGAATTTCGATTTAAAAATTAAACAGCATGTTTGTAACCGTGTATACTATACGATAATCAAAACAAAAAAAAAAAACGATTTTTTGAAAATTTCACACCGAGATGATCCCTTAAGGATGTATGAGCACAAGGTGGCGGGGAATAAGCGAAAACGTGGGCACGGGTGAGCGCGGTGAGCGAGGGGCACGCATGAAACAAGAGAGAGTCGGACCGCTCATTATCCGACCCACGCGAAAAATTTCCTTAAAATCGATAATTGTATGTCAAAAGGTTCGTTAACCCCCATTTTTTATGGAACGTATGTAATCGTGATAGTTTTCTGAACATTTAACAGTTTTAATATTGATCGTATCTGATCGTGAAAGATACGAATTTCTGTTTCAAAGTTGCGTCAGCCCAGAATTCGTATATGGCGTGGGATAAATATCTTGATTTCACGAATTAATTACTCGCGTAAAGAGTCGTTGACCCCCTTTGAAATTTTGCAGGTTTTATCCTATAAACTTCTGCTACGGCATATAAAAAATTCAGATTTTTATATGATCGTGAAGCTAGTGCTCATACATCCTTAATACTAATTTCAGCTCTATGAGGTGGCAGTTTTCGTAGTTTCGTAAATGTGGACGAGGCTTTCGTAATTTTAGCTTCCTCGCCAGTGAAAGAGCTCAGTAATGAGGAAGCGATACGTGCAAATTTTCAAAATCTGCGCGCTCGTTTTCTGAATTCGATTTGTTCTTGTGAAATTTTATATCCCGTCACCTGGGGTAGGTAATTTTTTTTTTTTTTCCCTGACAATCTTAAATTTTCGATGATTAGGTGGGATCACCGATATTTTGTCGAAAATTTCAAAATTTTATTAATTATTATTGTTATGAATTTTTTATTGCTGCTTATTTGCCATTATTCTTCTTAAATTTGGATTTCAACGATCAAAAAGTAAAATACGAGACATTCGATGACACGGAAATTGCTGGAAATTGTCGTCTTTAACCTCTCTAACTTTTTTTTTTCCCTCTCCGATGCTTCGATAACTCGAGAATCATTGAAATTATGAATATAAAATTTTTCCCTCGAACATTTCAAGATTTTCATGCCGGTATGTTCAAAATTTTCCAAAAAAATCGAGTAATCATGTTTGGAACAAAAAATTTCCGGAAAACTGCTTGACCAATAAAGCTGAAACTTGATACACGTGTAGATCATGTATCCGCCTTTGTTCGATGCAATTTTCATTCAAATTGCTTCAGAATTTTTTAATTGGCGGAATTTTGAATTTTTCGAAAAAATATCTGTGAGCGCTCTTACTTTCCAAATTTTCCAGCTATAGAGCCAATTTTGTTTTTTTCACACAAGTTAGACTCAGTCACAAACACGGTTGGTATTGAATTTCGCAAGAATCACTCGAGGAGTTTAGATTTGAGAAAAAAATGTTGAATTTAAAAAAAAAAATCTCCGATAAACTCCCAAATTTCGCAAAGTTTTGTCCATCGAGCCAAAAGTTTGTGCACGAATAGATTATGAGACAAGGATGCGTGACACTGAAATTGACAAAAATCGCTTAAGGGGTTACAATTTTTTTGTTTCAATTTTGATTTAAAAAAAATCTTCATCCGCTCTAATTTGCGAAAAAATTTTTTCCTAATGAGCCAAAAGCTTTTTTTTAATACCAATAGACTTGGAGTCAAAATCACGATTGGTGAATTTGGGAATAATCGATCGAGGGGATTAAGATTGCAGAGAATTTTGAAATTTTCAAAAAAATTACCGTTAAAATTTCAAACGCTATTGAAAAGCTTGTATTCGTTATTGTAATTTTTGTTTGAATCGAATGCAGTAAAAAAAAAGCATGCAAATTGGAAATTTTCAAATTGCTTCCTCATTATTTTATCTCACTGACAAAGCTTCCTCCGTGAGAAAGCCAAATTTGGAAGACCCGCACTTGCTCGTAGAGGGATTCTTGCGCTTATGAGCGGGATAAAATATTGAGGAAGCAATGTGCGAATTTCTATTTATTTTTTTTTTTTGCCAATTTATCGTACATTTATAGAGCCAAAAGGATAATTATCGTAGCTTGGTAAAAGTTGCAGAAACAAATTATCCCCCACACATTTATTACTTTTTCGATAGGACTGTTCGGCCAGTAAAAAACCTCGAATGGCAGAGCCACAACTGCTCAGATTTTAGCGAAGGAAAAGTTTTTTTTTTTTAAGGTTTCTCCCATCCCTCGATTCGTTATCGAGGATCCGTCATTTTATTTATAACTCTAGCGATATATATGTACATATACATGAGCACGCGAGCTCTGCGAATCGCTACAACACGAGCCGGTACCAAAGTTTTCTGGGTTACCTGGTCGTGATGAGCGCGTGCCCGACCTTGCTCTTTCTCTCTCCCCCCTTCCTCTCTTCCTCTCACGCTCTCGCTCTATCTCTTTCTCTGTGGCTATCGTTCTGTAATGTCCTCTCGTTAATTCGATGAGAAAACATTTTTATTTATTCATTTTGATCCCTCACAGTGAAAGCTTTGTGATGATGAAGGAAGAAATTTTGATATTTTAATGCCAATGTGTTCAAAATGTCCCGAAACTTCGAGAAATCAAATTTTTTTTTTTTTTAATTTCTCGGAGCACGTGTGTGCATGTGTGACAAGGCCTGGGGAAATTCAAACGTCTGTAATCGCGAAAACGACTGAAGCAATCGTCAGCAACTTGAGATCTCCTTTGTTTATTCAAATTTTTGACACATTTTTTGTCTCATTTTGCATAATTTTGAATTTTTTTCCAAAAGTTTCTCGTGATCGCTCGAACTTTCGTGTAAATTTGCGTTTATCGGCTCGAAATTTTGTGCGCAAATAGGTCAGGGGACAGGAATGTTTGGTATTGAATTTGGCATGAATCGCTCGAGAAATTTGGAACTGAAATTTTTTAAAATTTTTCAAAAAATCTTCCAATAGCTCTGACTTCCGCAGATCATTTAATATCGGGGCAAAATTTTGTGCATCGGTAGGTTATAAGACAGGAGAGCATGTTATTGAATTTTACAAAAATCGCTCGAGGGGTTTGATTTTTAAAAAATTTCGAATAAAAGTAAATCTGTGATCGCTCTGATTTTCGCAAATTTTAAGATATCGAGCTTATACATTCGACTTGAAGAGAATATTATTATTGAAGGACGATTGGCTTGAAGCTTTGGAAGAATTGGTAAAAAATTTTTTAAATTTTATTACATTTTTGCTTCTTCGTAGAGAAAACTTTGGTTTTCGTGAAATTCAAACGTATATCTCGCGAAAACGACTGAAGAAATTGTCAGCAAACTTTGCACACAACTTGAGACTCCTTTTGTACATTAAATTTTTTACCACGATCTATAATCGGCTGTCCTATTTCACATAATTTTGAATTTTTTCCAAAAGTGTCTCGTGATCGCTCGAACTTTCGTGTAAGTTTGCGTTTATCGATTCGAAATTTTGTGCGCAAATAGGTCAGGGGCCAGGAATGTTTGGTACTGAATTTGGCAAGAATCGGTCGAGAAATTTGGAACTCAAATTTTTTTTACAAAAATCGCTCGAGGTTCGATTTTGAAAAAATTTCGAATAAAAGTAAATCTGTGATCGCTCTGATTTTCGAAAATTTTAAGATATCGAGCTTATACATTCGACTCGAAGAGAATATTATTATTAAAGAATCATTGGCATTGAATTTTGGAAAAACCGGTTGAAACTTTCAATTTTATTAATATTTTTTAATTTGTCAAATCTTATTGAAAAATTTCTTTTCATTGTTGTATTGTTATTGAATGCAAGAAAAAAAGGTTGCAAATTAAAAATTTATACATTGCTTCCTCACTATTTTATCTTGCGCATAAAGCTTTCTCGATGAGAAAGCCAAAATTGAGAAACTCGCTTGCTCATAGAGAAAGGTTTGCGAACGAAAAAAAATGACGAAGAAACAATGTACAAATTAAAAAAAAAATGTTTAATCATTTACTCATCATTCATTATTCTTAAATGTAAATGATTATATTTGCTTTGCATTGCACGAAAAAAAAAAAATCATAAAACAAAACAAACGATTAATTTCTTCGTTACTCGTTCCAAATATATATATATATTTTTTTTTTTCGTTTTAAAATAACGAGACGAGCCTCTCATTCGAGATGTTTCAGAGTAATTAGATAATTTTTTTTTCCACGTGAAAATGAATCGTAAAATTTTTTCGTGTTTAACCATGAATGTTAATGTTAATATGGTATATTAAAAACAAGTATAATGTAAAATTATAAAAAAATAGATGAAGAAGATTGATCAAAAGTTCTGAGAGAAAAAAAAATGGGTGTAAAAATAGCGCATGTATATTTATTATTTATATATATATATTATTATATATTACCTGACATCGTCCCAGGGCTAAAATATGAAGCTGAATCTCCTGAATTCTGTCGAGAATATCTGGATTCTAAAAATAAAAATAAAATGTATAATTTTGTATCATAGATCGGTTTTTTTTTTTCAATTAGACTCATTATCTTGATTGAAATTTTTAATTAATAAAAGACAAACTTACGTTTGGATCATCTTTGAGTTTTCCCACGCAAATCTGAAAGCATTAAAAAAAAAAAAGAAGGAAAATGAGTCTCAAGGATTGACTGAAATTTTTCTCGAAATTATATCGAATATATCGAAGGTTTATATTTATTTTTTTTTATAATTATAAAAATATATTTCGCATGCTCGGGTCACATGGGAAAATTAGTGGCACTTTTTTTTTAAGAGGAGAAATAATTTATAAGGTGATAACTAGTTGAAAGTTGAGTCATAGAGGGGGGTCATACGGACAGAGAGGCAAGTGACTTAAAAACAACCAAAGCCAGAGTTATGTAAAGCTCTTTCTCTCTCTGGTCGCGTGGCTCTAACGAGCAATATGTAGCGGAGTGATAGAGGACGACGACGTGTGTGTATGCTCTGGTACACGAGATACACAAAGTCGAGAGAGAGAGAGAGAGAGAGAGAGAGAGAGAGGGAGAAAGAGAGTGACGAACTAGAAGCTCACGAGGGGCAAAGTGAACGTGTTGCCGAACGTAATCTAACGCCATTGCCATTGAGCAAAGAAAACTTTATTTTTTTTTCACGTATTGGCATTTATTTTCTACGAATTGTGGCAAATCTTGTCGAGAACTGGCAACTTTGAAATTTTTTTTTTTTCCAATATACGTCGAATTGAAATTTTTTTTGTTTAATGAGATATGATTATACATCAATTGAAGGAATATTTAAGGAACATTTCATAAACTATCTGTGACTTAAGAACAAAAACAAAATAAATAAATAACGATTGGATGGATCGAAAATTTGGAATCGTCATTTACCAGAAGTCTAAAGCTATTTTTGTAAATGTTTGTAATTGTAATTGTTTCAATTTTGGAGTCAACAAAATTTGTGTATATTCGGCAAAACTTTGTAGAAAAAAAAAAAAAATTCAATCGAGATAAATCGTAAAAGTCAGTATAATTGATCACTTATCGAAAACTTTGAGGACAATTTTCGTAAAAACTTTCCAGAACTTAAAAAAAATTAATAAATAAAAATCAAAGATTTCGAAACTTTGAAATCAAAATATCATCGATGCATCATTAATCCGGATCTGTATATCAGATAATCGAGAAACTTTTATGAAAATTGGGACGTAATGCTGGTGGATGCTTGTATGGCCGGACGAGTTGGAGATCATTGATCCACGGATATTCACGAATAACCTTGATGGAGAGGAGAGGAGAGGGAGGGAGTAGAAAAGTCCGCAATCGACTTTAGCATTGTTTCGTGGGTCTAGTTTTACGTACAGGTCACAGAGATTGACGTTCCCGTTTATTGACACGTTAAATAAAATGAGAATCAGGTAAAGAGTTTACTCTCCATAAGAGAACATGTTAATTAATTTAAATGCAATCTAATTTCATCAAATTTGTGCTTTTGTTGCTAGAATTTTTATTTTTCATTACATTTTCTCTTTTTTTTTTCATTGTAAAGTAATTGATATTCGCTTGCCGGAATAATATTATAAATTTTGTTATTATTATTTTATTGATAATTTTATACGCATAAAGTCAATATCGATAAAAAAAAAAAAATTTTTAACTTCGATCGGTTAAAAAGATTCACCAAAATGTCCTCTCGGATATATCGTAACAGTGAAAAAGCATTATATTTAATATATTTTAAAATATATTTCTTTGATAATTTATTAATATATAAAAATTAAGCAATGATAATGAAAGAAGCAAAATTGTTCGCGACTAATATCTCCCCCCGCCGAGTTCAAATATTCCAAATGTCCCCGAGAGCATTCGGAAAAGTTTCATCAGACAGACTCGAGCTCAAACTTGACGAAAGTTTTTGCAAAGTACTTTTTGTCACGCGTGTGTCTATTTTATGAATTTATAATTTCCTCGAGCATATACATATAAACTTCTAATTAATCATAATCGTAATGATCAATCATGATTTCGTCATAATTTTTATTTAAAAAATAAAAGAAAAAAATCACTGAAAATATATTATGGTATGGTAATCGCATCGATATAATCTCGCGACTCGAGTCACTTGAATTAAAGTTGTTTTTCTCAAAGCCCAAGCACACGTTAATTCGTTCAAGGATCTGTTTATAGTTTGATTCTCGCAGTTGAAATTTTTTTTTTTTTATCGATGAATAAAATTCAGTATAAAGACTGTAAAGTAACACCCCGACAAAGAAAGGAAACGAAAAAAAAAAAAAAAAAAAAAAAAAAAAAAACGTCCACCTATTGGGATCCCTGAAGATCAACAAAGGCCAGAGAATCGACCTCACCTTGAAAACTCGATTTCCCCTCTGTATAAAGTGACCGTGTGTCGCCCAAATGCGCTATACGTGGTGCGTATATAACGCACATCTCATGACATGCAAAAAAAAAAATATATCCACTGCACGTATTATTGCGCGAAAAGTTGTGAAAAGTTTCATGAAAATCGTCAAAAGTAGTTGGGAAATAAAAATAAAAAAAAACTAGAGGTAAAACGATTGAATAATAATAACAATGAATAATTAATGAAATTATTGATTAATCCATCAATATAATTGTTATTATCCGATTTAATAAATCTCCATTGCAATGCCGCCATGATACCACACGCGTCAAATCAATGTCGTCATTTGTCTCTTAAAACGCCTTGAAAATAAAATAATTTTGAAAAATTGAAAAAAAAAAAAACGTACCAATCGACGCAGATCAAAACGAAATATTATCGACGATTACGAGAGAGAGCTCGCACAGAGAGCTCTCGGAACGTGCTCGCAAAAGGAGGAAAAAAAGAAACAAAAAAAAAATCCAAGCACGGAAATGCGACACGATTCTCTATATATGCATATTATTCCGCATATATATACACATACGCATACACACTTTTTCTACGCCTGCACATTGTTACGAGAAGAATAAAAGATGAAAAAAAAAAGTAACCTATCGTTTAATAATAAAAAAAAATCTGTTCAACACGCTACGCATGAATTAAGAGCAGAGAGAAAAACAAATATTACCAACGCTTGAGAAAAAAGAAAAAAGTTGCAGCCCCATGAAAGTTTGTTGGTTCAGAAAGAGAAAAAAAAAAACTTTCTCAGTTTGTCGGATATTACGAATTTATAAATGCAGCCGAAATAATCTCTGGCTCGACTTTAAAAGTTATAAACACTCACATATGTATGTATATATATATATATATATATATAGATATAGATAAATTGTAGTATCTTTTTATCGGTACGAAAAAAAAAACACACACACACACACACACACACACACATGCACTGTATATATGGGCTCACCTGATGATCGCGTATGGCATTTTTCAGCTTGCTCTGCACCGACTGTATCTCCAACTGAAGTCCTTTCGATATCTCCATAATTTATAACGTTTCAGAGAAAAAATGAAGTGCAGAAAAAAAAAATAAACACAGTCTCTCACACACACACATACACAGAGTTCGATGCGTTTTTATTTGTTTTTCTTTTTTTTTTTATCCGAAAAATCTTGACGGAGGTAGCGGGAAAGTTTTTCGTGATATTAGTTTTTTTTTATCCCCGTTTTTGTTTCAAGTCTGCAAAGTTACAATAATACAAGTGTGTATAAATTATGTGTTTTGTGGGTTGTAAAAGCGCGTCGCGGGCTCCCTCGCGATCCTGTGCGCTCTCGCCGGGCTCGTTCCGACGACGACGAGGACCGACGAAACCGAACGACCAGAATGAACAGACGGAGAGAGAGAGAGAGAGAGAGAGAGACACAGCAGAGAGAGTGTGTGTGTGTAATATATACATGTGTATATAGTCTATTGAGAATAGTCTAGAGCGCGGGCGCGCTCTCTCGTCATCCCCTTGAACGCAAAAATCTCACGAAATTAAGCCCTGAGATTTACGAAAAATTATCTAGACTGGCCACCTTATCATCGAAATATTTACGAAAAAAAAACTCGAGTGCAATTTTTTACTATTAAAATATTTTAACCGTATTTCCCCCACCCTCGGGCACTTGTTCCCTGCTCTTCCCACTCCCCACTACTAACTCCCTTGGCGCACTCACACCGCCGCGAGCGCCGCAACGATCGTTTATCGAAGCTTCCACCGACACGCGCTCCTTCCCCCTTCTTCGCCCTGCCGCAATCGCCCAAATACGTGTGTAATTTACAACAAAATCAACGACATAGTTCTGCTAACACCAGAAAATAATAACAAAAACTGCAAACGATAATCCTGTTGATGTAATGGTTTTTTTACGTTTTTTTTTCTTGCACACACGTTATGTCTCTCGTTTTGGCCTTCTATATGTATGAGCGCCGGCGGCGCTTCGTGACCTTTGGCAAAATTATACGAATGAATTTTTACTTGGGTAGTTTTCTTCCTGAATCGCCAAACCTCCGCCTTTATTCCTCTCTGCACAGCCGTGTGACATGTTTATATATATAGAACTCTTAAAACTCAACGGTGCGCCGTGTGTAGTTACGTGTTTTCGAGGTTCGTCGCCGCCTCAACGACGTGCCAAGAGATAATCAGGCCCCTTCCCTCACGCTCCTCGAACGCACACTAAAGCACCCTTGAACACACGCATCTCTCTCTCTCTCACACGACACACACACACGCACCATTTGCCCGAAAACTTCGCGGGTGAACCTACAGAAGTTTTGCCGGGTTATGTAAACAGAAAAGTTTGAGAAAGGCATATAATGTCAATATCTGTTTTTGTCAGAAATCTATAATGAAGCATTATTTGGTGATAAAATTGTTCATATCTGTTATTGTACTAATAATGTATGGAAATAAATGAACTATAAGGGCTGGCAAATTTGTAACACACTATCTGGCGCCGCGACCACTATATATATATAGTGTAGTTTTGGTAATTCGTCGTTTCGTTAATGAGGCGACGTCACTAATGACTTTAAGAAAGAACTGACATTTAAATTCGTCATTTGAAGCAGCCTGATGTTTCTTTATATTGACAAAATACATTGAAATAAGATAAATGTTTGAAAAGTGCAATATAGCCAGGGGTGTATATAATGGCGAAACTATATATCGAGGATGGTAGCGCCCCCCCAACTCTGATGACTTCGCGAGATTGCTTTTTTGTTGCACGTACGGCGGTACTTCTGCACGGTAACTCGGGTATAAAATATGCTTAATAGAAAAATATCGCTTATTAGATTTATTTCATTTATATTATTATTATTATATTCGATTCCAACGAGGTATACCTCTTCAAATTGTTAAGATCTATAATTCCCCGTCCCTCTCGCCTCTCGTTTCGCTTTGTCAAATTTATTATATATATAATCAATACATTTTGAATGAATTATTTTTTCTCAAAGATTTTTTTTTCTATTTCGCCTGCAAATTTATTGTTATATCCATTAAAAATATATTAGAAATAAATTAATTAGCAGAATTGATGATTTTTGCAATTAGCACGTTATGCATTATACTTATCTAATTAATTAACAAGAACCAAAATTTATATTTTCAGAAAAACTCCTCAATTCTGATTATTATCTGCTCCTTTACATATTTCGCTCTTATATTTATACATTCTGCCCATTCTTCTCCTATTGGGACAAAATTATTTTATTATATTCATATTCCCTTCCACGTGAGAGGCCGCAATATACGCAGGGCCTTTGGTCATCTTCGTAAGACCCTGAGATTAAAACAATTGAGAAAAAGCGACGTGAACATATCGATCATTATATATTCGGCGCGAGGCGCGAGATTCGACCTACAAAGTTCACGGAACCCTCTTCGCATTTAAATCCACAATTTTTCATTACTGAATACAAAAGCTACAACAGGGTACATACAACCATAGCGCACTTCTTTTCACGTAAAAAAAACATTCGTACGATGCATTTTATACATAGTTTGCGAGAAAAAGAATTCGATGAATATCAAAGTAATGCCCAACTAGTTGCTCAACTTGACGCGAGACCTCATTTTTTTTCTTTCTTTATCGTAAACGCTCGTTGCAAACTTTTGACGCTTGAGGGAGGCACGAGTTGGCAATTGCCGAATTACCTGCGCGGATATTTGCCAGCAGCCCGAGAGATATCCCGCGGACCCGCAGTGCTGTGCCCGGATTTATTGTAAATTTGGTACAGTGTTTGATTATTTGGCGGTGAATTTTTATTGTCAAAGTACAATTTGATATAGTTTTTTAAAAACGAGTTTAGTGATAAACGAGCGAATAATCTCGAAGAACGGCAAGTAACTGATTTTTTTACGGGAATACGGCTGTTCGCGTGAATCAATAATAAGCATGAAAGTATAGCGGTCGCGGTTACCTCGCGAACAGAGGTTACCTCGTTTTTTTTTTTTTTTTTTACGTTTACTCCAAAATGCTTTGGCGTTCGGCGAACAATATTTATTTACAACACGATGCACGGCCTCAACTATGAGATTATGTTTTTTTATGTATAGCTCGCGGTTTTTATTTTAGAAAAAATTTCGATAACGAAAGAACCCCGGACTCGGCAAAATATTGTGGCTCTTTGAGCACTGCAAAACTTTTGATCGCAAAAAGTCTCTTCTTTTCGTATAATTACGAGTTTGACAAGACATTATTGTTAACTTCTGCCGAATTAATGAGTCGCATTATAAAAATTTAAATTTGATGATGTTCGAAACTCAAAGTTGATCGTAAAGAGCGAGAAAATAGGACGAGAATCCGAAAAGTGAGGTTAGGTTTCAGCTTTTTTTTTTTTTTCTCAATTTTCACCTACTTTCGCTTTAATTGCAATGAATTTCGCCTTCTCCAATATTTTTGAGTGACAGTTCCGGCGTTTATGCAAGGCATAAGTTTAGCAGCGATGCCGATAATCTCTCAAAGATCTTGAAATTCGTGAAACAATGAAATAGGGAAACCATCAATATAGTTGTCCGATGGCTCGGACGATGTTAACGATCAAAAATTACTTGCGCATGATCGATTTTAGCATGCAGCTATGGCATCCAAGCGTACAGCTACCAGCGACCTGAATCACGACAATTGGGACAACGAGGATGAGCCGGAGGTAGCGGGAACTTTTGTCAAAGCTCCGCCGGATGTTTTGGAGAAGCGAGTGGTCAGATCTGCTCGTCGCAGATTACCAAGAAGCGGAGATGTTAGTTTGATCGTTAAAATTTTGTTCGTTAATGCATTTCATATCCTAGAAAAAGAAAAAAAAAAAAATTTCAACCAAATATTGCGCAAAAGTAGCGCGATGAACTTCTGGCGGTGAAATTTTTATTAAAATTACTACAAAAATGTCGACTATGATAAAATTTTGGTATTTATGAAAAAAATATCCTTGCCAAAGGGTCATTTTATCGGATGATCCGTAGTTTCGTCACAAACACCATATTTCATGGAAAAAACAAAGCATTTTCTCGCAAAAAATTATGCGCCGTTTTTTTAAACATTATTTAAAAAGAAAAAAAAATGGCTAAATCGAGTAACCGTGCCTAATGGCACAATTTACTCTTCGATATCTCAAATTATACGCTGATGAAATAATTTCAGACAAACGCATTTCATATCCTGGAAAAAAAAAAAAATTTCAACCAAATATTGCGCAAAAGTAGCGCAATATTAAATTAAATTAAAATTACTACAAAAATGTCGACTATCATAAAATGTTGGTATTTATCAAAAAAATATCCTTGTCGAAGGGTCATTATATCGAATTATCCGTTGTTTCGTCACAAACACAATTATATTTCATGGAAAAAAACAAAGCATTTTCTCGCAAAAACTGATTCGCCGTTTTTTTAAAAAATTCTTTGAAAAGAAAAAAAAAATGGACAAATCGATCGACCGTGCCTAATGGCACAATTTACTCTTCGATATCTCAAATTATACGCCGATGAAATAATTTCAGACGAACGCGAAAAGCGCTTTCGGCTTGTTCGCGGGTTTCAAGACTACTCCGGCAGCGTCCCCGTCCCCGTTTAGCTTTTTGGCAAAGGCCAACGCGTCCGCGGAGCCATCGACGGTCGCGAGCACGCCGACACGATCGAACGCGAGTACGGCCAGCAATGGAGCGAGAAAAATTCCTGAGAACGGCAGCGACGAGTCGTGCGTCAAGTTTCCATCGATGGAAACCGACAAGACGTTACGGGATACCAAGAAGCTCGAAGGAAGCGAAAATGAGGATCGTATATTCAAAAAATCGTCGGTTTACTTTGCCAAGCTCAAGGGACTCAACGAGAGCGTAACTTCGTGGATAAAATCGCACGTTGATTCAAATCCATTTTGCATTCTCACACCGATATTTCGTGATTACGAGAGATATCTCAAGGATATCGAGGCCGGAAACGCGCGCGATACACGCGAGTCCAAGGACGATGAGATCATCCTGGAAAAGCCCCTCGCTACGAGCTCGAAATTGTCGAGTTTCGATGATCTAGAAAAAACGAAGAGCCGCGACGCGACGTCGGATGAGAAAAAATTGTCCATCTTCGAGGCTCCTCGAAGTTCAGCGGCTGCGAGCGATGGTAAAAATTTGGGCTCGAAGAAGGGCGCTTACGGCGTAACGAGCTCCGGCGAAAAGTTCAGCTTCGATGGCGCGACCGAGAAGAGCGCGGAGAGGTCAATTTTCGGTGGCATCAGTACCGAGAACAATCCTTTCCTGAAGAAAACCTCGAGCATCACGCAAATTAACGAAAACACGGAGAAATCCATGCCCGACAAGTCCTCGGGATACATGTCGTTCGGATCAACGAACTCGACCTCCGCAACCTTCAGCTTCGGTCAGAGTTCCAACGCCGCTTCCGCGCCCACCGCCGGCTTTAGCTTCGGAAGGTAATTATTTGGAAATTTATTTTTTTGCAAAAAAAAAAACTCTTTGCTCGATCATTTTCAGATTTTTCGCATATATTCAAAAGAATTCAATTTTTCGTCTATTCAAAAGAAAAAGCAAAACTCTGCTCGAACATTTTCAGATTTTTCGAAATTTCACATATTCGGACTTTGCTTGGAATACATCGGAATATTTATACGCGCGTGTTAGATGCGTGATTTTGGAAAAATTCATTTTCATCCAAAAAAAAAAAACGTCTTCTCATCCCTGCCGTGTATCCGACGCGACGCCAAATCACCCGATCGTTGTTATCCCTTTCAGCGCTAAGCCATTTTCGTTCGGATCGTACGTTGCGGCGCCTCAAAATTCCGAAACTAAAGCCGATAACGAGGAGAAAGAGGAAAACGACGACGACGAGGAACCGCCGAAGCCGGATTTCAAACCGACCACCGAAGAGGGTGCATTCTTTGAAAAACGGTAAGGCACAAGACGATTCAGGTGGAAAAAAAAAATGTACATTTTTTCTCTCTCTCTCTCTCTCTCTTTATGCGGTATCGTTCAATCGTATGCTGTAAATTGCTACAAAATTTTCGGCAATTTGTGCCGCAACTCGTGGGAAAAAAAAAAATTTTCGCCACCCGAGTGTTGACAAGCTCGGGAGAGTGAAATAGGAAATTGTTCTAGCCGTGGATGGGTCGAAACATTTTTTAAAGCTTTGTATCCCAAAGTCCATCCCAAGTGTATGAACCCGTGACCCTGACCTTCTCGGATTTGTTTCATTATTTGTTCCATGATTACATTGAGTCTAAAGGGTACCTTCAAATTTTTTTTTAGATTTTTCGAAATAGCTGTTTTTGTAAAAAAAAAAAATTTTTTTGCTAAAAAAAACCACCTTTTTTAAAAAATATGAAAAAATTCCCAAAAATCCATGATTATGTGTAGAACATTTTAAGCAATCCATCCAGAGTGGGGAGATTTTTTGCTCTGTGTTTTTCACGTTTTTAACGTCGAAAAAATTCCAAAAATTAAAAAAAAAAAAATCTCCCCACTCCGGGTGATTGCTTACAATGTTCTACATACTATCACAAATTTTTGGGAGTTTTTTCATATTTAAAAAAAAGGTTTTTTTCTTTTTTTGAATTTTTCGGCATTTTTTCGACGTTGAAACACAGAGAAAAAAAAAATCTCCCCGCTCTGGGTGATTGCTTAAAATGTTCTACATATAATCACAGATTTTTAGGAATTTTTTCATATTTTTTTAAAAAAGGTGTTTTTTTTTTAGCAAAAAAAAATTTTTTTTTTTCAAAAACGGCTATTTGGAAAAATCTAAAAAAATTTGAAAGTACCCTTTAGGCTCAATGTAATCATGGAAAAAATAATGAAACAAATCCGAGAGGGTCAGGGTCACGGGTTCATACACTTGGGATGGAATGCCCCACATACATTAAGGTGTTAAAAAAAAAAAATTGATTTTTCATGCTCCCACCCATCGAAACTTGAGTTTTGATGAAAAAAAAAAGAAATTTTTCCTTCCAAAAAGCTCGTCATAGACGATAATCGACTGTTATATAATTAGAAACGTTCAATGAGCGGCGGCTTCCACTTGAGCTACGGAGCTCCCTCTCCGCGAGAATATTTTTTTCCCCATCATAACTCGAGTTTTCAGGGCTGGGAGCATGAAAAAAAAAAAAAAATTGTTTTGCAACACCCTGACATACATTTATATGGAAAAAAAATCTGCTCAGTACCAAAATTGAATGATATTCGCGAATAAAAATCAAAAGCTTCGACCAGTTGGTCTGGCAGACGACGTAACGTCAACGACAGCCAATGGCCCAGCGTTGCTGACGCCAGCGACAATCAATAGGAACGTATCTCGATATTTCACAATGCTTACTATTTTCGCCACTGCGAGCGCTGGCTGTAAAAGTTGGACGAGAAATCGAGAACTAAGGCCATGCAAAAAGCGAATTGGAGCGTAACTCCACGCAGCAATTTTTCTATATCTTTTCACTTGATCCACCAGGAAACTTTTGAGCTCATATATGCGTATTTATGTATTTTTTTTTTTTAATTTTTTTCAAATCAACAGGTGCAAGGTCTTCGTGAAGAAGGATGGTAATTTTAGTGATCGAGGAATAGGTGTATTATTTCTCAAATCAACGCCAAACGATAAAACTCAGTTGATCGTACGAGCTGACAATTCGCTAGGAAATTTACTGCTTAATACACTATTGACCGAATCAATTCCAACAAAGCGTATGAACAAAAATACCGTTATGCTCGTTTGCCTACCGTTGCCGGATTCGGAACCTCCGCCGACTCCCATATTGCTCAGGGTTAAAACAACCGAGGACGCCGACAATCTCATCGAAACGCTCGATAATAACAAAAAATAATTATCGACTAATTTTCCCACGAAGCAATCTTAGAAAAAAAAAAAAAAAAAAAAAAAAAAGAAACAAGAAATATCGTGCAACAGCGACTTTGACTTGTGCGATGAATGGGTTGACAATTATGTGCGAACGAATCGATACTTTGGATAAGTTTCTTTCGCAGCCGACAGTTTATGAGACTCATGAATTTATGGCCTGTTTTTTTTTTTTTTTTTAACATTTAATGAACATTTGTAATCTTACTTTCGCCGGGAATTTAAGTTTACGGGATGAAAAAAAAATGTTCTTTTTTCCTTTTTTGTTTACGAAATTTGTTTCCGACTCGCGCAATTGGCTAATTTTTTTTCCTTTTTTTTTTTTACAAACGATACGGTGGAATCGAATCGTTTTTTTTTTCGGAATATTTATCTCAAGCTCCATCTTAGCACGGAAAAGCGGATGAAATTGTATTTTTTTTTTTTTTTTTGTTTTAATACTTTCCATCGTAGATGGGACACGGTTTGAATGAAAAGCCATCATGCCATTTTCCAAGAAAATAAATATGTGGTTGTAAAGGGGGGAAAAAAATAAAATTATGCATAATGAAATATTAATTATTCCGAATGGTTTTCGAATCGAGAAACAAAAAAAAAAAAAACTTCAAACTTTTATATTTTTTCCATTATAATTATTTACAATTCTCAGCGATTTTTTTTTTTTTTTAACACGTTTTTCATTCGAATTACGCGCCCATTTCCGGTCTCGGGACACGAACGACAGGATTTCCCCAATTTTCTTGACCAGTGGCTCGGCATCAAATTTCTTTATGTCCATTTTCACAGTAAATAATCTTTTTTCATTCTTTTATTAACGGTAAGAGACTTGGCGGGGGGGGGGGGGGGGGAGCGAAAAGTGAACAGATTTTCATCGAGACACGTATTGGTTGCGAAACGAAAAAAAAAAAAAGAAAAAAAAACCAAAATACGCGAAAAATGTTATTACATATAGCCATTTGTATATATAAATAAAGCGGAAAAAAAAGAGAAGGCGATCGTTGAAGCATTTTTTTTTTTCGTGCGATCCGTTGACAAAGCGAGGATGAAAAAACAAGTAAATAAATCATTTTCGAACCAAACATTGTATTTAGGACTTTAATAATCGATAATATCGAATCTCCAATAAAATAATTAAGCTTTGAATGATAATATTAATTTACAATGTTCATCTATTATCCTTAATTAAATCTTAACGACTAATAATCAACTCTCTCTCTCTCTCTCTCTCTCGCAAATCGTGGAAATTATTCTGTGGGATTTGCAAATTTTTATCAAAAATTTCGCCATTCCTGCGGGAACCCCAGAATTTATGAAAAAAAAAAAAAAAAAAAAAAAAAAAAAAAAACCCCATGCATGTTTTGAATTTTGTACGTCGAGAACGACATAAAAGAAAAAAAAAAAATACCTTCGTTTGATCGGCTCTCCTGCGACGTTTGTATCCCATTATGTAGCAAATTAGTCTGTACAAAATTTCTGTCTCTCGTTACACAATTTATATATCTGATTTTTTTATGCGACGCGGATGAGGCGGCGAGACGCTAAACTTTTTGCGCCATGAACGGCGTAAGCGCGCCCATCTGCCCGAGGCCCAGTTGTATACGCTGCATATGAACCTCGACGCAATTCTGAAATACCTGCTCGTTCTGCGGCGTCAGACGCGATCTTATTTGCTCCATCGTTCCCTGCAATACCTTGAGCTCGTAAGCGTTTCGATCCGAATCCGATAGGCACTGCGTAAAATTGAAGAAAAAAAAAAAAACAAATAAATAAACAAATTTTTCCGATTTTTATCTCAACATGAAGTATATGCAATATTGTCGACGAAAGTCACTTTTGGCTGGGAAAGCTACGTCCGATACACCCTTAAAATACACTGTTGAGAAAAAAAAAAATATATTTTCCGAAATCGTGTTTCTATTGGCCGTTTGAAGTTTTTTTTTTTCTTCAAAATCGCCGCAACGCGAAAAAAAAAAAAAAAAACAGAAAAATCAAAACTCGTCAAAGATTTTGGGTCCAAACCTTGACTTGAAGCATCAGAGCGGTGAGATCGGTGACGAGCTGATTCATCTTCGAGGGTCCTTTGTCATTGATTATATTGTTTTTGGATACCATGTCGCTCGCTTCCTGGCGACACTTCTCGCGAAGATGCGACGGCGCCAGCATAGCCGCCATACTTGGCTCCGGCGCCATTTCCTGGCAGAGCTCTTGAATATCGTTGAGAAACTCTTGAAGAGCAATATTCATCTTCTCCAGATCGACGACAATTCTAAAAAAAAAAAAAAAAAAGAAAAAAGTGAGTAAAAAAAAAAAATCGATCCATTCATCCGTCATTATCATCGGGTGCAACTTTTTTCGAGCTTTGCCCCCAACAATTTAAATTTCAATGCAACAATTTTTTTTTTTTTTTTTTTCTCGAATCCGTGCAACGAGTAAAAATAAATGCACCAAACAATTCGGAGTACGCAATTTTTGAACAAATAATTAAAAACAGATAAGGATAATTGAAGAAAAAAAAAATTGAAGCAGAACGGATAAAATTTCAATTGAAATCCCAAAACCCAAGTTTTGGGATTTCAACAAACAAATAATAATTTTTTTTTTTTCAACAAACAACAATTTTTTTTTTTTCTCGAATCCGTGTAACGAGTAAAAATAAATGCACAAAACAATTCGGAGTACGCAATTTTTAAACGAATAATTAAAACGGATAAGGATAATTGAAGAAAAAAAAAAAAAAAAAAAAAATTGAAACAGAACGGATAATTGAAGAAAAAAAAAATTGAAGCAGAACGGATAAAATTTCAATGATATCCCAAAACTTGGGTTTTGAAAAAAAAAAAAAAATTGAAGCAGAACGGATAAAATTTCAATGAAATCCCAAAACTTGGGTTTTGAAAAAAAAAAAAAAAAATTGAAATTTTATCCGTTCTGCTTCAATTTTTTTTTTTTTTTTTTTTCTTCAATTATCCTTATCCGTTCTGCTACAATTTTTTTTTTTTTTTTTCTTCAATTATCCTTATCTGTTTTAATTATTTGTTTAAAAATTGCGCACTCCGAATTGTTTTGTGCATTTATTTTTACTCGTTACACGGATTCGAGAAAAAAAAAAAAAAAATTGTTGCATTGAAATTTTATCCGTTCTGCTTCAATTTTTTTGTTTTTTTTTTGTTTTGTCCAAACAAACCCGCCGAAGAAGCGTCTAACTCACCCGGCGTATCTTCTCTCGAAATCCGGCGGTAAATATTCTCCCATTGATCTGTGCTTCTCCGCTTCGGTATTCATTTCCCTCAGCTTTCGTATCTTTATCTTCTTGGCTGCCAATATTTTGTTAACTTTAACCATGAATTCGAGCAGCTTGAGGGGATAACCGTTCATGGTGCCGCCTATGTGAGTCCTCTTGGGCGTCGGTAGGGCGGCATTCGATATCAGAGGATCGCTGTTGAGCCGAGGTGAGCGAACTTTGAGGGCGTATGGAGGCGACGCTATGTATGCGACGTGCCTTGGTCGAAATTTAAGGGCAAACGAGGATACGCTGATGGTTTCGGGTGGCTCGTTGGATAGTACCTCGTAATCCGGGACGCTGTGAGTTCCAAGACCGGCGCGCTCGAACGTTATTCGATAAGTATTGTTGCTGGTGTCGACGGCGTCGATGCTACCCGTGAAAAGGCCATCCTGAGGTTTTCTCAATCTCGCCGTTACCTTCGTACCGATCACCAGCTGAAGCGGTATTTCCGGCGGTAAATCCTTGAAACCGCTCATATCGCTGGCCTTTCTCTGCTGCAACATTCGTATCTTTTGCCTCTTGCGCTCCAGTTCGCGTCTCTCCTCCTCGAAAAACGATTGCGAGCATCGACGCGGCTTACCCATCATTCGCCGTATCTTGCACCACTCGACGCGCGTCAATTTTCGCGATTGCAATTGCGGAAATGATTCCTTTAGGCATATCATAAAGTCATTGTCACCCTCGAACAGGGTCTTGTCGATGTTACTGTAGAACCATTCGTAGCACACCCATTTGTGCGCTTTCGGTAGCTTTAAAAGATTTCGCAAACGCATACCGATCTTCTGGCCGATCTTACGATCCGGCGAGCCCGGCTGAATCGTTTTCTCGATCTCTTTTTCCTGCTTTATCGGCGGTGCCAGGGGCGGCGGTGACGGCGCTGTCGTTGCTACCGCGTGCCTCTTCGGCTCGACCGTCGGCTTTTGGATCTTTTTCACCGGCGAAGCTCGCGGTATCTTCTTCGGCGATGGCTTCATCTCGATTATCGACGGATCCTTCTTTATTCTTTTGGGGATGGGGGCAATAAAGAATATTCACGGGTATCGATCGTGCGCGCATTTGGCGAAAAAAAAAAAAAAAGGTCGACAAATTCTGGGCTTTGTACGCGGCTGAGGAAACTACACCTTTTTTTTTTTTTTTTTTTTCGTGCTTTCTCGATTAATGATTATTGCGATTATCAGCAATTGAATTGAATTCGAAAAAGCCAAGCTGAATAATCATGAATGCTTATCATCAAAATTGGCCGATCCGTTGGCAGAAAAATTTGAATTTACGTTTTTCATGACGTTTGAAAAGAAAAAAAAAAAAAAAATTATTTCGTACAGGCGAAATCGAATGAAATGATCGAGTACCTTTGGCGTTCTTTGAGCGCAAAGATCTTTGCTCAATTTTCAGTCTCTGAATTCAGATAGGATAAGCGTGGGTATTGCTGCGATTTGAAATGCGGGACAAGCTCGACGAGCATATTTTAAAAAATCATTCAAAATTACGGAGGTTTTATTGTTTTGCAAATCGATATTTTACTTATTTTGAAATTGGAAAAAAATTAACAATGTTATCGAATGACTTTTTCATCGAACAAAAAGCATTTGAAAAAATAATGCAGATGCTGCTGTTACCGCGGGGTCTGGAACGACGAGAAGATATTACTGCGCACCAAATACCTCCGAATTGTCCAATTACCGCGCCCCTAATACTGCGCGTGTCGTGTATGTAATTTATAATTTTTAAAAATGACAACAATCCAAGCCCGCTAATATCTGATCTTTATCAATTACCTGCTTGACAATTAATGTCACATTCGAAATAATTATTTAATAATAATAATTATTATTCCTATATCATCTCGAAAAAAAAAGTTTAAGAACGGGGGAAGTTCAAGGGCTGGCTCATGGTCTACTTCAAACCAGCTTGTTTTTATTTCATTTCGCTTTACTTTTGTTTCTACTTTTGACATTAGCTATTATCAACGAAGTCAGGCGCTGTATTATACATACAGAATATTCGGCTGTGATATTGGACAACTTCATAAATCACGAGACCGATAAAAACATTTACGTCTTAATATTTGTATCGGTTAGAAATTGAAAATGTGTCAACCGCAGTAATCGGTACGCCGAAAGGACGGAGTATAATTCTGCGGCAATGGTATTAAAACCGCAGGAATGCACGAATCCTTGAAAAATTCGTACCAAATACTGCGGCGGCAGATTAAAAATGAAAATAAATTAAATTTTGATTCTATAAAATTTTTTAATTAAAAAAAAGTCTTATTTCAGTGAACCTAACAAAATATAAGGATATCGCGACGATAACAAAGGAAACAAGGACCTTATACTGATATCAGCTTTTGACCATTACTAGGGAAAAAATGGTGAAATTTTCACTCGCAAACACCTATTCATTTTGAAAAATCAACGATAAATTAAATAAACCACGATGCACGTCATTTTGTTGATTCATTGTGTTTTCTGGACATTGAATTAACGGTCTGATTTTTTCAAGCTATAAATTATGTGACAAAATTAAATTCTGATAAAATGAAAAAAAAAAAAAAAAAAAAACGCAGCAATACCCACACTTAGCCTACTCAATATTTTCCAAAAAATCAAAAGTTACATTCGGTAACTTGTTCGAATGGGCTTCTACCAATTTGTCAAATGTAACTTTTGAGTTTTTTTTTTTTTTTTTTTGGAAAATATTGAGTATCCGAATTCAAAGACTGAAAATTGAACAAAGAGCGTTCGAAGACTGTCAAAGATACTCAATCATTGGCATTCGATTTCGCCTGTACGAAATAATTTGGGAACGATTATTCTCAAACCTGTGTCGAACTCGGAAACGATTTCTCTATGATTGTGTTGTAATGGTAAAATAATAAAAAAAAAAAAAACAATAACCCGGTATTTACACCAGTACGCAACAATTAGGAGTATGAATGAATTTTTTTTTTTTTTTTTCAATTATTGGGGCGCATTATGTAGAGTAAGTAAAAATAATGAGGACGTATTTTTTATTTTTCGTTAAAAATGACAGATGACACCTGTTATGGGAAATTTAATTTCACGGATATTGATATATATATATAGATATAGCGTAACATGTGTGACGTCATAATGTTATATTTTTCAATTTGTTGTATTAAGGACAATTTTGATTCAAATAAACAAATAAAAAATACGTACTAAATGTTTTTTTCTAAACTACAAGATTTTGAAATAAAAAAATTTCATTTACACTCCCAATTGTCGGTTGTTCGTTTCAAAAGCTACTCCGAAATAAAAAAAAATATTAAAATTTTTCGAATAAATGAGATTTATGTTTTTTTTTTTTCTTACATTATTATTAATCCCAGGAGTGTTTTTAGAGATCTCAACTCAAAAATGACATATATTGTGTGAAATTTTCTCAGCTTTCTGAAGAAGAAAAAAATATGGAAATTTTTTTTTTGAACTTTGAGCAATGGCGAAAAAACGACTTTTCAGATTACAATCTTGATTTTGAGAATATTCTACACGTATATTAATTAGGCTGTATTGTTTTTTTTTTTTTTTTTTTTTTTTTTTCGGAAAGTTGAGATTTTTTTACAAAAATATAGAATTGATTGTTTTTTTTTTTTCAATTTCAAACCGCCAATATTAAATGCAAAAAACAAAAAAGTTTCAAATGAAAGAATTCGATACCCAATGGTAGCCGAATAAAAAAAAATGGAGGAAAAAAAACTGAAAAAATTATGGCAAGTGTTTTTCAACGCAGAGACACCAAACTGCGTAACTTACGAAAAGATCCCCCAATAGTGAAACCCAAACTTGGCCGATAATTGCTATTTTTACTCGTATTCCTGTTTTACATTGCATTATTTTGTTAAAAAAAAATACTTGAACAAAGTTATGCAAATAATTTCGATAATGATAAACAACGAAACATGGGGGAAAAAAAAAAAAACAAAAATGATGTAAAAAAAAAAAAAAAAAGGATATACCGTCGTGCGGCTGGATGAAAAAAATGTTTTCATGCAATTTTGATCGCTGAAATAATTATACGAGGGATTTATCGTGAGAATGGGGCTAAACGGCGACGTCGCTGCTCACCTGTGATGAGGATGATTGACCATTATATCGTCGTAAAAGAGTTTGTTCTTCTTTCTTATTCTCGCCGGCATGCCCCTGCGATTTAAAACCTGTACCGGCTGAGTGGGAAGCTTGGGCTTGGGCGGCGGCTTTGTGCCGACTCTCTGAAGTCCCAGAGCCGCCGGTCCGAATTCGGGAGTCGGCTCGGAATCCTCGATATCCATGTTAGAATCCATGGAATTGTTGGATATCTGATGCTCCTCGATATCCATGGAATCGTCGTCGCACAGCTCCTGCTTTATCTCGTCCAACAGCGGATAACCGCCGTTCTTCATCGAGAGCAGAGTCTCCGCGGATTCGTCTGCAAAATCGACATCCATCTCATTTCGCCGTTTGAGCGAACATTTTTTTTTTCTTTCTTTCTCCCCCTCGGATACCGCGAATCGTTATTCAACGTGACCGGGGCGGGGGAGGGGGGTAAGAAAAAATACGAAAAAATTGACGGAATTTTTTTTTTTTTTTTTTTTGGAAAAATAGAAAAAAAAAAAGAAAAATTGGAAAATTCCTCAAAATCGAAATATTACGAAGAAATAAAAAAATTGCAAGTTTTTCACGGTTTGGGAGATTCGGGGGAAGGCGAAAAACAAAAGAAAAAAAATTTATGACCAACAAACAAATCGCGAAGGTGAAGCTCTGTGAGAAACAAAACAAAAAAACAAAAAAATTTGCCGTGACGGCGCGCAAAGAGAAAACGATATAAACGTACAATCCATATTTCCGCGTTGAGCGCCGATTTTTCACGCAAATTATTGCGTCTCTCGCGATCACTCCGGGAGACGCAAACTTTTTCCGAACTGCGAGAAAATCCCGATCGTACGAGCAACAATTTTCTCATATCGTATTCCGACATAACCAAATTTCTTGCGTGGCGAAAACTTCGGGTAAACAGGACGGAGCAACGTTCGAAAGATTTTTTTTTTTTTTCCCTCCCGCATCCGCAGATATCGCTCGAGAGATTTCGCGTAAATTTATTCGGCGAAATATTTGTATTTTTTCATTGAAACGCCTCATTGAGCTCGAATCAACGGTATGAGCGGAGGGGAAAGAAAAAAAAAAAAATTCTTCAGCCAACATATCGTTCGTCGTGTCCCGCTTGAATCGTGTGTGGATTGTTCATGGTTTTTTTTTTTGAAATTTTGAAACCCCAGCCAAACCGCACACACACGCAAACAACACATATAACGTCGCGCGAGTATAGGGCTCACGTGAAGTGTCGGTATACGCGGAAAATACGCTGGTGTTAACGCGTGAATTTTTCAACTGTAGTTTTCATTGTTTTTTCGTATTAAAGATTTGCGATGATTCGACAAAGGCTCGGTAGTGTTGCACGATGAAATTCGTTGTCGCGAAGTTTTAAGGAGAATTATAAAATACTCAAAAGTAACGTTTGATTAACAAGAGAGAAATTTTTTTTACTTACTTTCAATCTCGTCCGCCATGTTGATGTCGACTGATGCATTGTGGGTGCGCGCGTGTGTTTCTTCCAAACGCCGCCGGATCCAACGCGTTGAGCGACGAGAGGGCGCGCTCAACGCGAACCGCGCGTTGTTTCCACGGCGTTCCGGACGTTTCGCAGCTTAAGCGCGAAAGTTTGAATTTTTGTTTTATACCGCGCAAGATGATCGTTGTTCCTCGTGTATGGCTAATGTGCTGCGTACTTTTTTACGCTATCAGCGTTATCGGTATTGACATGAGTCCGGAAATTAATAAATACTGCAGAGACAGAGATCGTTTGATAAGCTCGGAGGAACTTGACGAGTATCTTCTCGTCGATGCTGAGATCAATACGACCCTGTTGCTCGACTGTCACTTTTGGTTAGAACGAGTCTTGTTTCGTTGAATTTTTCATGAGCGCGAGATTTATTTTATTTTACGTTTTTTTTTTTTTCACTCGATTTACCTTGAAATCGAATAATTTCTTTCGAGTTTTGGTATAATCGTTGTTCGGTTCAACTTTTTCGAAAATATTTCATTGACGTTTCTGTCAATTTTTTTTTTTTTTCAAGGTTGGCCGATTAATGTTACAAAACATTAATTTTATTTATTCACAAAAGTATTAAAAATTGATCATTTTGGAAATTGGGAATTTTTTTTATTTTACTCGCGTTTAACTGAATTAGTTTTTTTTTCTCAATTGCTGAAAAATAACTTTGGGAAGAAACTGAATTCGCAGCGCGAAAAATAATAAAAAATTTCGTAATAAATTACATTTTACGTTGCAGCATTGACCAATCGATCCAGTGAATTTTTATCGAGTGAAAAAAGTCCGGGACTATTGCAGAATTAAAAGAAAGTTTACTTGAATGAATTTTGATGAAAAATGATTTTTTCTCGATTTGCCAGTAAATTCATAATTAATTGCTATTTTTCGAGCTCGATCCTTCGAGTGGCTGAAGTATATTTGATTTTTTTTCAACTCAAGGTTGTTTTGCACTCATCTTTTCCATCCAAATGTATAAAATCATAGTGAATTATATAGTAGATGTCGTTGACGAAAAAATAAAAAATAAAAAAATCAAGAAATTAAAGAAGAGTTTCAACAACGATAATGTTGAAAAGTTTTAAATAATTTTTTTTTCCAATGTCGTTAACTAAATACTCAGAGAAATTATTATTCTTTTTCATGAAACAAAATGTTTTTATTGCACAGAATTTATCTTATAAATTTCCCTCGATCGTTTGTATGTTAATAATTGAAAAGAAATATATTCTTCGAATTTTTTTTTTCAATCCTTCAATGAGATTGTTCAATTTTGAATAATTCTTAACAACTTTTATAATTTTCGTTTAAAAATCCGTTGTGTTTAATAAATTACGAATATCTTTGAGAATGAGCTATTTCAAGCTAATTTTCATGAATTTTTTGTGCCGAAACAATGAGATCTATCGAAGAATCCTTTTGCGTGCATATTTATTGATATTTTTTATGCTTATAAAAAATTTTATAAGAAATTTCGTTGAGTCGTACTCGTTTGGCGCGCGCTGGAACGCAAAGCGAGGCAGCATTTCATCGCGGTAACCACGATTGCGACCGTTTGACTGATCCGAAACAACAAATCCAGATATATTTTGGTTTTTAAGATGACCTTTTGTAGCCCGTAGCTCGATCGCATCGAAAAAAAATTACAAAATGACAAAATGACGCCATGATAATGAATTTTAAAAGTTGCGAATTAAAAAAAAATCCGTTATCCTAGCGCCATTTTTTGATTTTTTGTTTTTTTTTTTTTCAATGCGATCGAGCTATGGGCTATGGAAGGTCATCTTAAAAAACCAAAATATACCTGGATTTTTTTTCAAATTGGTTAAACCGGGCGCAATCGTGGCTACCATGAAATGCTGCCTTTTTTGAGGTCCAGCGCGCCAAGCGAGTGTATGGACTCAACGAAATGTCTTACAAAAATTTGTATAAGGCATATAACAAAATATCACTAAATATGTATGCACTTTTCCATGGGTGACAGTTTTTCAGCATGAAAAATTCATGAAAATTCGTTTTTACAAATATCCCGGTATAAAACGGATCTCTTCCCTCCCCTTTGATAACGCGCAGCAATGAGCAAAATGACAAGGAACCAAAAATTTGGTATCGTCAAGATCGTTATCAGGCCGAGTCGGAGGTGGAAGTCGATCTTGAAATGAACAATAACATTTCTCACAATCGTATTCACACGTCACCCCAATTTTCCCTCGTCATAAAAGATTTTGATACCACGGACCCGGGAATTTATCGTTGTCACGGTGAGAAGGGCGAGGACGCGGAGTATAAATTTAATTACAGGCTCGAAGTCGTTTATAAAGCCAGCGATGACGTGGAAATCGGTAGAGGAAACATCAGCGATTGGGAAAATTATCGGGAAGTTAATCTCGAACCAGTGACAAATCGATTCGCGGTAAATTTATTTATTTATTTTTAACCCCCTTTGCGAGTCCTCTGATGCCCTCTTTTGAGAAATTCTAAAACAAAAAAACAACCTCAATTTTGGGATGGAAAATGATTTGATTGATGTTGCATACATCAGGTATCGAGAATGAGCGATCTTGTGGAGATACGTGAGTCAGGTATAATTTTGGAATTAGTTTCCGAATGGACACCCTGGGGTATCTGCGAACGTTGCGTACGAAAAAGAGGTATCAAAACGAGCAGAGCTCAATGTCGTCTCAAGCGTATCATTGAAAATCGAGTACGTTTTTTTAATTTTTTTTTATAAAGTTTGTCATATGATAATTAATTTGAGTAATTCAAATGAATAATTAAACGTTGATTTGCGGAATTTTTTATTTTTATTTTTCGTATATAAATTATTTATTCGTATATAAATTATTTATTCGTATATTAGTTTATTAAATTTTAATTCGAATTTGAGGATGCACAGTCATGTCCACAGTGGTGATTTTATAAAATAATTTTTCTACCATTTTTGTACCCTTGAAAGAGCTTCATATTTGTTTATATTCTCGGTTTTGCGGCCTCTGATGCACGTGGAATGAACACAAAAAAAAAAGAGATAAAGATATAAAAATTTATATTTCGATCGTGCAATTTATTGCAATTATCTAGAATTTATTAATATCGTGACAAAATCCAAAATTCGATTAATTTAAATTACGCATTTAGCGTGATTCATGAAAGTTTTAATTTTTTTTTTTCATAAAAATTATTTATTCATATTAATTAAGAATTTTTATTATGAAATTTTAAGATTTACAGTATAATGTACAAAGTGGTTATATTTTATAAAATCATTTTCCCTATAATTTATATTTCGATCGTACAATTTATTGTAATTATCTGGGACGCGACGAATAATCGAAATGTAAATCTAATTTTTTATTTCAACTAAAAAAGTTATAAGATTATGGATAGTTATATAATTATTATTTTTTTCAAACGTTCGTCGCTATACTTTACGCGCATGACTGCACTGTCAGTAATTCGTAAAAATAAAAAAAGGAAATCATAAATTCTCACGAAAATTATTTTCCCAGACTCTCGAAACGTTGGAAGATTCCAAAATAACGAAATTTTTCTCGAAATCTCCTCTCCTCCCATGCAGGTGAAATTGTAAAAAAAAAAAAAACAACTGCATCTTAACCTATAATATATTCGTAGCAGAATTTAATAAATATGAATTTCTAAAAATTCCAAATTATATTTTCCATCGTCAAGATCGATGTTATTGGCTGAAGAATTTCCGAGCATAAGCAGCGCAATAAGAGACTTGCCGGAATTCATACTCGAGGATAAATGTAAAAATTGTCCTCCTGTGAAGAAAACGAAGAGGAACAAGTTCAAATACAGGAAGCGTTACACTCTTGCCCAGGGGGCGCATCTCGCTATAGTCTGCCCTGAGTAAATAAAAAAAACCGCCGTTGTTCCATGTTCCGCTCGTTCCTCTCTAGTTAACGCTATTTAATATTATACACATACATGCATATGTATCATGCGTCGTTGATTTTTAAATATTTTGAGATCGAACATGGAGACCCAAGTTGTCTGGCACAAGGACAATCTGTTACTGAAAAAGGGAATGGGCAGTTCGTTTAGAAAAAAAGATGCCGAGCCCAGAGTACTCGTCGATACATTCTCGACGTTGTATCTTATCGATGTGTCGAGCGACGAGGAGGGCAATTATACCTGCCACGCTGATAATGTGAAAATGATGCAAGTCAGAATACGCGTTGTCTCGAAATCCCGTCTATTGTCACAGGGTAAATGAAAAATTTATCCCCACCCTCTTTAGTATTTTGTTTCATATATAAACAAAAAAAAACATTCTAAGATCACGAGGAGTAAAAAAAATATACAGAACTAATTTATTAATGTTCTGGCGGAACAAAAACAATTAACCGTCGTTAATTTCTCCCATGACATTTTACTTATTTATAAATAGTTCAGAAAACATTTCCGAGGATCTATCAAAACTTTGTTTTTCTGGTTATATATCGCCCCAAAATTGGCCCTACGAATAACCTAAAACAAAAATTTGATCCTCGGATTTGTTTTTATTTTTTTTTTCTCAAACTTGGAATATTCAAAAAATGTGGAACGCTTCACGATTTTGCGTGTCATCCTTGCGCAGGGGCCATGCTAATCTTCTCTGTATCGTTCCAATTTTAGTATATGTACTGCCGAAGCAAGTACGCAAGCTCTTCCAAGCTTGCTTCTTATATACAAAACGATAGGCTATCCGACCGCTTGTGAGAAACCTTCTCAACGGTCTCAAGACTCGTGGCCATCTGGCGGCAGTTTCGTGAACTGCCAGCCACCTGGTCGAAGCCTCGCGGGCTGGCGCGAAAATACGAACGCGACAGCGCGCTTTGGCTCAGGCGTTATACGAAAAAAAATTTCTCATTTCCAATTTCGTTGATTCTTCTCTGTAGCATTTTTTCGACACATGGGATATCTGGGATTCATCTTTTTGCTCTCGTCTTTTTGCTACTGCGGTGGACTGTGTGTCGTGTGCAGGGAAAAGGACAAATTCAAGATCAAAGACTACAGCGAGATCGAGAACGGATAAACGACATGCTGGTTTCTTGTTAATCATAAAATGATTGTTGAACATTACAATATTATAAAATAAATCCGTTAATATTGTTATTATACGCGTGTACAAGAGTTGTTTGTTGAATAAAAAAAAAGAAATTCTTACGTTTCAGTTGATTAAATTGACATTTTTTAAATAATAATGTTACAATATATACTATATTTGTAATGGGTTGATAAATTTTATCAATTTATACCAATTTATAATAAAATATAAAAAGTTGGCACATTTAATTTAATTTTAACAACAAAATAAGGCAAGTTTGCCGATTTGTTTATTAATAAATAAAAACTAAGCCAAGTTGGCAAATTTTATTTATTTATAATTACTAACGAAGGAAACTTGACACATTTAATTTGTTTACAATAACAAAATAAGGAAATACAATAAATTTTACTTGCTTTTAATGATAAAGAAAAACATTAATTTCATAAAATTCATTTGTTCAAATGGTTAAAATTACATATCTCCGTTAGTTTTGCTCCGATTGCTCGAAAAATTGGATACAACACTCTTGAGATGTTGTACATCCATAAAATAAAATTTAAAAAAAATGTAAAAAAGTTTCAAAACGATACCCCCCCCCCTTAAGATGTGATTCAATTTGAATAGTAATTCGTAGGAGGGGTGTAAGTTGATGTTATGAATTTGAAAGAAACTTTCATTATTTATTAAAAGTCTCATTATTTATTTTGTCAATTTTATCAATTTTATTAATTTAGTTACGTAAATTTAGAGAAATATTGATTTGCCAATGGTATATTGCATGAAAAATTACCGATATACTATCTATGTCGGTGTAAACGTGTGTACCTATATAAGTAAATCCGTAACTTTTATTCGATTCGTGACGTCTTTATATTATGTATATATAGTGTACCCAAGCACTTGATGCGTCATTATATTATTGCTGCTAGCAAGCGCAAGAAACCTTCGATATATATTTTTTCAAAGGTGTATAAGTGACTATCTCATCGACCATACACCACAATCGTACTCAAAGTGAAAGGACAACGACGCGCTGTTTTAGCATCTCGAAGAAGTTTCAGTATCCGCGTTTCAACATGGCTGTTCACCGTGTAGTCGTTTGAAGATCGTGTGTCTCTCGACTAAGAAAACAATACAAGTTTCGTCTAGTCGATTTAAAAAAAAAAAAATGAATGCGAAAATACTCGTCTACGTTCTAACGATTTACTTTTTCGTTCATCGAACAAACGGTAAGTCCCTATTCTTTTAGTTCCTTCAGCAATCCCTTTCTACATATAGCAATATGTATTTTTGTATATATATATATATATAAGACTTTCACCGCATTCCAAAGTGACAACCTGTTGGTGTATACATTCGCGAGAATCCTACGAAATATATCCAGCAGCATTTAGTAATATCGTGATAAATTGTAAATTTTTTGTTGGAAAAAAAAAAAAATTAGATCGGCCAATTTTTGTTATCGCGTGGCTCAATGAGAGGCGCCAGTGATTATATATATACTTCAGTGTGCTTTTATAATACGAGTCATTACAGGATCAATTTTTTTACAGACTTGTTTTGTCGTTAGTACATCGAAAATTTTTCACGGATTTGAGGATCCTTCGTAATTGAGAACTCGCTCGAGTCAGCTGACAAATTTCATCGTCTTTTTTGCATAATTATATAAATTCCAATATTTGTTAAAATGCAATGGGTATTTTTACAAAGACTTTTGATGAATTCACTGAAGCGGATATTGAAGAATACTGATTGTCGAAAAATTATTTAAATCGTGAAGTTTATCGAAAATATTTTTCAATGGAATTATAAAGAATGTTACAGCATATAGAATGAGCTATTTTAAGCTAAAATCCGATCATTATATTACAAAAATTTCCTTACAACGATGGATTGAATATTCGTTGATTGAAAACGGGATTTATTTATAAATTACTCATTCATAAATTACGTTCGTCTTTGAACTGCCATGAATTGTCATAAGCTAGCGCGATCTTCATGTAACTTTACAGCTATTTTTGTTTCTATAGCACGCGATACACGTATATGTGATAGTTTAAATAAAACTGGTATGGCACTCACCGTGAGACCGTTGAATCAATGCCTTTAAAGCTAGACAAGTCTAATGAAGTTTCACTCATTCGTCATTCAGAATTGTCAAAGTTCAGTGCACTTGTTAACAGTATATAGTGAAGGTTTATTTGTATTGCGGCAGTTAGAAAAAATTTTAAAAACGATTAATTTGCAAAACTATAAATAACTGATAAGCACAAATTTTCATGAAGGTTCTAGACATTTTCATCGAGATTCTTCAAAGAGTAATCCTGATTTTTTTTAACGATTTTAATGCATCACGGTTTATTTCGTTCCTCAAAAAGTACACTACGAACTCAGCACGCAGATTTTTTTCTAGTATTAATCGTTTTAAAATGACAGCAATTTATTCATAGAAGAATTTTTTCACCCGTCAAACAATGGGCTGCATTTGTCAATCGATCAACCCTACAAAAAATTCACGGGATGAATTCATAGAGTATTTTATTCAGGAAAGAAATAAGCCACGATGCATTGAAATTAGTGAAAAAAAGTAAGGAATAATCCTTGACAAATCTCGTTCTTATAGTTTAAGAACACATGCTGTAATACAAATCAACCTTCACTGCTGTTAATTAGTGCACTAAACATTGCAAAAACCATTGTAAAAATTTAGAACTCATTTGATTAGTGTGGAAGGCAGAAACTACCTCAAAGATATGCAGATAATAAATTGTGCAACATTAAAGTATAGGAAACATAGCTGCATTAATTGTCAGTCAAATTACGATTTTCAATTTTTTCATGTTTTATTTACAGAGATGCATATATATATATATATTTTTTTTTTTCGTAATAGCATAGTCGTTCAATAACAATGAAATATGTAAATTAAGAACAACGCGTACACGACGTTACTGCAAGTATAATTAATTAATCGAACGTCGGTAAGGTTTGCTTCGAAGATGCATCAGTTGCAGATCGAGGGGAGAGCTTGGCTCTTGCAAGGATCCTTTCACAATGAATTCCACACAGATCGAGAATGAGCACGGCGTCGAGGTGGTACCTTGCGCGTCTGGTTGGTGCGGCAAAGTCATTGAGAATCCTAGTCTCAACAATGGTATGCCTAAACACATTCTTACTCTTCGTAATTACAAAAAAAAAAAAAAAAAAAATTACGATGAAGTGAAAAATATGAATTTTTACTCCGAAAGGAGACTTCATTGAACAAAACAATATTTTTTAATTGCGAATTGATTGATGATATCGATTTTATTAAAAAAAAAAAAATCAAAAAAATAAAGAAAATCTTCTCTAAAATCCGAGATATTCAGATTAAAAATCTGAAAAGCTGCAGAGAAGACGCAAATTAAAATAGAAAATATTTTTCTTAAGGAGCACGGTGCTCAAAATTTTTTATCCACGCATTTCTGTATTTTTTTAACGCATAAAAAAAACTAAAATATGTAATTTCCGACATTTTAAGCATGAAACCCTCAACTCGAGACATTCGTATTGCGATCACCACGCACCAATCTCTTTTAATTGAATAAATTTACGGTAAAAAAAAATAAGAATTATAAAAAAAAGCTTGAAAATTTAAAACTTGCACGTTGCTTTCTCATTAAAAAGTTACACCTCTATGGAGATGGTTTTCGTAGTTTAATAAATTTGGAGATGGCTTTCGTAATTTCGGCTTTGCTGTCATAGAGAAAGAGCTTAGTAATGAGGAAGCAATATGCAAGTTTCCAATTTGCATGCTCGTTTTCTAAATTCGATATGTTCTCGCTAAATTTAATATCCTGTCTCATAGCGTACTCGTGTAAATTTTTTCGGCTTGATAATCTCAAATTTCCGCGACAGTCAGGCGTGATCACAGATATATTTTTCGAAAATTTCCAAATTTTATGAGATTTGAATTTTGCCAAATTTAAAATCAAACGTCCTTGTCCCATATAGTGTATTTATATAAGAAGTTTCGACTAAATAATCTCAAATTTACGAACGTTCGAGCGATCACGGACATTTTTTTGAAAATTTCAAAATTTTATGAAATCTGAATCCCTTATACGCGATTCTTACCAAATTAAAGATTAAATATCCTTGTCCCCTAGCGTATTTATAAACAAAAAACCTCTTGGCTCTATAACTTTGTTTACGAATGTTAGATCAGAGACATTTTTCGAAAATTTAAAAATTTTATGAAATCCTAACGTCATAAGCGAATCTTGTGAAATTTAATGCCCAACATGCTTGTTCCTTATCCTATTTATATAAAAAGTTTCAAGTGAATATGTTTAAATCGAGAACTTCCATGTAAAATGATTTTCTCCTTTTTTTTTTATATCATTCTTAATAACCATTGCATTAATTTATTCAAGCAAGTAAATTTTTACATCTTGAGGTGTAAAAATTGTAAGAAGTTTACGCGCTGTAAATCATTAGTGCACGAGTGTGTGTGTAATATACATTACAACGTATGCTGTAACTTGAAAAAAAAAAAAAAATTAATCAAGGATACATGATAGCAACATCTGCAAATTTGCCAAGAATAGATTTAGAGATGTTCCTAACACAAAATAAACTCTTTTTCCGATGCTGATACAATTGTGTTTTTGTAACATGGTACCAAACAATATTTGTATACACTTTATTCGATTGTTCAAAAGTACATTTGTCATGTTTGAACCCTTTTTACAGACTACATATTTACGAATTACGAAGATTTTTTGGGTCAGGAATGATTAGCTGTTTGAATTTTTTAATTTTACCGCTAGAGGCGCTGCTGCACTGGGGTGCTGTGACGTCACTGTCACGTGATATACGTTTGAAATGCAACTCAATTTTCAAGCTACTATAATAAATTAAATAATGACGAGTAACTGAAAAATGATGTTTTTGAATAATTATCTTTTAAGTAATTTAAAAGTTGAAAATAATGCAAGTTCTCTAGTTACCAAAGTCAGAGTGATCACAGACATTTTTGGAAAATTTCAAAATCATCTAAATCGGATAATCCGTTAAACCTAAAATTTTTTGAAAATTTCAACAAACAAGAGGAGTTTCATGTTTAAGTATAGTGCGCAATGTTTCAGCGCAGATATTTTTTTTTTTTTCAATGCAGAATTTTTTCTGAATGTGCTTTCTCGATGTTTCAGCACATTCTGAAGAAATTGTCATAAAAACCCATAGTTATTTTCTGCACGAAAACAAAGCATCCTCCGTGAGGAAGCGAAAAAATAATTCTCCACACTCCTGCAAGTGAATCGTTTATATTTCAGAATATGGCACAGCTACGCATCGTATGTGCTTTCAGCGTGGACCAGACGACGGCGAGGAGAGATGCGCTTATACGATAAAAAATTACAAAAAAGTTTACATGTGCCTGTGTCTCGGTGATTTGTGCAACGGAACGACAATAACAATGAGATCCTCGGGATTATTGTTACCTGCTGCGTTAAGCTTTCTCGTTATACGCTGGTGGCTGTGAAGCGCGTTTTTTTTTAAATTAAATCACAAAAAAAAACAAAATGGCGGAAAAATATTATATTCTTCGATAGATCGTGGACCGAGGAGAGGATCAGAAAATTCTGAAATTTAATTTTTACGTGCAATATTAAGCGTGTAAGTCCTTTTGTAAATATAGTGGATGGACGGAAGAATGAAAACGACAAAAAAAAAAAACAAATTGGGTTAAACAATACGTGAGAAAATGTCTTGAATGCATTGTTTTTTTGAGAGTTTCTTTTTACAATTTACCAAAAACCCTCGAGATGCACATCCGTTGCCATTACAAGTATCTTTGTATATCGACGTTCTTTGCGTAATTAACATAAAAAAAAATAAAAAAAATTCACCGAGATTTGTCTTTTGTGTTTGTTGTTGTCTTTTTATTATTATTATTTTTTTTTTTTTCGCTTTTATTCTCACATAAATATAGGTATTATTTCGAATTCATGGCTTTTCTGTAGAAAGGTGAAACCATTCTTAGACTCCCGAGTACATGACCATCGAGACCGTTTCGTCTTCGTTCCTCCTGATTCCTCAGTAGTGCACGCACATGCGGAATTTCATCGTAAAATAATTCGCCATGTCCGTAAAGATAATTTATCGCTCTCATCGCTGATTCTCCTCTCAGCAACAGAGGATCCGGAATTTCTATGATTTTTTTTTTCACGTTACGATTTTTCTTTACTACACAACTGCGTGTGGAGTTGTATTTTGAATTTTTTTTTCTTTTCTTATTGGGAAATATTATCAAGAATTTTTTTTTCCACGGTCGATCGATTCCAATGCAATCCATCGAGATAAAATTATAATTTTATCTCCGATTCAATTATTGACCAATTATTAAATTACAAAAAATCGACATGTATTATATACGTCGAATGATTCCAGATAAATATTTTTTTTACTCATTAGTTCAATTCGTGTTTGTTTTCGAGGGGGACGAAAAAAAAAAAAAATTGAAAAATCATTGTGACGATTCATTACCGAGCCCATTCGAGAAATCCGGAGTCACGTGTCTGCCGTCAGAGTCCTGTGAACTGAAACCCAAATCATTGACATCGATTGGCCCGAGAAACACACCAACTGGCCAAAGGGCCTCGGCGTTCTTCGCCGTTATGACCCTCTCGATTCGTTGACCTGCGATAAATTTTGGGAGAAAAAAAAAAATCATTTTTATCACAATCATTTTAATGAGTACCATGATTTGTTATTAATTTCTTTACACATTACCGAATTGTCTCGGGACTCGTCGTCCTATCGAGAGATAAGATTGCTGCGAGATTGTGTTACCACCTGAATGGGGGGGGAAAAAAAAATCGTAAATATTTCGACGATAGTATTCAATAAATTTAATAACTATTTAATAAATATATTTTTCACCATCCGTGGTGAGCCCATGCTCGTAAACGTGTGGCGGCGATACAAATTTGACGTGAACACTCGCGATTGGTGCTGCGATGGTCGCTGTTATCGATAACAGCAAAACTACCAATTTTGTCTATCGAAAAATGAGATGAATGAAAAAAATTAATAGCCATCGGTAAATGTTACTAATAAAAGATTGTCGAAAAAAAAAGAACATAATAATTCTTACGTCAATTATTTGCAAAGAGCAAGTTTACTTCGTTCTATATTCGGCATTAGTCAATATATATTTTTCATTTAAAAAAAAATTTCAATATAATTTTTGTTTTAATTGATGGAAAAAAATTCTACGAGGTATTCCAAGATCCAGTATCATTAGAAATATTTTCTCGAGAATGCAACTATACTTATGTGCCTTTCGATCTATAGTTGCATCGAGGTCAGTATCACGTATAATGTAAAAACCAATTTGCTTTCCATATTTCCAGCACATGGATTGAATAATAGTCGAAGCTAAAGCCACACAGAATCTTGAAAACATAGATCCGATCTAAACTGTATTCTATGCATTGTGTTATATATATTTAATTAAGTTGCGAGGGTGAACCAGTTCGTAAATATGCAGCCTTTTCTCGAAACGAATAGTGAAAGATTTTATTGCCTATAGTTTCGTGCTACGATTCTTAAAATTCATAAATATATTAATGCATAGCCAGCATGGCAAATATTTATTGACAGAGTTTGTTACAACGTTGTTATTAAAAAAAAAAAAAATCTGCGGGACATTGCGCCGGTCTGAAAAAAATTTCGATAGTTTGAGTGACGTGAGATTATTGGGAAAAATGTATTTATCGGTATAAATTAAAGTTTTAAGGACAATAAAGTAAAAAGAATAAAATAAAATTACAACTGAAGGAATAAAAAAATTGCATATATCATGTCGAGAAATTAGTACAATTGGTTTTTTCTTGCAAAATTTGTGACTTGAAATTGCCGGGAAAATATTCAAATTTGAAATTATTCACGCAGGATCAGGTGATAATAAAAGTACCGAATTCCGAATATCTAGTCTCATATATAAATAATTTCACTATATCACATGATGCGATCTCATTTCTGCAATTCTTGCATCATTTTTATTTCTCTCGTTGGCTTATCATTCGAGACACGAGTATGACGCAGCATATAAAGTATAAAGAAGTTTGTCCGTAAACATCGATCGCGTTGTCCAAAAAAAAAAAAAAAACCAACGGAGAGAAAGCGGCGATCCTAGTTGTCTCGTTGTCCGATAAGAATCGAAGGATTTACGATCTTATATAATATTATATATCACGGGGATGAAACTCGAAAAGTTGCGCAAATTGTGCCACAGAGAAACTTTTGTTCATTCGTCTCGAACAATCTTTTAATCTCTTTATGGTTTTCGCATAATGAAGGCTCTGATTCACCTAGTAAGTCTAGACTTGAATTACGAAAGTGAATTTTGTTAAAAACAATAATAAATTATCCATGCATCATCACATTCATATTCATTCGGTTCAGGACGTTTAATTCGTATTATTATCAATTTTTTTTGCATAAAATCTACGAAACGTTAAAAGCAGCACATGCTACACGGAAAAGAGGATTGATTCAAATTCCTAAGAGTCAAAAGTGAGGCAATTCTGTGGCAAGTAGAGTCACGGGACTGCATACGTGACCGCATCCTGCATCAACTCCTTCTACTCCTTCGCTTCGTTGCAATAACGTATATAGGTATAATTTGCATGGTTACCATATATGCCATTACGTACACGCTATATAAGACGTTCAGGTAATTCAATATAGCACCCGAACGACTTTATTTCACTGCGGAGAAAGGGACAACAACCCCGACGTGCAAAAACGAGACGGAGATGCTTCCGTATATATTATCGAGAATAATCCTTCAGAGTCTCGTGTCCGCAAATTTAACGACGATTCGATGAAAATTTTCGTAACGTTTCAACGCATGCGTCAGCTTTATAGATATTTTACAATTGAAACGCATCGATTTCAATTAATATCAATTAATATTCGCTCCGTGCATGACCTAGTTTCTCGTCCAGCTTTGACAATCAGCGCTTGCAGTGGAGAAAAAAAGAACTGTTACGGAATGTCGATAATAGCTGCTATTGGTTGATGCTGGCATCAGCAACGCTGCTATTGGCCGTCGTTGGCGACATGTCATCTGCTAAGCCGTCCGGCGAATGGCTCTTCACTCATATTTACGAGTACCAAATATTATTGCTCCACGCAATTTTTTTTCAAAATAAACTACTCTATGTGAAGAAGATTGAGGAAAAATCTTCCTACGCATTATTAGCTGGACGAATTTTTTGAATAATCATTCAACGACTATAGTCCCGCAAGATGCTACGCTATCTTGATAAAATAATCAAAACTTTTTCAATAAAAAAACATTGATCGTAAAACTGTAAATTTTTTATTCAAAGATTAACAATCAATAAAAATGGTGCAAGTTTTTAAATTCAGGAATATATATCTTTCTTTCGATTGCCTTCCGAGTCATTGGCTTTTAAATATTTTTAAAGTGACGATTTTTCGACATTCGGGGAGATTTTTTTTTCAAATAATTATCATCTCAATGAAATCATACTGATGAGGGCCGGTCGTTTCACATCCGGGTAAAATTTATCTGACGATCGAGGTATCCTATTAGCTTGTTACATTTGTTGGCCATCGGATAAATTTTATTCAGAGGTGGAACAACCGGCCCTGGAAGATTTAGCGAGTTCAAGGGTCAAACCGCAGTTTTCTCTCTCGCGTTTGATATTCAGGTTTTCTTTTTTTGCGTAATCGAGAATGCGATGCAATTGCATACACCCGCGCATACGGTGTATAACGTAATCAGGGTAAAAATTGTGCGTTCCAAGTCCGACCTCGGATATGAAACAAGAGAGAGAAAGAGTTTGTAACAAAGAGCAAGAGTCGCAGCTCTGATGTAGATCCGTAATGTATAAACTGACGTGAAACATGGGAGAGTCGTTTTCTTATCGTTTATTATATGTGTATATGATGTTGCGAACAACCAGGGGCCCCTGTGGTTCCGGCTTGGGTATTATTATACTATCTCTAGGCTGAAAAAATTAAATATTTTTCTGCAATGCACCGCCCTCGCGTTGAGAAAGCTCAAGAAGTCTAAGTATATATGCATACATAAACACATGACTCTCGGCTATACAGGGCGGGCCAGAACATTTCTCCACATAATTGAGGTTCTTGAAAACTGCAAAATTAAACTAAATCGCATAATTTCCGGTCGTACACATTTTTTTTTAATCACGAACAGGCAGATTAATCATCAGAGATTGGCAAAGCATGCGGTGATTGCGAAATTAAAACAGTGCAAAAGATTTATTTAGTTTTGGACAAAAAAAAATTTTGATGCATTAAAATTTTTGCAATTTTCCTTCCCTAAACCCTCCCCTCCTCGTAACCTTTTGAGCTTTGCCACTTGATTCATCGTTCTTCGATGGTTTTTTTTATTTTTTTCAGATTTTTATTTCGGACCCTTATTAATTCTTCTTGATTTTCGCCCTTCTTCGATAATTATTGGTAATTTACGAAAGCGCTATATTACGGGCAGAAAAATCAAGCTTTTCGGATGAACCAAGTTGCGAATTCCAAGTCTATACTCGCAGCGCGTTTTCCGAGCTTCTCAATCTGCTACTTTAATCGGCTTAATGAGAAATAAGTCGTAGCCATTTTAAATTCCAATATTTTTGGTTCTTTTTTTGTCTATCTTTTAATTCTTTTCTCTATTCGCTCTATTTGTTGGAAAAATATAACATTCGAACCTGCCCTTCATTAGCTTTTTAATACTTTGATAGTTGTCATATAAGTTAGGCTTTTGAAAAAAGTTATATATGCATTAGATGATTACTATAAGCGAGTAAAAAAAAAATTTTTGATGAACACTTCGAACAGAATTTTTCAATATTTGACAATTGGAATTGAATTTGAAAAATTATAAATCATTAAATCAAAGAAAAATACGAATTAAAGATCTAGATTTATAATCCCAAATGCAATTACTGTAAAATAATGTAATCAATTAAATCAAAACTCACCATTGCCATGGCAATTATTACGAGCCCTCCAGGTAAACTATAAAATGAAATCGCGAAACTCGATCTTCCTCGATCCTCCCGACCCACGATACATATAAACACTTGAGAAAAAAATTAATTCCACAAGAACGACGATTATTTTTCAACTTTTTTTTTTTTAATTCTCTTTCAAATAAAACTCCCAAACCGAATCGAACTCCGTGGCGAGGAATATCTTGGCACGGCGAGATACGTCGCGAACTAACACGAAATACGAAACTGATCCAGTTTAGGCAGCGTTGGGTGAATGTCGCGATGAATAGTTAAAACCGACTAGCCGCAGAATCTCCCTTCTTATTCCATACCCCACTTGGTTGTAAAATACAAGAACGAGATTATACTTCAACGCAACATATAAGAGTGAGAGCAAATCAGAGTATATAGAGGGCTCTTGGAAGGATCGGAGATGGTGTGATATTCCCGAGGACGTAACATATAAAAACGCGTGTTTGTCGAACTTTCATTTTGGAAGAAATTTGAAGGACGTAGGTCAGGATGTATGGATTCGAAGGCCTTGAAAAATATTACCTTCAGTCATATATAGCCTCGCCCGCAACTTTAATGAAAAAATTTATTAATTAATCCTTGCTGGTGGATTAATTACAGTCTGCTTGCAAGGATATTTTTCGTGTTGTTGAAAATGAATTCTTAAATTAAAGATTCCTTTAATTAGACTAAAGAGTTATTTAATTAAATTAAAGAGTCCTTTAATTTAAATTTAAAAGTAATTCAATCAAAATAAAGAGTCTTTTAATTAAATTGAAGAATCCTCTAATTTCTTTGAAGAGGTTTGCCTCGTGATGACGCGCGCGCGCTATTGTAATTAAATATGGCCGTGATACTCTCGAATTTTAGCTTCGCTCGCCAACGTATATAATCATAGATCGCAGGGAGAGCAAATATATACGATGCGTTTGTAATATCAGATACATAACGAGAAAAAAGGGCTTAACCCACATCACCCTCAGTCTTAAATCCTGTTGGTTATACACCTTTTTATTCGTTAATAGCGATTGATTTAGCCGCGTCTATACGAATGATCGTTCATTATTCACGAGAGGTGAAGGATCCCATCGATTATCCTTTCACCGTCATTACCGGCAATCATGACCATAAATTATCACATTCACTATAACTATAGATTAATGCGCAACGAAAGTCTTCGGACACGCGCGATTAAGAGATATTTTCGAATTTTCACATATATAGGCCATTTTCGGTTCTTTATGCGCCTGCACTTATTCAAGTGGCAAAAAAATACTTTATAAATATTTTTTACCGTCCAAAATCTTGACGTTCACTAAAATTCTATTTTTATCGAAAAAAAATCATCTTAACCGAAGCTTTATGCGCTTTTGTTTTTCAAAATTTACTTTTCGTACCTCATCGTCACGATTTCACGAAAAAAAAAAAAAAAACAAAAACTATTTGTTCGATTGTCTTTGAAATCCGTGAACAATTCTCAACAATATTGTCTATAGTCACGAGAATTTATATTTTTAATCCATTCGTTATTATTTAAATTAATAAAAAAAATAATTATTCAAATAATTAAACGTTTGCAATTTTATTAATATATTTTTTTTATCATAATTTTACTAATTATTCTTTGTGACATTTTTTGAAAGTAATATGTGCAATAACAAAAAAAAATTAATGATAAAAGATTTATTTTATATTTATTAAATTTATTATTCTTAACTTCGGATTCGTTATACACACGAAACTGATAAAACAGGGAGAAAAGATTATATCACTATTCTACTATTTTATTCTATAATTTTAAGCTTGCAGACCTCGCGCTCTGTTACGGATCACTTGAGCCGTTATGTATAATATGTAGCGTGTAATATAATAGATAGTATTTTAATATATATATATGTATAGATTAAAATCGTGGACGTGTGAGAAAGTGTTATTATGGAGCTATCAGAGGCAAGTCTCTCGCTCTATCGAAGCTGATGCAATTAAAATACGATTTTATTTAGGATTTTTCGTGAAAGTTTAATATGAATCGAAAATGAATATGTACGCGGTGGAGTGAGAATCAAAGTGTGAGATTAAAAAAAAAAATCTACAGCTTTTGAAGGCTTTATATTACATTTAACACCTCGCAGCTTCAATGCTCATTTATTATTTTATTCAGAAATAAGCAAACCATCATTTCCCAAGCTTTCTAGAAAAAGGAAAAATAAATTTAAAACTTCCTCTACCATTTGTGGAGTTGAAGAAAAGAAAAGCAATTTTAAAAATTATCTATACCTCCGTTATAACATCGACTTTCCTGAATTACCAACAGGCCATAATTACAAAGTGAGAGACCATAAGAGTACAATCGTTACTCGCTAGATGCCACCCCCTTAAAAAGTACAACACGATTTTTACGCTCCATTGTGTCGTCGTCCATCGTCGTCGTCGTCGTCGTCGTTGTTTCGGCGGCACTTGATCTTGATATCGCAGAGACCGTATAACGAAAAAGATTTTCGCGGGGGTGTGACGTCGAGTTTATGGGTAATATTTCCCAAGATTCTTTGTTGCGTCAAAAACGTGCGAAACGTCGGAATATTTCCGTTACAACCGGGTGAAACAATAACATAACGTGAAACAAGAAAAAAAAAAATGCCTCATGATCCCGCGAGTTCACAGACCATGCGTAAAATAAATTTTCAACAATGCCAAGTATTCGAGAATTCTTCGTCCTACCTTGTTATTAACGCTGCAATAAAAAAATGGCGAGTCTCACGAAGTCCAACGTTGTGTACATTTTTTTTCTTTTTTCTTTCGATCAAAACCGATCGAATTCTCAGAACTTTGTTTTTCCAAATTGTGGCCTCAAGATCGTGAAGAAATTTGTTTTTTTCTTTTTGCATTGTTATTCTTTTTTTTTCGTTATTTGTGACACTCGTCATTTTTGAGAATACAAAAAAGTAAAACAATCGCGAACATGTTCTTTATCGCGATAAAAATGGTGTTTGTAAATTTTTGTTTGCTTACGCGACACGATTTAGTACATTCAAATTTAATTCAATTGATTTGGTAATATCGATAAATTAATATTGCTTCGATTATTAATACGATTAATAATGGCTCTTGCTCGTTGCGTTAAATGTTTGAACAGTCGAAAGTTAACATGTCTTCGGATGATTCGGAATCACCTGACAATCCCATCGTCAAGCGCGAAGACGTTGCTCTCGTGCGGGATTCCGGGGTAAGACGCAATTATATTTATTTTTTTGTTCCACATAATCTCAAATTTTCTCCGAGGATGTTTAAGGGCATTGAAAAAAAGTGAAAAAAAAAAACTTTGAAAAAGACGTTTTATTTTTATGCCCTGGCAATTTGCTTGACTTGAAAAGTTTCAAGGTCATTCGCCGACAAGTTTCGACACGTCGCGTATAATTTATTGCGCACGCCGTTCGATCAATGCAAATTATAAATATCGGTCAAGAAAATTATTCCGATATCGAACCAAGCTGGAAGCAAAAAAATCATTTCATCTCCCTTAGATTCGAAGATAAAATTGAAAATACGAATTGCCAATGTTCTATGAAAAAAAAAAAAATTGAGATATTTGATCCGTCTAATGAAAAAAAAGATTTTACCCGAGCAATTTGAATGACAAACTTTTCTTTCATTGTTTTGATCATGATTTTGGAATAATATCAAAGCAAAACTGTGACGGAATTGCATGTATGAGATCTTGGAAATTCGTTTAAACGGAAAAACTACGGTAAATCCTAAACTAACAGAACACGTTTTCATTATTATAATAATTTTTTTCTCAGCTTTTAGCACAAATTTTTCAATAAATTCGAAAACTTGCCGAATATTCGCTTCTAGAAAATTGTAATAAATTACGCGATACTAATGTACGCTTGTAATTATCAATCATTTTCCAAAAAAGCTGCAGAAACAAATTTTTTTTAAATTTACTATTTTTTCGCCAAATGGTCTGCGAAGGAAAATTATCCCAATTATATTGGTGTCTCGTTTCTGTGTTGTTCGAGCAAAGTTTCTTATTTAACAAAATTCCACGAATCGGTATGCTCGTCGCACTTTTATTTTCATGGATTCTCTGGCAATGCGAGTCTCCCTCGATCGTATATCCTAGGATTTTGAATTAATTACATTAAAATGTATTTATACTCGCGAATAATCGCAGGTTTAAAGACTCTCGTTCAATTTTTTGTGCATAAAAAAATATAAAGCACATTGAAGAAAACCAATAATAAGATGAAACAAAGATTGTCGTTTAATTTTTGTTCCCATTATACAATTTTTTCATGTACAGGAAAATTCTGGAGGCATAATGGGCCGTCTCTCGTTAATGGTCGACGACCAAGACTCCGATGGCGCCCAAATTCAGGAAGTAATCGTCGACGACAAATTGCTAGGCACAACCCTGACCGCCGTAACTCTGCCCGACGGGACTCAGGCTTACGTAACGAACAATTGCGACAGCGACGGTCGGTCACTGAAAATAAAAACTGAAAAAAAAAGACCGATTAATATGGAGAATTTGTACTCTTTATATATATATGTATTATTTCCAGACACGGAATACAAAGAGCCTACGTTGGATCTGGAGAATGCGAGGGCTATATTGATCAGAGATTTGTCGGAATTCGGTGATGGCAAGACGCAACAATTCGAGCTCGAAATACCGACATTCCTGCAGACTCAGGCGGGCACCTCGCAGGACACGGAGAATACTTATGTTCAATTGATCGATGGTACGACTTACATGGTCACCGGTCATGTCGATATGGAGGATGATCTCTGGGAGATTGAGGGCTCGAGCATGAAAACGGTAAAAACTCGAGGTCGGCATCTCTGTCTTTATGCGGGATGCGGCAAACTTTACAGCACGGTGCATCATCTCAAGGTTAATATTAAAAAGTATTCAATTCAAATTCTTGATTAATTGGTCAGGATAATTTTTTAATTAATATTAAAAAAAAAATCGACATTTTGCCGGTGAATTTGCCGACGCGAAAGTTACAAAAAAAAAAAACGCTCCTCATTGCGAATAAATGAAAAAATAAAATTCAAGAAATCCGTTTGCTACGTGAGAATAATGATTTTTTGAAAAATTTGATTTAATCCCCGCATCTATGTATCGATTAATATAATTTATTAGTCGATGAAAGAGATTAAATTTTGCCATTTAATTTTTTTTTTTATGAAAATAAAAAAATTACTCTTCATACGAATAAATGAAAAAATCAATTTCAAGAAATTAGTTTACAATGTGAGAAACATGATTTTTTGAAAAATTTGATTGAATCCCCGCATCTATGTATCGATTAATATAATTTATCAGTCGATGAAAGAGATTAGATTTTGCCATTTAATTTTTTTTTTTATGAAAATAAAAAAATTACTCTTCATACGAATAAATGAAAAAATAAATTTCAAGAAATTAGTTTACAATGTGAGAAACATGATTTTTTGAAAAATTTGATTGAATCCCCGCATCTATGTATCGATTAATATAATTTATCAGTCGATGAAAGAGATTAAATTTTGCCATTTAATTTTTTTTTTTATGAAAATAAAAAAATTACTCTTCATACGAATAAATGAAAAAATAAATTTCAAGAAATTAGTTTACAATGTGAGAATAATGATTTTTTGAAAAATTTGATTGAATCCCCGCATCTATGTATCGATTAATATAATTTATCAGTCGATGAAAGAGATTAAATTTTGCCATTTAATTTTTTTTTTTTATGAAAATAAAAAAATTACTCTTCATACGAATAAATGAAAAAATAAATTTCAAGAAATTAGTTTACAATGTGAGAAACATGATTTTTTGAAAAATTTGATTGAATCCCCGCATCTATGTATCGATTAATATAATTTATCAGTCGATGAAAGAGATTAAATTTTGCCATTTAATTTTTTTTTTTATGAAAATAAAAAAATTACTCTTCATACGAATAAGTGAAAAAATAAATTTCAAGAAATCAGTTTACAATGTGAGAATCATGATTTTTGAAAAAATTTATTGAATCCCCCGCATCGATATATTTATTTATTTATATATTTATTTATTTATTTATTTATTTATTTATTTATTCAGATAGGTGCATGTATAGAATATGAGTTTGACCGAAATATTCTCCACAGAGCTAAAAAGCTATGCGCGGGCCTGCTTACAACTATAATATACAAACAGGAGAAACTTCCGTTCAACTTATCCCAATTAAAGTTTATAAAACTAGATTCTAGCTTATCTATCAGGTCAATTATCTAAAATCTTTATTCCGCGTGTTATTCATGTCATTGTGGCGTAACCACGCCGCTAGCCTAAATTTGAACGCCTTATCGTCACCCGCATCGGCTTCTTTTAATCCTATTGGCAAAATTGATTGAATCAACAAAAGCGATTAAATCGTGGCATTGAATTTTTTTTGATAAAAATACCAAAAAAAAAAATTATATTACGACGGAAATATTATTATCATCCTTCGTCAGGTACACGAGAGATCTCATACGGGTGCGCGACCCTACAGATGTACTCATCCCAAGTGCAAAAAAGCATTTTCAACGGGTTACAGTCTGAAGGCCCACAATCGTATTCATACGGGTGAAAAACCGTACAAATGTACCAAGGAATCGTGCGACAAGTGTTTCAAGACATCCGGCGATTTGTTGAAGCACGCGAGAACTCACACCGGCGAAAGACCATTTTTGTGCCCTTTCGAAAGTTGCGGACGCTCCTTCACAACCTCGAACATACGTAAAGTTCACATTCGGACGCATACGGGCGAGCGTCCGTACAAGTGCTCGCAATGCGAGAAAGCATTCGCCAGCGCGACGAATTTCAAGAATCATCTTAGAATACACTCCGGCGAACGACCGTACGCTTGTTCGGTCGAAAATTGCGACAGTCGATTCACCGAATATTCCAGTCTTTACAAGCATCAATTGGTACATACGCAGCAGAGACCGTTCGAGTGTAAAATATGCCTCAGGCGATATCGACAGAGCAGCACCCTCGTTATGCACAAAAGAACGGCGCATGCTCTTATCGAGGGTGACGACGGTATGGATATTTTTCTTACCGAGGCATCGGATCCCTCGGACGATCAGAGTACAAGCCGCGCGAGTACGAGACAGAGCGTCGGTTCGCGCAAGGTAAAAAATTTTTTTTTTAATTTTCGGAAATATTTATTTATTTATTTATTTATTTATTTATTTGTTTATTTATTTATTCATACGGGAATTATTTCTTGGAATCATACATAAAATTATGTGCACGCAAATTAGCAGAAAAGAGCTACATGGTCAATTAAGCCATTAGTAATTAATAAATAATTAAGATAATTATAAAGGTAATAGCGCATAAGCAATTCAATAACGGGAAAGTAATGTTCGGACTTGCATAGCTGGCATATATTTATGATCCGAAGCGAGCGGCGTAGACCGATAATGATGAAAATATGCGTTGATCGAAAGTGAGAACATAATTTTTTTGAACTCCGAAAGATCGATTCAGGGAACACCGTGAAAAAGTGTGAATTTGGGGGGGGGGGGGGGGGAGGGAAGATTATATTTTTCGTTCTTAAAATTCACCAATTTTTTTTTCACTTGAAAATCTTTTTTTCCGCAATTTTACGAAGGACCAAGATTTTTCGTTAGAGGAATTTTTATCGAGAAGGTTTCGTTTGAAGAACATTTTGACGAAATATAAAATTTTGAGTCAATTTTCGGAGAATTTTTTTTTTAAAGATCATCGAAAAGTGCGAAAATTTATCGGAGATGAACGATTAACGAAGAAATAAAATATTTATTCGATTTTGAGCTAGATAGAATTTGAGAATTTGATAAAATTTGAGCTAGATAGAGCGTAGATCGAAAGTGAGAACATAATTTTTTTTAAACTCCTCCGAAAGATCGATTTAAGGGACACCGTGAAAAAGTGTGAATTTAGGGGGGGGGGGGGGGGAGATTATTATTTTTTGTTCTTAAAACTCAAAAAAAATTTCGCCAATTGTTTTCACTTGAAAATCTTTTTTTTTTCGCAATTTTATGGAGTACCAAGATTTTTCGATAGAGGAATTTTTATCGAGAAGGTTTCGTTTGAAGAACATTTTGACAAAATATAAAATTTTGAGTCAATTTTCGGAGAATTTTTTTTTTTTATGATTATTGAAAAGTGCGAAAATTTATCGGAGATGAACGATTAACGAAGAAATAAAATATTTATTCGATTTTGAGCTAGATAGAATTTGAGAATTTGATAAAATTTGAGCTAGATAGAGCGTAGATCGAAAGTGAGAACATAATTTTTTTTAAACTCCTCCGAAAGATCGATTTAAGGGACACCGTGAAAATGTGTGAATTTAGGGGGGGGGGGGGGGGAGATTATTATTTTTTGTTCTTAAAACTCAAAAAAAATTTCGCCAATTGTTTTCACTTGAAAATCTTTTTTTTTTTCGCAATTTTATGAAGTACCAAGATTTTTCGATAGAGAAATTTTTATCGAGAAGGTTTCGTTTGAAGAACATTTTGACAAAATATAAAATTTTGAGTCAATTTTCGGAGAATTTTTTTTTTTTTATGATTATTGAAAAGTGCGAAAATTTATCGGAGATGAACGATTAACGAAGAAATAAAATATTTATTCGATTTTGAGCTAAAGTGGCCGTACTTTGATTTTTCATCGAGCCCTGCGAGATGGCTCTTTTCTAATCGGCCCGGCGAGTTGGCTCTTTTTCATTAGGACCCGTCGAAATAACTTTTTTTTTTCTTTCTCTTCTCATTGCTCCAATCATTCAGAAAATTACCGTCGGCAAAAACGGTCAGATACAAATAACCGCAGCGACGGAAGACTCGAACGACAACGAGACGCAAATTCTGCTCGTCGGTCACCCGTCGCAGATTGCCGCTCTACAACAGATGAATCTGGATGAGGATTTTGAGAATTCGCCGATTGACACGTCCCTCGAGGCTCTCAACATAAAAATCGAGGATATGGAATTTGGCTGGACGTAGGAAAAAGAAAATGATACGAACGAGGCAATTTTTTTTTTTTCACTTTCTCTCTCTCTCTCTCTCTCTTTCTCTCTTTTAACGCACATGGACGCGATTGAAAAAAAAAATTAATCGACCTTTGCGAAACCTCGAAGTTGGGAAAAATGTGAAGATTCCCGAGATGGCGAACAATATTTTAACAAAAAATAAAAAATAAAAAACGAAGAAAAGATTATCGTTCATGAATTATTTATTAAAAAAAAAAAAAACTCGAGTTACCAACCGCGTCACGATCAATAAAAAATTCAAACAGTTGGACGATATTATTAATTACCGTTTTCGTTACAATTAATCGAAGTAGTTGTTAGTTTTTTTTGAAGATAATTGTGATTATTGAAAATAATTATAATTTTTAAAAAGGTATTTAGAATAATGCCTTTTCCGGAATTTAATTTTCTTTTTTCCTGTGTTATGAGCAAGAAGCCTTTATTTCATTGGCCAATAATAATAATAACACCGGCACACAAAAAAAAAAGTTGACCAGACCTATATAGGTTCATGTATTTCGATGCGCTGAATCCGGATCTGAAGTTGATTTGATAAAATTGAATTTGAATTAATAATATTAAACTGGGAGGAGCACGAAAAAGTAGCCCCTTAGTTACTGCCTCAACGGATTTTTTTTCTCTCAATTTCTAGAATTTTTTCATACAAAAATATCATACAAAAGAAAGGTTATCGAACATTGTGCCTCAATGTGGTGTAATTTTTGTACCATGAAGATTTTTTTTCAATGAAAATTGATTTGATCTCGTGACATGAAGAATTATAGATTTTTCTCTTTTTGCAAACATCTAAATTTATCCCTTCGATTTATTATTTTCGCGATGAAGTACAGACTCAGAGTGCACTATATAGTAATGTTTCTCGAAGAAAAAAAAATATATATATTTTTTAGCTGTTTTTTAGTGAAAAATTTAGTTTACAAGGACGATAAAATTATGACGAGGATTTAATTGAAAAAATGATGAAAAAACTACAACTTTTACCTCAGTTCATTTTTTTTTCTGCTACCTATATTTTTAGAGATATGTTTAATTGAAAAAAAAACACAGTTTTTCCAAAACGATTGGATTTAAAAATTTGAAATAATTCAATTAAAGTCTCTTCAATTTGTCCTACAAACTGGAAAAGTTTCGAGAAGTTCGGTGAGGGTCGCGAAAAAAAAAAGTGGCTGGTTTGGTGGAAAATGCTTCATTATATTTCGGCAAAAAATTTTATTAATGAAGCATAAGACCGTTTTATATTTCATACTATATATATATGTGAATATACGCGATAAAAATATAATCGTCAAGTCATGAAGATACAAATAATATATTTTAATAATATTGTAAAACAATAATATATTTTTTGGGCATATAAATTTTTTCTATGACGACACAGTACAATATTAATTTGATTAAATTCAATTAATTTCAATTAATATTGAATTGAATTAATGCACTATTTAAATTTTTCCAAAAGTTCAGATATTTATAGGAATTCAAACTCAATTTTAAGTTTAACCAATGCACCGTTAAATTTTTTTACCAAACAATGGGTCTCCCAGAGTGGAATCTTCTCACGTCAGAACTGGGGCACATACGGAATCATTAAAACTTATATTCGTGTGCTCTCTTGTCCGATTTTTTTTTTTTTTTTTTTTTTGTCGCGAAGAAATACAGTTATTGAGAAAATTTGAGGAATGGTAAAAAAAAATGCACTTTTGTTCGTTTGAGGCACTACTTTTTCATATCCACGATTTATTGTCATGCATAAGCAACGAATCGAAGATTTTTTTTTTTTCCCCCAACGAGCAAAGCAAAATTTAACATTCCGATTTGTGACTAAAATCGAAATAAAAACGCACTTTACGCCGTTTAAGCACCAAACACAGACTCTAGTTTCTCGTTACCATGAAAAAAAAATCATTGAAATTCCGAAAAGTCGTTGCTCCAAATAATTATCTTTAAAAATTTTGTATTCCAAGCAATTGTAATTTTCTTCCTTCAATTACAATTACTTCGAGTAATTTTTTTTATTCATGCTTCATTACAATTTTGCTCAATTGTGATCGCGATCGAAAAAAAAAAAAAAACAAAAAAAACAAAATAATACTTTGAAACTTTTGAGTTGAGTACACAAATTTTTGAATTCGTTCATTGACATCGGGCACAGTCAGCCAAAATCAAATTGACTCGATAAAGACAAATCAAAATGATAAATATCGTTTTAATATTTCCAAGTAATTTAAAAAAAAAAAAATCTTCGTACTCTCCATCGTTCGTCAGGATAGTCCACTAAAAAAAAAACCATTTTTCTCCAAAATATATTCCAGAAGATAAGAGCTCGTCAAAAAAAAAATCCGGGTGTCATAATTGAATAGCTCGATTTTCTGTCTTTCTCTCTGTCTCTCTCTCTCTCTCTCTCTCTCTCTCTCTCTTTCTCCCTGTCCGACCGCGAAACGTAACGAGCTTTTGTGTTTCTCAGTCGTCGAGTGACATGTGCGTTACACAATGTCTCTTTGGTCCGCGAGCTCGCGTGAATAGAGAAAAGGCGCGTTCGATCGATCGATGAATCGAACGTTTTTTTTTCTTCTTTTTTTTTTTTTTTAATTTTATTTTTACAACAAATTCCACGAGAAATCTCGTTACTTCCGGTTTTCCGGATCTCTTTTATCCGTACCGGAAGGCCAGTGTCAAGTACACAGAGTTTAATCTCCCTCACTGTAAAAAAAGCTTGCTCGTTCGATCGAGGGTTCAAGGAGACGAAAAAAAAAAACCTTCGCGTAACGATCGATCGTTGCATCATTCAATTAACGATAATTCTCGTATTCAGTGGCGGAACGAAGTTTTCCGCGTGCCCGATTCGATCGACTTGGAATTTAAAATAATAATAATAACAACAATGCCCCGGAGTATCTGCTCTTATTCTTCGTGGGTTTTTTTCCTTCTTTTTCGCGATAATGAAATTAAAGAATTGAAAAAAAAAAAAAAAAAAAGTATAATCATGCCCGGATAAGACGACGCGCCATCGACGACTTTTGCAATTTCGATAAATTTACGAAGAAGAGACGAGATATCCTTATCTTATGAAATGAAATAATATCATGCTGGATGCTCGAAGAAGAAATATCGATTTGCTTTCACGGAGATACAAGAAGATATGTACTGTTCGCAAAGACTTGTCCAAGGTGGTGCTGAATATTTGAAAGAAAAAAAAAGAAAAAAAAATATATATATACATATATTTTATGATTTTGCCACATGGAACATGAATTATTCGTTGCTCGAACAAAATATCAATTTTTTTCATCAGAAAGATTTTTCTATGACAGATTATAATTGTATTTTTTTTTTTATTTTTTCAATTGAAAAGTTCAAAAATATCTGAAGCCTCATTGATTTTTTCAAAATTATGTACCAAAAATTGGTCAAGTTGGAGCAATCATCGAATACTAAAAAAAAAAATTATAATAATTCAAAGTCGATTATCGGATCTACCGGAGGAAAAATTATCTCGAGTAACGAGGAAAACATGTCCCTGTACTTCTGTGCTAAATTTCACTTTCCAATAAAAATTTTCAAATTTTCGACATTTTCAAGTACCTCGACACACGAAAATCTTGGGGGAAAAAAAAAACAGAAATTTGCACATTGCCTTCTCATTGTTTTATTTTTCTCACGAAAGCTCCCTCTATGAGCAAGTTGGGGTTTTGAATTTTCGCTCAATGAGGAAGCAATGTGCAAGTTTTTAATTTTTATGCTGTTTTTTTTCTCATCTTTCAACAATACTTTGCGAACATAGGTTTTTTTTTTTTTTTTTTTTTGGAAAATCTGAACGCCTTGATGGATTTTTGCCATAATTTTATTTCCAAACCGACGCATACGTCAGGAAATTTTTTCCAGGAGGAAGCAAAAAAAAAAATGTTTCGCCATCACAAAGTTCCCTTTGTGAGAAAGAAATAATGAATTTCCAAGCTTTTTTTTTTGTTTCTTTTGATATTCTTCCAAAAAAAATCCTTGACCGTGTGCTCAACGGATGGAACAAAGAATAAATAATTCGTGGTTCATTCGAGAAAAAAGCTTTGCGAGAAATTTCTTTGAAAATTCGAGTTTCAAAAATGATTTTGCCTATCGAATACAAAAAAAAAAAAAAAAAAAAAAAAAAGAATATGTTCTAATCTTCAATTTTAACGAACCTTTTCAATTTATTATTTCTATTATATCTTTACGTTGTATAGCGAGCCACTCAGCACTGTATTAAAAAAAAAAAAAGATAAGCCCTCTCACACTCTGTTCTCGTGCCTCATCGCTCTTTATTATTTTTCATGATCTTTAAATTTCCATTATGCATCGCGAAACTTGCATTCTCGTCGTGGTTGATGAAAATATCGTGATTGAGGCTAATGTCGATTAATTGTTTTGCGCCGGCACTATATTAATGAAAATGGTTGCCGGAGAGGTCGAATGAAAAATCAACCGCGATTATTTTTCATATACCGGAGAGACATGAGAGATTCTTTTTTTTTTTTTTTTTGTCTCATTGGGAATTTCTTATGACTCGTGTACTGCTTGCATTATCATGAAATGGTATTTATGATAAGAATAACAAATTTTTTTCCAGTTTTCTAGCAGTTTTGTGATATGGGGGATTTCACAAAAAAAAAAAAACGAAAGATCATGGACGATGGTATTGGGAATTTGTCTGAAATATTTTTTTTCTTGTGGATTTTTGTTTATTAAACACATCCCTGGGAGCATTTTTCGATCTTCATCTTCATTAAGTCAGGACAGCCCATCAAAGATTCTCATAAAAATGACATTCGAGACAAATTTTCGAGCAGAAGGACTGAGAATTCGTAAAAAAAAAAATACTCAAGGGACAAAAACTGCTAGTTTTTTTTAACTACTCTCTAAAAAAAAAAAAAAAAAAAAATTAGGCAATATCACAGAAAATACGCAATTTCTTATTTTAAAAACTCAAATATATAACGATTTATCAAATAATTGTGCAACTTTTGAGCCTAATCTGAACGTTGTTCGAGACGATCTTCGATTTTTATTGCATAATTATCGTTCAGAGTTATTGATTTTTCGTTCGTCTTTTTTTTTCGTATAATTAAGCTTGAAACAAATAAAAAAGTGACTTGGAAAAAAGTGACTTTTTTTTATTTGTATCCAGCTAAATTATACGAAAAATAAACAAACCTGAACGAAAATCATGCAATAATATCGAAGATCGACTCGAATCACGTTCAGATTAGACTCAAAAGTTGCATAATTATTTGAAAAATCGTTTTATGCTTGAGTTTTTAAATAAAAAATGGCATAATTTCAGTACGCGAAAATAAAGTGGTGGTCTTACCACGTGATTCTGTGATATTGTCGTATTTTTTTTTTTTTTTTTTCAAAAGTAGGTGAAAAAACTTGCAGTTTTTGTTTTTTGAATTTTTTACGAATGCTCATTCGCTCTGTTTGAAAATTGGCCCTAAATGTCATTTTATGAGAAACTTTGATGGGCTGTTCTGACCGAATGAAGATAAAAATCGCAAAATCCTCCTAGAGATGCGTTTAATACATAAAAATCGGCAAGAAAAAAAAAAATATTTTAGACAAATTCCAAAATACCATCGTCTATGACTTCTCGGTTTTTTTTTGTTTGTTTGTGAAATCCCCCACATATATGTATATCATCTGCTTGCCCTGCCAGGCTAGAACCTTCCGCCATGGGTCCAAGCTCTCTCTTTCTCTCTCGGTAAACAATTAGGTAAATTAATGTAAATTAATCTAATGGGGCCAGCATCACTCGCATCCAAGCTATAACTTATCACTCGGTTTTGACTATTATACGTTTTACCACTCGTCTGGGTCACTCCAGCTGCAGGGAAAGACAATGTTTTTTTTTCGTTTATTTAAAGACAATGTGTCTTTGTACGGGGGTTCTAAGAGGTTTTCGATCCATTTATTTTTAATGCAATCTAACATAATGGCGTATGGAGATTAAAAAAAAAAAGAAAGCTTTTAAAAATTAGAAATTTTCACTTTGCTTCCTCATTATTTTATCTCGCTCGCAAAGCTACCTCTATGAACAAGTGGTTTTTTTTTTTTAATTTTGGCTTTCTCACAGACAAAGCTTTTCGAGCAAGTTAAAAATAACGAGGAAGCAATTTTATTGTATAAATGTTTAATTTTCACGCTTTTTTTTTCCTAATTTATCGAAATTGCACTTTGAGGCTGGTTAGCGAAAGTCAGAGCATTTTTATATATGGAAAAAAGTTTTGGTCGATAACCCAAAAGTTGGAGCTAGCACCCAAACAAATGGCTTCACTGATTTTTCAAAAAAAAAAAATTGAAAAAATTCATGAATTCCTACAAGGCTCGACCAATTTTCTTCTACTTCAATGCCAAAAATCTTTCCACGGTATACATCTTTTTGTGGAACAAACTTTTGACTTTAAATCCCGATAATTGCAGAAGTTAGAGTAAAAAAAAAAAATGCCAACACCGATTTATCATAAAATTCGAAAATTTGCACATTCTAAAGGGCTCGATCGGTTCATTCGAAATTCAATATCCAACGCAGTGTCTATGAATGATCAATTTTTGTTAAAGGTTTCAGCGCGATTGATGAAAAATTTGCGAGCGTTATTAGATTCATAACGGGAATTTTTGGAAAAATTAAAATGCCCTCAAAATCCAAATTATAGGTACAAAATTGATGAAATTCATATATAAAAACAAACCTCATGTTTTGATTCAATTTTCGTCCAAACTTCTTAACAATTTCGGATTTTATGGAATTTTGAATTAAAAAAAAAAAGTCCGTGGTCGCTCTAACTTTCGTAAATTTGCAGCTATCGAGCTAATTTTTTTTTTTTACACAAATGGACCTTGCCCAAAAGCAAAATCAATTCTGTCGAAGATTGCATTGTGAACCTGATTTTTTGGCTAGAATGACTGGACTATTTGGGCTTATTTACTTTGGGAGAAACAAAGGAAGCCTTAGAGGGCAAATTGCAACAATGACGTTGAAGATATAGTTACTTGATAACTGCTATCCAGCACTGTTTATCGCGAAAAAAAAAAACGATTTCCCAACCCACCAAGGTATATCTCATCCACTTTGTCCTGGGGCTATTCCATGTATTTCACTTTTTCAACAAATTCATCGCGTGTCTTTCGTTTTCTTATTTCTATAAAATGACAATAATGTGATCCACGACGAATATCTTTGCGATAGTACTATCGCTACTTCATAAGTCGAATGAGAGTTGCATTATGAAAATTCAAGTCCATAATTTGATTCGAAAAAAAGAAAAAAAAAAAAAAAAAGAAAAAAAAGGAAAATCGGAAGTATGATAAAGTAAAAATTTACATGCCCATATGCAGATTAGTCGATTCCATTCTTCATGAGCTTTGGAATATTTTGACGAATTATCACTCGTATTGTCCTGACCGGAAGAAAAAATTTCACGCACCAACGTGATCCTAGCGATATGGAGTGTACTTGTACACTGAGAGGCATTCAATGCACGTATTAGGTTATGATAGACTTGCCAATCGTATGGACTAGTCCAGTCATTCTAGCCAAAAAAAAGTAGGTTCATAATGCAATCTTCTACAGAATTTATTTTGCTTTTTGAAAAGGTTCAAAGATGTCCCCTGAGTGTAAATTCAAGTTGGAGGGACGCGGGGGGCTCGAGCTTCAGCCATTTTGGAAAAAGCGTTTTATCAAATATCTCGTGAACCGTGCATCGTACGATAAAAATAGTAGAAACCTTTTTTGCAGATAATGAAATTCTCTACAACTTTTATTTCAAGCTTTTTCCTGTATATTACATGGTTTGTTATTTATAGCGCGGCAAAATTTTCCAAACATCATCATTTTTACTGTTACATCAACCGTTATCTGTATATTTAGCAATAACCAGGTTTGCACTGTACAGGAAAAAGCTTGGAATAAAAGTTATAGAGAATTTGATTATCTACAAAAAAGGTATGTATTATTTTTGTCGTACGATGCACTGTTCACGAGATATTTGTTAAAACATGTTTTCCAATATGGTGGCTGAAGCTCGACCTCCCCCGCGTCCTGCCAACTTGAATTTACACTCGGGGGGATACCCCTGAACTTTTTTCTAAAAGCAAAATCAATTCTGTGGAAGATTGCAGAAAAAATGGCTGGAATGACTGGACTAGAATAGATTCAAGGGTAATTGGACGATTTATCACACACTCCCCCAATATCGATCTCCGATGATAACTTTTTATATACAGAGATTCGATGTAACAGCCAATGGTAATGAAATAAAAAAAAAGGTTCTATATTTTCGTGTTTCTTGCGTCAATGGTATTCAGCAGTGATCTCAATGAGAGCTGACTAATTGGAATGAAAAATCGATGGGAAATCTTGCATAAAGAATAATACGTATGTCTTAAAAGGTACATATTCATATTTTCCGTTTCAAACGTACGAGGGTTCTGTCGTATTTGAATATAGTTCGCCGAAGAAACCGCTAGATGGCCAGCGGACTAGAGGGCTCTCTTAAGCGATACGAGCCTTCGAGGCCTTTATTAGCGGGACAATTCATGAATTCCAACGTACCGAAATTTCGATATATCTTGTTTCGAATATTTTACGTTCCGTTAATCGCCCTTAAAGAAATAATATTTCATTTTTACTACATTTCCAGTTGAATGGAAAAACATTAATCATTTTTTTCAATTGATCGTTCATCATATCGAAAATTGGCACATAGTGCAATAGATTCTTGATTCCCAGCTTTATAAGTATTTCGAAAAAAAATAGCTTGAGCTTTATTGTGGAGCTTATCATGCAAAGAAGCGGAAAAACTTCTTTTTGCAGCTAAACAAATTGTCGCCTCAATAAACACTTTGAGAATTAATCATCTTGATAGATATCACGAATCCATTACTGTCATTATTTTTATTTTTATTGTTTTATTATTATTATTATTATTATCGATTAATCTAATCGGATAAAACAATTCTCAATAAATTGTGATAATGGCGTCTACATGGCCTTTCATATTATATCTCATACTCGTGCGTACTGCAATATTATTTCTCGTCTGGTGGCCGTTTAATATCAGTTTGCGTCCAAGATTTGCCCGAGGAATCACGAGACCGAGATCAAATCTTTGCCATCAATATCCTCGCTCTCGTGTCTCGCGTAAAATAGCCAGTGCGTGAGACACTCATGATAAGACTCCTCCAAGATGAATCTCTCGTCCTTATACGTGCTCACGCAATGACATATATACTCTAAATACTTTTTCTCATACGGTTGAGAAGAAAAAAATAAATACGTTATATTTATATTGCGAAAGAAAAAAAAAAAAAAAAAAAAAAAAAAGGATACAAAACGACGAATAGTCGCGCGTGGATGATGTGCTCTGAACAAACAATTTCGATGTTACATTATACGCTAAATTCTCGCCAGGCTCGCTCAAATGTCCAGAGCATACAGGGACAACGAGAATACATGTGATCTCGAAACGAAAAAAAAAAAAAAATACATATGAAGCATTCCGTGTCAAACCGTACCAATGGTATAGGAAAAAGCAAATCTGACCTCATTTAACTCTTCAGCTCACTTTATTTATCTACAGAAAATTAGGTTTTAGTAAATTTTTAATGAATTTTAATGAATTTTTTTTTACTAAATGGAATAGGAAAAAAAATCTGATCTCATCTAACTCGTCAGTTCACTTGATTTATCTACAAAAAATTAGGTTCAAGTACATTTTAAATGAATTTCATTAAATTACTAAAATTTATACTAAATATTAATAAAAATTAGGTTCTAGTGAATTTTTGATTAATTTTAATGAATTTTTTACTAAATTCAATAGGAAAAAAAAATCTTATCTCATCTAGCTCGTCAGATCTACTTGATTTATCTGCAGAAAGTTAGGTTCTAGTAAATTTTTGATGAATTTTAATGAATTTTTTACTAAATAGAATAGGAAAAAAAAAATCTTATGTCGTCGGATCACTTGATTTGTCTACAAAAAATTAGGTTCTTGTAAATTTTAAATGAATTTTAATGCACTTTATTACTAAATGGAATAGGAAACAAAATCTGATCTCATCTAACTCGCCAGTTCATTTGAATTATCTACAGAAAATTAGGTTCTAGCAAAATTTTCAATGAACTTTAATGAATTCTTTATTGAAAGATTTTGATAAATTTTAAAAATAAAAGCGCCATTTTTTTTTTTTTTAAGAACAATGCCTATTTCGTTGTATGAAAAAAAAAATCCAGTCTCCCATAATTCCATGAGAATCACGATGGCTAATTTTTTTTCGAAAATTTTCAACTCAACTGAGGTCTTTTTTTTTTCGAAACAAAAAAAAAAAAGAAGTTTGTTCACGATTTTCTGAAATTTTTTAGACTCGGCAGGAAATACCCCATACACGAACATTCTATTTACGCTCATACACAATTGCGAATCGGACGAAAAAATAGTCGTAACATGGAGAAGCGTGAAAAAAAAGAAAAAAAAAAAAATAAGGTGCGAACGCGAGAGCCCATGATCTTGTTTGTCCTCGCGTCTCTAGATATTTATTATTATCATATGTTTCTTCGCTTTCAAACATTCCTCGCGTTACACGAGCGCACAAACATCTATATATATTTATAATTCACGGTATTTGAAGCTATAACCGGGAGTTTCCGATGGACGCGATCGATCATGAGATTAAAAAAAAAAGAAAAAAAAAAAATTAATGAGAAATTTGCGCGTTTGATCGATGATCCTTTCGTTGCAGATCGACACGGACAAGTATCCCGGAAGTGTTCAATCGTCCCGTTGAACAACGGAAGAAGTCACGTGATCGTACACATTTTACCATGGCAATGATCGTGGATATAAATTCAGTTGCACTTGGGTGACACGTCATAAACAACGACGCCACCCATGTCTTTTTTTTTTTCTCTTCTTTTTTTTTTCATTCATTTACGCAGCTTGGGCAAACATTTCATTGCTATATATATAAATTTTTATAATGGATAGAGTACAAAGAGTCGATGATCTACGTATACTCGCGAGAAACTCGAGAATGCAAGCGACTGCTCTATGCAAGACCGCGACGAAGAAGAATGACGAATACGCGGTTTTCTTCTTTTTCTTGTGTTTTTTTTTTTTTTTTTTTCCTCCACCCGTCCATTGTCGAAGGGATTATTATTGTCGAGTGTCACGCGCGTACTCGAGAGTAAAAAAAAAAAATTGAAAAAAAAAAACGTCACACTCGGAAGGATCATTGCGATTGTTGCCTCAATGACATTTATTCGAAGAGGCATTTCCTCGTGACGCGACAATCGTCTATTCTCTCGCGAGAGAAAAGGGATCCTGAGACTCGAGGCAAAACAAAAACGATTCGCGATTTCCATAGATTTGTTCTTCTTTTTCTTCCTCCCCGGAGATATTTTCGTAACGATATTAACGAGTATGAGGAATGTGGTATTTTTCTTTTTTTTTTTTGAGTAATTATTCGTGGCCATTTTATCAATTTTTATTTCATTTTCAATCAATATTTTAATAGTTAAGGTAAACGGCCCAGTGAACGCGTGTCCCAGTCGTTGAACGATCCGGTATATATATTTAATGATAGTTTACATTTTTATCGGATCGTTGATTAAATATCCGCAAATAAAGGTTCAGTTTTTAACTTTCCGACAAGAAAAAGTTCAGAGTATATAGTTACTATTTTCGATAAATTTTAAATTTAGCTTTGAAAATTGGCACTTCCATCCATTCCGTCATCAATTGGAACAACGAATTTAGGACGTGTCCGAGTTGTTGATTGGAGTTCCATAACCTTAAAAGTTTTCAATTTTCTCCAATCTGCTTAAAAATTCTGCGCAATGTATTGAATTTTTTTTCATTTATTCATGAAATAAATGTAAATGGAACCGAGTAAATGTGAAATAAAAGTATAATGACAATTTTTTCGGACGCGGATTCCCGACTGTTCATTGACTGGGGGACTCTGACGTGTCATTATCTGGGCCAGCAAGTGGGCGGGCTGTCAGTCGGACATCAAAAACGCATTTTTAATTTGCTTATTTACCCGGATTTTTCAACGTTAAAAAAAAATTAATATTATTACATTCAGCATGAATGAAATTGTTGTTATGAAACCAAAGTTTTTGGATATCGTACTCGGATATGATTGAAAAATGTAAAAAGAACGTGGATCCTCCGTTAAATGTTCACTAACTGGGACATTCACCTTATTTGGCTTTTTTTCGACCAATGAATTATGAAAAATTATTACAACTATCTAGTTTTAGATAAATGTAGATTTTTCTTTTTCGGCTATTCTGCTTTTCATCGCTTGCGCAAAAAAAAAAACGTCGCAGAGTGAGATTTTATTGGATCATCATAATTAATAACCGCGATTAATTATCGATGAATCAATCATTTCGTGCCAATGTTTTTTCTTGCATTTCGGCGAATTTTCATCATTCAACTTTAATTAATTTCGCGTTCTTTGAAAAAATCGATTTAATCGCACAAGATTAAATCGATTGCTGGTAAAATCGACTCGGTCGAATGATTAGATCGTTCACTGCGCATGCGTGCCTCGGCCATGGAGGAGAATTAAGATCGCCATCTTGGAGATATATCAGCGCGAAACATTCGGAATCCCTCAATAAACGGATTCTCGATTAGTAAAAAAAAAAAAAAAAAAAGAAATCACACGCGGACCTCGCGCGGTTCGTGCATAGGCACAATTTAACAATTGTGCATTCTCGCTCTCGCATAATAATTACGCTTCTTTTACGCATCATCTATATTTAGTGCATTCTCGCTCGTTATACACTCTGCATCGTCGCGTTTATTCTTTTTTGAATTTTTTTTTTTTTTCTTCACTCTACTCGCGTCACTCGGAGTCAATGATAGCGGTCTTAACGGATGACGCGCGTATTTCCTTTCGTCAGCATGATTAAAAGGCAAGATTAAGAAAAAACAAAACAAAACAAAACAAAACAAAAACAATTCATTCAACCGAAAAGAACGTGAGATGGCTTTGATATTAAGAAGAGGTTCACCGGGTAGAGAAAAATGCACAGAAAATTTTGAATTTTTTATCAGATATTCACTACTACTGTAGAAATGTGCCTGAATTATTTGGGAATTTTCATCTACACCATTGACATGAATATTTAGTTTTTGACGAGGCTCTTCCAACACGCGGTTCTCATGGCGTAAGCAGAAATTGCCATTTTTTTTTCTCTTTATAACTACGCAGAAAATGTAGAGAAATTTTTTTAAAAATATTATTTCAATACAGTATTTTGGTAAATAAAGCAGCATGACAAAAATCAGATTGATCGTGCACTTAGTTTATGAATATATATACAGTCGGATCTCGGGTATACTGACTGAACTCGAGCACAGGAGCCTCGGGCACTGACCAAAAGACCCTAACCTTCTTACCAACCAATGAGAATAAAGCACCAGGCCCGTATCATACGTATAACGGTACCCTCCACTCGTTGAAATTATAAAATTTTTTGTTCATGGGGGGGATTCTATATTGTAGCGGCACTGTGGATTTCGCAGTGCCCGAGAGGTTTGACATTCAATGAACCCACAGAATTCATAGTTATTCGCAGTAAAAGGATGTAAAGAGGGGCGATAAGCATATGGCAACATCGCCGTAGAGCCGGAGCAGTTAGGTTGGGTTGAGCGCGCAATTTTCTTGACAGCTCGACTCTGTTCTCTGGTGTGCCTGGTGGCTATGAAACTTGACGGTACCAACCGTAAGAAATACGCGCCTTGTTGCCGGACTTCTTTGCGAATTATGTACACTATAAAATCGAATTTCCTTCATTTATATCAATGTAAAATAACTTTTATCGATCTTTATAACCGTCAAAAATGGTCGAGTAGTCATTTATCTTTACTTTATTCATCTCAATTCCATGATTTTCCGATTCATGATAAAAGATTTTCACAGTTGGCTGCAGTCCCACCGGCCCATGTATAAGCATTAAGATTTCCGCAGACCCTCTTAACCTCCCGCAAACCCTAGTGAACCTCCTTAATCGTGGATAGGAAAAAAATCTTACGTTTTTCGTTAAGTTTCGATCTTGTATGCAGGTATCTCTTTAACGGGAAAATTCTGCCGCAAATTCGTGCGTTTCTCATCGTCAGAGAATCGACGACTCTTTGTTCTCTGTCATTTTTGCTATAGCGAGAGCAGAAAACGAGGCTAATCGTTTCGTCACGTGGATCAAGGGTTTTATACGTAAATTCAGTTTTATAGAGTATCGGTATTATCTTTGCCACGTTCCATAACAACTATAACAACAGCAATAATAATAATAGTAGTGAAAAATAATCGTAAGCCCGGGAAGAAATAGTTTAGATCGATGCAGATCCAAATTTAAATCGATGCAGTTGTTTTTTCGAGCCACGAAAATTCAAATTTTTTTAAATCCTAGATTGATCTTGTTCCGCTCAGTTAGAACTGTACCAAGGTCCCCGTTAGATCTACTCAGATCTATGAGATAAATGAAATTTAGATCTACCTCGTTACGTTTTTTTTTTTCTTCGATCTAGCATCTCCGTTCGATGTATATAGGTCGACTCGAAGTTACGTACACTAGGACCTCGATTTAATGGCCCTTGATTTAATAGACAGTCCCCACCATGTCGCATTTATTGATCGGTTTTTCGCGTGGTGGGAGATGGTGGGGGACGCTTAAAGTCTCCCCGATCGGGCCCGTAGCACGGAGTGCCGATGCGCAGATACAGCATGGGCGGGCATACGCCACCTCGATTTAACAAGGTGCGATGTGGAGCCGGTCCCGCCACTGGCCGTTAAATCGAGGTCCTAGTGTATATAAATGTACGATTATTACATTCGGAGATCTGTGAGATCTGCCATTTCCTAAAATTTCGATCTAAGGCAGAACAAATTGGATCGAACAATCCAATTATACGTATAGATCCAACATTAGGTTTGAGAATTCAAACGATTCTTTAACCGCGAATTCAATGAATCGAGTGCCATTTTTTCAAGCTCATGCATCAACTTTGCAACCGCGAGTCTTTCATTCATACAAAAGTTAATTTAAGGGAGTTCTATCGGTACGTATAGATAGGTCAAGCTCGAGTGTTGTTGAGTTTGACTAACTCGTTACAATGACCTGGCAAAACATCCAATGTACAAAATTGCACTTTTGAGAACGTTGAGAAATCCTCGGGCATGGATGATCTATCGAGCGCATCATATTTTAAATTGCCCGCTAACCCAAAGCGTTGGCCGCACATCCGCTAAATATTTTGGTCGGTGGCCAATTAAGTTTTTGGCATTACTTTATTTATTTATGCACTTATAGGCCATCAATAAATATTTTCAAACATGCAAAATGTTCTTCAAACATTCTACTTGTATCTCATAAAGTTTCATCTATATTATCAACGGTAGCTTTTGTTAACTTTGGTAATTGGGAGTATAAATGAAATTTTTTTATTTCAAAATCTGGTATTTTAGGAAAAAATATTTAGTACGTATTTTTTAATTTTTTTATTTGAAACAAAATTGCCGTTAAGTAATATAACAAATTGAAAAATATAACATTATGACGTCACGCATGTTACGCTATATCTATATATATCAAAATCCGTGAAATCAAATTGCCTGTAACAGGTGCATCAGTTCATTTTTGACGAAAAATAAAAAATACCTCCTCATTATTTTTACTTACTCTACATTATGCGCTCCAATGATTGAAAAAAAAAAAAATTTCATTCGTACTCCTAATTGAATCTGTCGAAAGCGTGGGGGTTTCCGTATGACAGCAAATGTATAAAAATAAAAACTCTAGTAACTTTTTTTTTTCACCTAACTTCATAAAAATGTAGATCCCCGGTTTCATAAACGCAGGGGATTCCCTCGATCACGGGGAAATATTTACCCCGAGGTTTATCTGTCATTCTGTCAAAGTTTCATAGCAAAATTGACAGATATAACCCTCGGGGGTAAAATTTTCCCCGTGATCGAGAGGGGATCCCTGCATTTTTATGAAACCTGGAATTTTAGTCATGTTTCGATCACAATCAATCCGTGCACCAATTTTTATCGAAATCTATAAACGGTAAATCGCTATGCGATATAACTATACCTCAAGGGGGAATATACAACTATAAATACGAGAAAAAAAAAACAGATAAATTTCGTGATTTTTTTTTCGGGAAAACCGTTGGAACGATCGGATCGGGATTTTTTCCACTCAAAAATATACACATTCGCGGAGTGTTCTCAATTTTTTGTATGAAAAAATTTCATAAATTGACGGCAATATACCGGGACTCGTCTCTCCGGAAGTGCCGTAGAAAAATCCGACAAAACGGTATCCCAGTGTGGCGATTGTTAAAAAATCATCGTAAACAAAAAAATACAAACGGGATATCAAAATAGATACTGCTGTCCGGTCTTTGTTAAGGCTGCTTTTAAAAATATCGATTTTTGACCAAAATGCCGGCAGCTCGAACTCGGCGTAGCGATTTTCGAGTAAAAATTCCCTCGTACTTTGCCCAAGAAAACTATAAGAATCGAAAGGAAAAAAAAAAAAAAAAAAAAAAAGAAATCCTACATCAAGAATTGATAATTATGTATACGATAACCACGAGAAAAGGTCGGGTCAATCGGTCCGCTGGTTTTCGAGGATATTTTCGGCAGCGATTTGAAAAAATTAGTTCCGAGAAAAGCGCGTTTTAAAATGTTCGAAGGACACAGATCAAAATTTATTTTAACTCTCACGCGAAGTCATATCCCAGGCCCATAATGAAGGTTCTCCACGGTGGATGATTACCGTCCATGTTTTCTAAATTTGGTCGCTGGACCCTCCTTAGGTGTATATTAATTAATTTTTCATCAAGTGGCACGCCGTTAATTGTCACGGCGCGAAGATTTCTATTCCCCAGCATGTGGGCCTATACGTAAGGGACTGTCGCACACAAACTGTCCCCCCCTCCCCTTCCTCAGTGACGTCACCGGATATAATAAAAAAAAAAAAAATTATACCAAACGTTATGACATCGGCTCGAAGCTTATCGATTGCCAAAAGTCCTTCGGCTCTCGCTGTTTAGCCCCGCGAAAAATGATAAAGACGAGAGAGCCTCCGTGTGAGATCGATAAAAAAAAAAAAAAAATGCTCACAGCGAGTTTTTTTAAAGGGGAAGAGTAAAAAAGAATTACGTGGGAGCGCGAAGGATTGGTGGACGAGGGGGGGGGGGGGGGGGGGGGCAGTCGAAAGGGGGGCCCCCGCGGATCTCTCTGTTCGAAGAGCGCTATCTCAACCACGCGTTCCCGCGGCTTCATAGATTAAAACTAAAACGCGAGTAGAGGAAGCATCGCCGAGCAGCACAAGTCGTTCGCGGCGACCGGCAGAAGCGACACCAGCGTGTGTTGCACGGTTCGCGAGGCGCCAAAATCCACGCGAAATCGGATCTCGATCGTTTAATAAATTGAAAAAAAAAAAAAAAACGAAAAAAAAAAACAGAAAAATAAAAAAAAAACAAACACGAGGTAATTTTTCGTTTGAGAAAATTTATCCGAAGAGAGTGCGCGGTGAATTTCGTGGGTGTATAATCGATGAAAGACGAGGGACTTTTGTGCACGCGTGGACGACACGCGACGAAGGGAAAAGGAAAAAGGATCTTTTTCAGCGTTGCCTGGGCGAGTCAACGATAATTAAAGCGAGCAGATCTGTAGCCAGAACTATGACGATTTCGTGACGAAAAGTTTTTATTTTATAGTTTTTTTTTGTTTGTTTTCTTTTATTTTTTCATTGTATATATTCAAAATCCTCGGGATCAATCCCGGGGATATTTATTGCTCGGAGGACACACAGATCTGAGTCGAATTTTCGTCGGTGTTGGGAGTTTTGAGAGAAAAAAAAAAAAGAAGAATTAATAAAAGTTGAAGAAAAAAAAAAAAACACCGTTCGGCTAATCGATCACTGTAGCCAATAAATCCTTGACTCTGTTTTTCAACGTCGAGTGCATGGAGTGACATATATACAATTATATGTATACTTGGATATATATGCATATATATATATATATACGCGTATCGAAGAGAAGATAGACCTTTGAGTAAAAAAAAAAAAAAAAGGAAAAAAAGAAAGAAATGTCTCAGAGGCAATGGATGGTTTTGCTCATGCTGTTCCTGACCTATCTTCTTCTCGGCGCATCAATCTTCTATCACATCGAGAGTCGACTCGAGATCAGCAAGGTGGCACAAGCGAGAAAAGAGCGTATCGAGATCAACGGTGAGTCGTCTCGGTTTCCAGGCTCGTTGTATTCGCATCTTCTCGCAATTGGGCTCTTAATTTTCTTTGTTTGTTTGTTTTTTTTTTCCCCCCCAAATTTATCTCAAATAAATTCAGGATAAATGGAAAAAAAAAATTATCCTCAAGTCTCTGGTCTTTAGTTACTTTTTTTTTAGCAATCTCGATCTTATCAGTTCGAATTCGATGTATTTCGTAAGGACGACGAACCGAACCCACGAAAAAATTCAGAGGAAATGATTTTCTCGAAGTTGCCACTTTTTAAAAGTGTTCGTTTATTTTTTTTAATTTATCTTAAATTAATTGAGGATAATTGGGGAAAAAAAAAATTATTCTCAAGTCTGTAGTCTTTATTTTTTTTTTTTAGCAAGCTCGATGTTGTTAGTTCGAACTCGATGTATTTCGCAAAGACTACGAATGGCCCCTATCCAAAAACTCAAAGATAATGATTTTCTCAAAGCTGCCGGTTTCTAAAAGTGTTTTTTTTTTTTTTTTTTCATGCAAGATGTCATTCTTTGCGAATTTTTTTTTTTTTTTTTTCATGAACCATTCGATTTTTGAGGAAATTTTTTCCGCCCAAAAAATAGCCCTTATCGTTCGAATTCCGTAGAAGATCGGTAAAGTCTTCATTCGATTTTTCCTTTCTTTTTTTTTTTTCGTAATTGATGCCAATGTTTTTTTTTTTTTGCTCATCGATAGAACAATAAGCGAAAGGACGATCATTCACAACTTCGCGTCTACTTTGCTTATGTATATATATATATATATATATATATATATATATATATATATATATATAAGGGTGATTCAAATAAAATCGATGTTTTTTTTTTTTCGTATAAATTTGATAGCTGTTAGTACTTGTCAAAAAAGTAACTCTCTCCAAATTTGAGCTCTTAAAAAAATTTTTTAGAGGTCGCGCAAGTGACTTTTTTATTTTTTTTTTCGATCGGGGCTAACAATCACGATTCAAAAATTTCTATTTTTCCGTTCTGCATAGAAAAATATCAGTACCTGATGAAGCAGTGGTTGTCCCAAAATTTGGGCTCATAAAAAAAAAAATTTAATGGCCGTGCATGTCACTTAAATTTATTTTGTTCATTTTTCGCTGAAATTTGTAGCATAGATATTTCGATTTTTCATTGCTGCAGCAAAGGATGTTGGCACTTATTTAAAAAAAAAACAACTAACAACTAACTTTTCATGTAATTTATAATGATGTAAGTGTATTCATTTGGCTAAGAATTTAAAAAATAACGCGTTAAACAACATTTTTTAAATTTTTATTGATACGTTATTTATACGTTATTGACACGCGATATAATACATTGCGTACGTGTTTTAGAATTCCAAGTTGTTAGGATTACATATTCTAGTAACGAATCAATATATTTAAGTATTTAAGGTAGTTCTATATCGAGCGGCAGCGGGGAAGAAGCGGAAAGTTAGGCGCGGCGGTACTCGGTGTGTGGCGGAAAATCTAAACATCTATATCATGATTTTCAGCCTGATTTGAAAAACGAAAAAGTTCAATATCGCCTGCGCGGCCATTAAATTTTTTTTTTATGAGCCCAAATTTTGGGACAACCACTGCTTCATCAGGTACTGATATTTTTCTATGCAGAACGGAAAAATAGAAATTTTGAAATCGTGATTGTTAGCCCCGATCGAAAAAAAAAAATAAAAAAGTCACTTGCGCGACCTCTAAAAAATTTTTTTAAGAGCTCAAATTTGGAGAGAGTTACTTTTTTGACAAGTACTAACAGCTATCAAATTTATACGAAAAAAAAAAACATCGATTTTATTTGAATCACCCTAATATATATATATATATATATATATATATATATATATACATCATCGATCTCATTGATCGAAGATTTAAGTTCGCGGCCACGATCGTCTCGGTCGATGTCGAGAGTTATAGCTAGAGGTATTGGTAGTGAGCAAACGACCCTCGCATAATTTTTTTTTTTTTCTCGTTCATACAAAATCCGGCTTAAGGATGTTCCTCTTTTTGCGAGGAACGAGTCGTCCGAGGGAGATCCCTATCCTTATACACAGGCAGGGCTTAAATCCTCACTCATCTCGGCCGCAGTCAATTTATGTTCTCGAAATCAGAATTAGAACTGTGAGGTTTCGTTTCAACGTTATTCGATAGCAAATGGCATTCATAACAACGTATAAAAATTCTAACAATATACTCCCTGTAAGTTTTTCAAATATTAACGTTGATGTTGCAAAAAAAAAAAAAAAAAATTCAAAATTCACGTTTTTCGAGCTTCAACTCCAAATACTGTTCGAACTATTCAAGATAGAGAAAATTTCATGAAAACAATTTTGTAGAGAATTAAATTTTCCATAAAAAAGTCCGGCACAGCGTGTATCAAAAGTCAATAGCGAATGAGCGGGAGGTGTCCAAAGTGACGTGACGAGGAAGTGTGATTTTTGTGAAATCGCAGAATAGTTGACCCATTAAGTTGTTAAATTACACAGAACCGCGTTTGCGTTGAATTAAAAATGCATAAAAATTCATGCGTCAACTGGACGCAACGAGAAAGCCATTGCCGCCTAAAAAACTTTATTTATAACTAAATTCAAATAAAGTCACCTGCTTGAAATCGTTTTTATTTTTCAATTATTTTTACAACTTTGGACAGCTCCCACGCCTCAATTATTAACTTTAGATAAATACCGTCGGGGACTCTTTTTGTAGAGAATTTAGTTACCTAGAAAATGATTTACGAGCAATTTTACTCTATTACGTATAGTTTGAGCAGCGTTTCGAGCTGAAGCACAAAAAGTGCCAAATTTTCATTGATTCTATTTTTCCCTTGCCAAAATTCAGAGAGGGATAATAATGCACATTTTATGAGTTATTATTCATGCCATTTACTATGAAAAGACGCGAAAAAAAAAAAACTTCAGGATTTTATTCTGAAAAAGAAGCCCGATTTGACAAGTTGAGTTTGGCAAAACTGCGTCCGTCGTGTCTGAAATCGACAACGCGTACGTCTCTTTTTTTTTCAGCATTTTTAAATATGCGCCATTTAATTACCCAACGAAAGTGCTCCTAATCAAGGTGAGCTTTCGCACACGGTTTTATTATATATAGAACTATAGCTCATCCAATTTTTTTTATAGCTGCTGGAATCTCAAGTTCGCGAATTACAGAACGATTGGAACTTTTTTTTTTTTCCATGTATGCCCATAAAAACGCATGTTAAATAATGGTTTTTTAAACATTTAATATCTCGACGACGAGGCTCCTAAAAAAGGCTCCGTTAAAAAAATAATAATAAAAAATAGGGATGGGGAAAAACAAATTTAAAAAAATTAATAAACGAGTTAATTACAAAAAACAAAATCCAAATAGATCCTTGACTTTTTCGCTTTGACCGAAGGCTCCGGTGGCATGAATTCATCATTTTTTTCAAATTTACATCACGAAATTTCCTCATTTTTGCTCCAAAATGTGCGTAACGTAGTTCGAACAACATATTATTATCCAGTGAACGATGAAATTTGTCAATTTTATCGAAGAAAATCGACAAACGACCACGAATAAGAAAAAAAAAAAAAAAAAAAAAAAACCAACTTTTGAGAAACAAAATTTTCTACTTTTCCGTTTGCCATTAATTTGGCAGAGAAAAAAAATTTCAAGAATACCAAAAATTATACACCGAGAGAAAAGTATATGGTGAAAAAAAAGTGATGGAAATAAATTTATGACTTATTTTGCCATTTTCAAATAGTCGCAGCGATCATTAAAATATTTCTATCCCCTTGTTTCGACTATACGAATTTTAGAAATTTATTTCAGCGTAGATGCCATTTTTTGTAATATCAAATTGCCATGCTTTGTTTTTTTTTTTCGTCTCAATTTTTTTTTTTTTATTTATACTTCCGTTTGACTATTATTTTTTCTGTATTTTTTTTTCGATTTTTTGATTTAATGGTTAATTATTTATTTGTTTTTTTTTTTTTTTTAATATTATCGAAACGCTCAGTACAGAATAAAAATGTGTATAGAGAGTGTTGGAGCAGTTGTCGAGGATTTTTGTATGCAGAGCCGTGCCTATACTGTGGAATTATATTGCGTCTGTTGGTTGACTGGAAGGCTATGAAGCCGGTGTGTATCATAGCTTTGTTCCATGCCGAGACGAAGAGAAAGAGAGAGAGAGAGAGAGAGAGAAAAAGAGAGAGAGAGAATCACAATGTCACCGACAATGGGATTCACAAATTGCGGTTGCCCTCGGTTTGCGGTTCCAATATCGTAAATCGAGAATTTCGTAACATCCCCAAGAGCACGAAAAAAAAAAAAAAAATGGTGTAAAAAAATTGAACACAAGAAAGTAATCTCTAAAAAATTGAACATTCACGAAAGTAATCTCTATGGTCTTAATCGTCCTGACGAAAATCCTTAAAAGAAAAAAAAACAAAGTTTAGAATCTACGAAGTTAAAATTTAGATCCGCGTTAATTTTCTTGGGTTCGATGTTTTAAATTTTTTGATCCACGTATAGATCTAAATTTTTTGTAAATCATAGATTTATCCGGATCTCAATTTTGGATCATCTACTTACATCTCGTTTAGATTAACTCTGTTCCAAGTAAATTTACTGCTGATTTGAGTAGCTAAACACGAAGATCTAACGAGCAAAACAAAAAAAAAAAAAAAACGTTCGTACATGATACAATGGGTCAACTCGAATGTATACGTAAATTTACCGTTGTAACGGAGATCTTCGTGGATTTACGATTTTCCAAAATTTACATCTATGCGGATTAAATTTGACCTGAAAAAAAAAAAAAATGATTTCTCAACTCAACGTTAATTTTTCAATCGTACCGTGATTATTTGGGCCAGTAGCCGAAATTCGAAACCACAAAAACATCTTCGATGTAAAAAATTTTCAATGTTTATGAACAAAAATTACTTGACGAGTTCATTCATACAACGGAGATTGTCCATGCATAGAAATTATTTTGTTACAGGCAATCGTGGACGCGTAGAAATATAAAAAAGTTAGTGAAAAAAAAACTGAACTCGCCAAGTACTTTGCATTTTTTTCATTTATTTTTTAAAATCATTTTGCTAATTCACAGTTCCAAAGTTATGAAAAAACTGTATCGTAGATTGAATCATTGTCATGTGAGCTCGGTATAAGTGCGGCTGTCACGATTCTATTGGATACGTGACTTATTCAAGTACAATGCACGTACTGGAACTTTCCATAGCGTTGCTATCAGCACCTGAGAAACTCAATCTCGTTTCTCTCGCCGTGAAAAATTTTTACCTTGGACTTGCAACAAGCACACAGCTTTTTCGCGTATTTTTATTTATTTTTCTGAAAAATTGGTTTGAGCGATCGATATTTATTTTTCAAATGCCCAGCTAACGCAGTCTCGATCCTCCGAAGTTTGTTCTTCACGCGAATAAAGGACTTTGGGAAGAAATGGCGAAGAATATTTGGAAAAATTGTTCGAATTGTAACTTGCACATTTTTGCTTCCTCATGATTTTCGCATATTTCGCCTCTGCAGGACCTTCGAATCTACAGGACTTGCGGACGCGCTGACACGTTTTAACGAAAAAAAATTTTCACAATTAAAAAAAAAACAAACAAACAAATAAAAATACTTGTATTCGAGGCAAAATAATTCAGCATTACGTAAGTGAAATAATTGACCAACCCATTTTCGATATTTTGCATTTCAATTTTGGCAGACAACGAAAATTCAGGATCTCCTGGTACATGTGCAGTACCTTGGCTTGGGTGTTAATTTCATGACCAATTGAAAATTGAAAAATCTCCGCTAATATTATTCCCAGTAGCTACGGATATTTCGATAGATCCTCCAGCAATTTTTCTTCCAATAAGCATAGAGAGTCAACATTGAGTCGTGGCGCAAGATGTGATTGGACATCCGATGTCCTGTCATTCAAATCCCTATCTTTTTTTTTTTTCGTAACTATATTCCAAGCTTCGATCATTTTTCGCGTAATTTTATTATTTTTTTTTGTTCGATCCAAGATTCATGGGCCAAAATCGATCAGGAATTTTCATACACGACAGTTAAAGCAATTCTAGAACAAAGTTTATCGATAAATTCGCTATTAATTATTCAGCTTTGTTTTCGGATATATTTTTTAAAAAATCTTTTTCCAAAAACATTGAATTCGTGACACACACGATAAATGAAAATAGCTCAGAATTTCCAAATAATTGCATGATAAATAATTATGCTGTTGGGGCTTATCGAGGAGTTTGACGTGGCTATTTTCACCGAGGGCTATGCTCTCATTTACTCGATCGTTATTGTACGCCCTAGGGTTGCCCTCAGGTGTAACCGATCGCTTAAAACTTTTTTTTTTTTTACGTTCGATCGATAAGCAAATCATTATTTGTTTGTTTCGTCATAAACCGTATATATTGAAAGGAGAAATTTCATTATGCACATTGTCAAAAAATTCGTGAGTCATTGGGAATTCTCCATAAGAGACTTCTCCGAGAGAATTTTAGCGAATTCGCGACGTCTCGAAACAAAACAAAAAAATTGGACAATTTAGTGTGCATGTGTAGGAAATTTTTTTTTTTTTTTAGCTTCATCGATATTTATAATCGACGTGACAGTTCGAAAAAGTCTTCAAGCGAGTATTGTATGCAAACAGTCAGATTTGTGGTTTTCCTTTTTTTTTTTTTTTTTTTTTTTTTTTCATGTAGGAAAGAATCAATGACGAATGTATTTTTGCCGACAAAGTTTCATGAACTTTTGTATGCTGACAGTTGGAATGATTCATAGGAACGTAAATTCTAGTCATTCTCATAAAACTCACGTGTATATACATATATAATATTTATTATTGTGTGAATGAGAGTTAATGCGTCAATGGACAGACTCATTTTTATTCCTCGGTATTTTCCGTATCAACGATCCGTGAGTGAGATCAACAGCTAGTCAGAAAAAGAGAGAGAGAGGCCATGAACGATTATCCACTACCCCATTCGCTTCGTGGGTGATATAAAAAAAAAATACTTCGGGTAGTCGACTACACATATATATATATGTGTAACGGGCAAATATCAGCTGATAAGATAATTGAAAGCAATTGGTTCAAAGATAGCACCGTTTAGAGAGTACAGAGAGCTCGAATCTATCTCATAGTATATCACAGCGTTCTATGGAGTGTTATTATCCGAGTCAACGAGGAGGGGGATTGATCAGAGAATCCGGCTAATTCGACCGAGCAATCTTGATAAGGCGGACGAATTTTTGATGCTCAAGAATGAGACACAAAATGCATTTCTACATTCAAGATATTCCATTTGACTTCAGCCATTCGAGAAAATGATTTGAATAAAAAAAAAAAGAAAAAAAAATGTTCTACCCATCGTCCCATCGGTCTTAAAAGATACGATAATCCATTCGACAGGTGTACGCAAGGCTCTTGGCGCTGCGCTGGAGCAAAAAATGCTCCGGCGCAGCGCCAAGTTCTCCTGCGATAGCTCTGACTTTCGTTGATTTTCATTTATCGGCTTGAAAATTTTTGTACATGAATAGATTAGGGGACAAGAATGTTTGATAATGGCAAAAATCGCTTGGAGACATTCAGATTTGAACAAGTTTTTGGATTTTTTAAAATGTAAAATCTATGTGAAATATATATCTATGGGCAAAAACGCCAATTAAAGACCTCGGATCATGCATCACTACCCGCAATCGCTTTGTAAATTACTCATTTTGTAGTTCATATTGAAATACAAGTCCCAAAATTTTTTCAGATTTTTTCGTAGCTTATACCGCTTGCTTCTTTTGTATTTTTTTTTCTTCATCAATTTTTCTTGATACTTTTGTGCAGTAAAAAAATTCGATAAAAACGCTTTTTATGTAAAAAAAATTTCAACTTTTAGAAAAAAATAATTCGTTTTTTTTGGCCCCTTTAATCGTTAAAACTGACTTTTAACTTTAAAAAGCCGATTTTCTCACGTTGCTCATTTTTTGAAAATTTTTTCGTTACTTTATTCGAAAAGCTGAGAAAATTTTATCCGAGACATGTCAAAATCACGATGAGTTATCTGTAAAAATTCTTGGAGTAATTAAAAAAATCAAAGCTTAACAAAAAATCAATTTAAACATATTTTTCATTGAAGCAAAGTTTCATTTATTTATTTATTTATTTAGGTTTTATTTTTTAAGTTTTTTTTTCTGTTTCACGGAAATACCATTTCCATATAATCTTACAAAGTTGATGACATTCAGTTAAAAAAAAAAAGATCTCATTCAGTTAAAAAAAAAAAAAAAAACCCGATTGTCAATGCATTTGATACTGGTTAATTTATCTCTGGACAGTTTAAAAGTAGATTTAAAATTCTATCCGCGATTCTAAGGTACAAGAATTAATTTACAGATGGTATTTTGTTATTGACCCTTCGCTAGCTGTGTCATTCATCAGCTGTTTGATTTCACTATACGATAGTGAATATTTAGAATCAGAATCAAAATTAGATTTCCGAGCTTCTTCGTCTCGAACTGTGAAAGGCACCCAAACCTTGCATTATTTTTCGCCGCTTCCAAATAATTTGGGTTTCATGACAGTAAAATCAGTGTCTACTTCATCAAATTTCTCTATGACAAAACTTTTTCACCTTTATTCATGACAAATTTCAGAGACATTCCTCGACGTATCAAATGCAATGTCAATGAATTGGCAACAGAAAAAAAATCTTTAAAAATAAAACCTAAATAACTAAATTAATTAATGAAATGTAACTTCGATAAAAAAAAATGTTTAAATTGATTTTTTGTTAATTTTTTATTTTTTACTTATTCCAAGAGCTTTTACAGAGAACCTATCGTGATTTTGACAAATGCCATATAAAATTTTCTCAGCTTTTTGAAAAAAAAAAATATTATAAATGTTTTCAAAAAATGGGCAACGTGAGAAAATCGGCTTTTTAGAGTTAAAAGTATGAACCATTATAGAGGCGTCAAAAAAAAAAACTAATATTTTTTCTCTGAAAGTTGACATTTTTTTTTACATAAAAAACATATTTTTATCGAATTTTCTTACAGGACAAAAATATCAAGAAAAATTGATGAAAAAAAAAAAAAAAAACAAAAAAGTCGTGAAATACTTTATACAACAGCAGCCAGTATAAGCCAAGAAAAAAATCTGAAACAATTTGGGGACTTGTATTTCAATATGGACTACAAAATGCGTCAGTTACAGAGCGATTTCGGGTAGTGATGCATGATCCGAGTTCCTTAATTGGCATTTTTGCTCGTATATATAAAATATACGTCACTTGTATAAATTATTTTCATATATTTTGCCGAAATAAATTTTCCCGTGATGCGAAATTTGTAAATTGTGTCATAAGCATTATAGATACAAAGTGCCAATAAGTTTTTCATAAATCGTGTACACGTTTTGGGCTCGTGATATTTCAGACTTGCTGTCCAAGTTCTACAAGCGAGAGGAGTCTATGAAATTGTCCGACATTCTTCAAAGATTGACGGATTATTGTGGCAAATCCGTGCACAATTATACGCAGAACGAGACGGATCCGTTGAAATGGGACTTTTACAACAGTTTTTACTTCGCTTATACCGTCGTCAGTACGATAGGCAAGTTCGAAAATAATATTCATATGGCAAGATTTGTTCATGAATTTTTATGACACGATAAAAAAAAAGTATATATATATATATACATGCCATTAGGTCTACACCTTATAATTTTGTGTGAAAGAAATCACGATGAGAAATGAGAGATTAGATTGTCCACGATCTATTACCGAGAAAACACAAGTATGATGAAAAATCACGTTTACGGACAAAATCAACTGAAATGCGATGAATTCTCGGGGAAAAGAATGAAGAATAAATTTTCAAAAGTATGAAAATTTTTATTTTTATGTAAAATAAAAGATATATATAAATATGAGTCAACTTTGCGGATTCGGTAATGACAGAATGAAAAATTTAATTAAAATTTCCTCAATGCGCTTGCAATTGACTGAAAACCAAAAAAAAAAAAAAAAAAAATTACAATTCGAGCAACGATGATTTTTTTTTCCCCGTCCGCATTATCAGTGTCACATAAAAAATTCATCAACGTATCCGACGTTCGAGAGTGTCACGGTAGTTTGTTGTTGTTGTTTTTTTTTTTTTTTTTCATTTTCTTCGAGAATTAACTTTTTTTTTGTTTTTTTGTTTTTTCCATTTTCTTTTCAATAAATTTTAGGATATGGAAATCTGGCGCCCACGAACATGCTGAGCCGGGTTCTAATGATATTTTACGGTGTCATTGGTATACCGATGAACGGAATATTACTCGCTCAGCTTGGCGAATATTTCGGTCTCGTGTTCGTTCGGGCTCACAAAAAATACAAATCATACAAGGTACGAAGTAATACGGAATGTACGGAAAAGCTCACGCTGTTTGAGACGAGAAAAGCCGGCCTCGCTGCCCAGATATTCATGTATCTGACGCCCGGCTTCGTGATGTTCATATTCTTTCCGGCATTCTTGTTCTCGTATTACGAGGGCTGGAACTACGACGAGGCTGTTTATTACGCATTCGTCACTCTCACGACCATTGGTTTTGGTGACTATGTTGCCGGTGAGATTTCCATTTATTTTTCGACTTTTCGTTAATGAATCCTTTGAAAAAAAAAAAAAAAGGCAAAAGAGTAAAATAAACGTTCATGAAAATTTTAAAATCTCGATCAATTCGCGAAATTTAGTCAATATGCAGTACCGGATAAAGAATTTTCGAAAATCAATCTCACAAAGTTAACACACTTGTGCTAAATTTGAAAAAAAAAAAACATTATTTTATTTTTTCGTTTGTACAATATAAGCCATAGTAAAAATCGTGACGATTCTCGGACGAGCGAAAAAAAGAAGAAAAAAGAAACAATAAGATATAAGATCTTCGTATCGCTTATTAATCTCGTAGAAAACAAAACAGAAAAGTCTTGATCTTCGATACAAGGTTGCGCGACACGATCCTCTGGCAATTGACAATATGTAATTTGTACGTACGAGATATCGAATCGATTGATCTTTGAAAAAAAAAAAAAAAAAAATACAAGCTTTGCTTGTGTGGATAATAAATTCGTGTGTATCTGTGGGCTTACTAAAAATAATATGTAACATCGATTGTACATGCTCTCACATAACATGGGACTAGATGCCTTCAAGGTGAGTGATTTTCTTCTCGTGATTTTTTTTTCCCCCCCCCTACGTCGAATCAACCAAATCGCGATGTTGTCAATTACGCTTTGATATTCGAATGAAAAGCAAAAAAAAATCAAATCAATAATCCGATTATAGACGTTTTATCAAATAAAAGAAAAAAAAATCTTAATGCAATTCGGTGAATTCACCTGAGTGCAATTGAAAAAAAATTTTAATGAAATAATTATTTACCGATACTCGGAGTAATTATAATAATTATTTTTTGTCAATTACAGTAATCTCGAATAATGAAATGGAAAAAAAAAAAAAAATTACAATTATTTCCAGCAATTGTAAAAACTCCAGTAATTTTCACTCGCAAACTCGGAATTCGTAAAAAAAATATCTGAAACCCAATCGTACGAAAAAAAAAAAAAAAAAAATCTACTCGAAACTCTCGTCATAAATAAAGATTGAGCAATCTTTATCGGCCCGAGAATTAACGGATCCTAATCGGGATGTATAATATATCAATGAATCCTCAGGCCAAGACAATACGAAAGGTAGCGGCGTGCTCTTCGTACTCTACAAAACTTTTCTGATCGCCTGGATATCATTCGGCCTCGGTTACATCGTAATGATAATGACATTCATCGCGACGGGTATGCGCAGCAAAAAGATCGTCAGGCTCGAGCACAAGCTCGCGATGAATCTCAAGCACACGCAGAGCAAAATATGGAACGAGTTCAACAAGGAGGTCGATTATCTGAGACGCGTATTCAACGAGCTTCAACTCTCAAAAGTCAAAGTGAGCGACGAAAAAAACAAAAAAAAAAAACAAAAAAAAATAACGCAAAGATTCTTCCAAACTTCCAAATTTATGAATAAAAATGCGAACAAACGAAATTGTCAACTTGCGAAACTTAAAAAAGCTAATCCCCAAACGCTCACCTCTTTCGTTTCAGCCTGTCTACGTTGGCGAGTACGACAACGAGGCACCGCCTGCCAAATTTCCACGCAGCAACAGTTTTCCGGATCTTCGCGATCTCGTTATCGGTGGCTTGGCCAGTCCGCTACCGCCGCATCCGAGACGTCGCGCGAACAGCGAAGTCGTACCAATGGTAAACCCAATCAAACGCTCTTTTTTTTTTCATTCTCCTGCGAGTCCTGAATTAAATGAAAACAAAAAATTAACGAATCGACAGATTTAAAAAAAAAAAAAAACAAATATTTTACCGCACTTTGGCGAGACGCATAATATGGGGATATGAATGAAGAAGAAATATATTTATATTTTATTAACATATTTATATTTAACATATTAGACATATTTATATTTATATTTATATTTTAACATATTTATATTTATATTTATATTTTAACATATTTATATTTATATTTATATTTATATTTTAACATATTTATATTTATATTTATATTTATATTTTAACATATATATATTTATATTTAACATATTTTATTAATATATTTATATTTATATGACAGGAGACTTTGGTCGTGAGAGTCGTCTCGGAGACGGATCTTCAGCGTATCGACAAAAATGCAACATTCGCGACTCACGCGATGGTCCAGCCTGCCGAATTACTCGCTCGTTTGGTAAATATTCTCGGTTATATACCACCGCCAATGGACGACGCTACGGACACCGAGATGGATCAGAGTCCAAGCGTCGAATCCCCGAGCATGGGTGTTCAAGGCTTCGGCGATGAGGAAATACTCGCCGGTGAGAGAGGCTTGAACAATCAAATGTGGAAGCTCGGCGACGATGATAATGGCAATAAAGGATCGAGAAAGCCACGTTCACGCGCCACGAGCGAGGTACATCTGGATCCGAGATACGATCCTGGTTTTACGGAACGTAACATCGAGTGGACGTGGTCGGGTCCATTGGCATCGAGAAAGATTCAGGAATTGATCAAGGCGCGTCGAAATAACGGCAGAACTAATGGTAACGCGACGAGGATCGGTCAAACGACGGGCGTTGGCAAAGCGGATGCGAAATCGAGATTTTCGAATCTCGGATTGCCGGTAATGCCCAAGACACTTTTGCCACGTTGGATAAAGCAATTGTCGGGCAAACGGATCGATAATTCGGAGTCGGACGATCGTGAAACTTATCTGACACAGCCGTCGGGCGGTATGAGAGCGAATAACGAAGATACGAGTCGTTGCGATGGCAATGATTCCGCCTCGAGGCAATATTTCACCCATACGGGCGTGGCCGATCTTGCTAATTCACTTGAGAACAGTAATTTGCTTGAGGAAACGTCACTGGCTGATTTTATGCGCGCCCTGACGGCTCTTCATACGAGAGTAGCCGTAGCTTTGCCCGACGATAGCGTCAAAAAGCCACAGAGAAAAATGGGCACCGCGTCGCTTACACCGCCCAAGCTACCGAGCTTTTTGGCTCTATTCTCGCCGCCGCATGGCGCAACCTCGGCGAATCAGAGCAATCAGAATACCGTTACGAGCGCCGGTTTTTACAATGACAGAGCGGGCCGTAGATTTTCGCTCAGAAGTGGCGAAATTTCCGGAACATCGACGATCACGCGCAACAGTCGTAACAGCCTGACACAGCCATTGGCCAGTCCCGGAAGAAGATTTTCCCTGAGACCGGTTATCACGCCGCTGGGCCAGTCACCGCAGAGCTTATCGCCCCATCTTTCGGTAAGTTTCGCATCGCTGCGCGGGGGGACATTTCGCTCGCGCGAATTATATGATCCTCGAGTTTTAATATCACGCGCGGAAGGCGAGATGAGCAAGTACGATGACGTCGGTTATAGTTAGGATTATATAGAAGCTTTTTGGTAGAACATTCCGGGGGGGGGGCACTGTTGAATCATACTCGCGAATTATTCGATTCGGGATGCGATTTTCGAGACATTTTTTTTTTAATTCTGGACACGTAAAACAGTTGGCACCTCAAAAAATCATGAAGATCGTTTAAAAATTGATGACCATGGGCGATTAGAGTCATGGGCCTGAGAGTGGCGCCAGTGAAATATATTTGAACTATTGTCATTTCTGTAATTTTCCACGTACGGGAAACTGAAAAAAAAAAAAATTTCTTATCCGTCCAGTGGCTAATGACCAGATTTTTTCGGAGTTATGCCATAAAATAGTTACATTGCATCCATTTCTGTTTTAGATCTCTCCGATTTTAATCGAAATGCTACACGTTTCTGAATTGAATTTTGACACTTTCCGGGCCATTAGCGTCTAGATTACGCGTTTAAATTTTAAATGTTTCGGTTTCATTGCTTGGAAATGTTATCGATTCAAAAATTCACGCGCACACGGTTTTACCGTCGAAAGTCGGTGAAACAAGAGCTTTTCATATGAAGATAAATTTTTTCGAAACCTGTTCATTATATTTGAGGCAAGATCTACTCATTCTCAGCTGTTGCTCGCACTTATTCCATGTCCCGATAGTGAAAATCCAGCTCCGGAACGCGATAGGCATCTGCCGATCATCCTTTGTTCTCGCGACTTTGTTACACGCCTTTTTTTTTTTTTATCCGGGACCTCGGCTCGCCGGAGTAACTATTACGGAGTTCTCCCTGTCCTCATCCCTTCGTGTGACTAACAAGAATGGTATTATCCCAGCTTGATCTTTCCGATTTTTGATCTGGTTCATCTATATGTTGTGGCGCATCGAAAACTGAGCGACGCGTATTTTTTTTTTTTATCGGCCATAAAACACTTTAAGGGGGTTTTTCAACCATAAGAACATAATATTTTTTAACCAAACTGGAAAAATTTTCTCATAACGAGAAATGAAAAATGTAATTTTCTCAATGAGAAAAAAAAAAAAAAATAAGGAGGCGAGCCACCCCTAAATATGATTACATTTATGCAAAAAATGGTCAAATTCGAGTATGAAAATCTGAAAAAAATATATACGCAATAGATATATTTTTTCAGATTTATAAACTTGAATTTGACCATTTTTTTTTTATACACGCAAGATAAACAGCGTTCGGGGGTAGTTACCCCGTTCAATTTTCTTTTTTCGGGATAATCCAAAAACACGTCAATTTTCGTTCGTGTTCATACGCAGTATATATTTTTTAAAAAGATTTTTAGACTTTAATTTGACCATTTTTTGCATAAATGTAATCATATTTAGGGGTAATATATGTATTTTTTAAAATATATATTTATTTATAAATATACATTAAAAAAAAAGATTTTTAGACTTAAATTTGACCATTTTTTGCATAAATGTAATCATATTTAGGGGTAATATATATTTTTTGAAAATATATATTTATTTATAAATATAGATTTTTAAAAAAGATTTTTAGACTTAAATTTGACAATTTTTTGCATAAACGTAATCATATTTAAGGGTGGCTCATCCCCTTAATTCTTTTTGTTCCCAATTGCGAATTTACATTTTTCATTTCTCGTTATGAGAAAATTCTTCCACTTAGTTTGATTAAAATATTTTATGTTCTTATGGATGAAACAACGAAATTGATGCTTGACACTTCCATCTTTGGAGGGTAGTTTCACCCCATTTAAGTGTTTCATGTCCGAGGAAAAAAAAAATATATATATACTCTTCGCCTAGTTTTCGATGCACCATACAACATATATGAACTAGATCAAAATCAGAGAGATCAACCTGGGATACCTTTCTTGTAAGTTTATCCATTTACAGCCGGCGGCTGTAAAAAAAAAAAAAAAAAAAAAAAAAAAAACACTATAAGCGTTGAACATTTGTTCTTCGAATCTTAACAGCAAATGTCGGTTGTGAAAAATCAATGAAGTAAACATGAAAACAGAGAGAGAGAGATACCGTTGTTACATAAATTATTTAAATTTGAGAATAGTAATTTTTGAAAATTCGTATCCTCGAAATGCTACTGCGACGGGAAAACACAATACAATTAATTACGAAACAATGGAATACTTGAAAAAAAAAAAAAAAAAAAAAAAATATATATCTTTCCTTTTCCTTATTTCAGGAAATCCGCGAGAAACAACGAACCGGTCCAACGACTCCTCCACCGATGGAATATCTCGGGCAGATGGATCCATCAGCGCCAATAACATCGGACACGATTTTCAGAAGGTCCTCGCTACGTCCGACAGTACAGACGGATATTTCGCAGTCGGCGGCTCAGGCTCCAACGACGATCGGCAAAGGTTTGCCCCGCTGGCGAGCCGGAATGCTGCAGAGGCAAATAAATCAGATTAATCTGCAAAAACGCGTGAGAGCCTTCAGTCTCAGTGACGTGAATACCGAGGGTACGAGCCGAACGATGGTCGAGAGAATCCAACCACCGGCTGTGAGTCCACTGGTGGACGGTGTGAGAATTCTCGGTGTCGGAAAGGATCGAACATCGCGATACAGCCAAAAGACCGTAACGATCGTATCACCGAGATCCGAGGAGCTCGCTGCTGCTGCCGCAGCTGCACGAGGAATCAACGATTCCATGCAAACTTCTGCAGTTGATAATATCGGTAAATCCGATATTCCGAGATCGCAGCAGGAGATTTCCGGGAAGAAAAGTTTCAGGACCAGAATACCGATGCTCCGAGCATTTTCAGCTACGAACAATCCATTTGCGTTTGCCGAAGAGGTCACTTCCGGCCACGGTGCGAAACCTTTCACGGGCGATGATGCAACGAGTCGTGCGCTCGTTGATCCCGAGGCCCAAAGAGACGCACTCCCGTTGGACCAGCGAGAGACGAATGAGAGACGAATGAGCTCGGACGAACGAAGTACTGAAACGGAAATATCATCATTAATTTCCGGTGAACCGAGCGATCGAGGGAAGAAACAATCGACCTCGTCGTGCTCGACCGAAACGACGGACACGACGGTCGTAATTACAAGTCGCGAAGATTCGCCGATTTTCACGGGCACGCAGACACCGGAAATCGAACGTAACGGGGAGGGAAAATTTTCCAATCTTTCGCAACGCAGCAGCACGAATTCCGTTGATGTTAGCAGTCGAAAAAGTTCGCTCGGTCGTTCGAACGATGAGCCACGAGTTTCCGTGGATTCTTACGAACGTCCGATGCAAGCAAGAATCGAGAAATCGAGTCAAGATCCTTTCGAGCGTTATCGGGCTAGGATGGAAGTTTCGTTGGACGATGATGATTCGTTGAGCGAAGTCAAAGTTGATTCTCGTGATTCGCACGATGAGCGAAAAATCTCCGAGGAATCGCATCGCGATACCCGCGTATCGAATACTTGAAGACATCAACCGCGCACACGGCAAGGACTTTTTATAATTTTGACGATTCGTGATATACGGACGTCTAAAATTCGTGCGATTCCAAATGGCATGAGAGAATATACACCTGTGATATAGTAAAAAAAATAAAAAAATAAAAAAAATGTACAATTAGCATTTAATAGCGTGAAAATCAACAGTATTGAGAATACGCGTCGATGAGATATGACTATTAGGGATGAATTCAATATTAATATTTTAAATTATTGTGCGTTGTTTCGAGAAATAACGCAAATTGCGCTGTGCATACTTTTTTTTTTTTTTTTTTTTTTTTTTTTTGCAACGTTAATGCAATATTTATATCGGACTGAGAAAAAGTATATTTAGTTAAATCGACTGAGGGAAGATATTTGACGGATGAAAGAAAATTTTCGATCCATTCGTATGAAATGTTCAACGATTGATACCCTCGGATAATTTCTTTTTACATCTTAATTCCCATTTTTTTTTTGGGTTACAATCGTTGAAATTTGATATTGGAGGGTTTTTTTTCGCTTTTTTTTTTTTTTTAATTTTCGAATACGATTCACGACGCTATTTCACGGATTGTACGATTTTATGAAATTTCTTTTCAAATATCCCAAATCGAACTCTGAATGTAAATATTCTAAGAGGCCCCCCCCCCCCCCCCGCTCTCGATTATCCTGTATCTTCAATAAATCGTAAATAAACGGATTGCTCGTGATAGTTTTTTGATGAAAAAATAAGCGACAAAAGATGGGCCATTCGTGCGTGAAAAAATTCATTCGAAATTTGTTTATTCAAACAAAAATTAAATTCGCGAAATTTTCGTTCGGTCGGTGGGGGACTCTTATCAATTTTTTTTTTTTTTTTTTTTTTTCAAGATTCGAGAATTACAAAACTAAGATTAATTACGTCAAAAAAAAAAAAAAAACTATTATCTATTCGAAAAAAAAGTTTATAACCGTTGATAAACGACTTTGTCGAGTATCATAAAAGTCGATGGAATGAAAGGAGAACGCAATAAATTAGCTAGCAACGATTTTGTTTTTTTTTTTTTATTGAAAATATCAGTGCAATAAATAAAGAACCGTGTCTTTGACTATGTAATTTTTTTTCCCCCCCTTCAAACACGTCTCATCGAACAGGCAAACGTTTTTCCATCCGTCCCAAAAAATTGTTGAAATATCGAAGTGATCGAGGCGAAGGAAAACAAAAAAGCTCGACCAACGCGCATAATCGCTCGATGCCAGTTTTTCAGGTTCGTAGAAGAAAAAAAAAAAAACAAAAAGATCGAAGAGGTAAAAATTCATGAAAAAAAAAAAATTGACAATTTTCTAAGAGAACGCTGCTAGAGTCTTTTGAATTTCCGCGACGAGTTTTTCACGCGATATAGCGCGTTCGGCTCGCGTTTTAACTTGTCGAAGGGTGACCTCACCCCGAGCGATTTCACCCTCGCCGATTATAATTACGAGTGGTATACCGCTCTCCTCGCAATGCTGCAGCTGTGCCAAAAGTTTCGGGCTCTTTTTGTACGATTGTTCGGCTTTTATGCCGGCCCGCCAGAGCTCCACGAGAAGCCTCATGCGTTCCTCGTGAAGATTCTTCTGTGCCGTTGCTACGTAAACCTCGATCTCGGTGGTACGAATTTTTTCACCCTTCATGGCGATTCGCGACTCGAGAACGCTGAATATACGCTCGACACCGAGCGAAAGACCGACGCACGGTACTGTCTTCTTCTTACTGTCGAACATACCGACGAGATTGTCGTAACGACCGCCGCCAGCGACGCTACCTACCTCACAGTTTTCGGCTGAAAATTAAATACGCGTGTTACTTCCGTTTTTCTTCCTCTTCTTCTTCTTCTTCTTAAAATGTCGATACACGATTCTATCTTTTATATTTTTGTTTTTCCAAAAATTGATACGATTCATTACATTATAATTATATAAAAATTACAAACATAATTACAGGTACAGAGTAGGCATTGAAAAATGGCACTAGGCGTGGATAATTTATATACGGAGAAGATAATTGGCAGTGCCTACTATGGAATATTTGATATGGTACATTAGAGAGGTGATAAGAATGGAGGAGATAAGATGACCAAAAATTTGCTTATCGGTAGATATAAGAGCGATCGAAAACGGTGAAGCGTCAAAATGGGGGAAGATTTTAATTAAAGTTCCAAAAGATATGGAAATAGACGTCATAACGATGATAAGGAAACGAAGAGATGTGGAAAGAATAAACGAAAGAACAGAAGAGGGGCTGGAAAATTTGAAAAAAAAAAAAAAAAGGGAATTCTAAGCGACGAAAAAGGAAAATGATAAGGGAAAGAAGAAACGTGGAAAGAATAGACGAAAGAAGAAAAGAGGGGCTGGAAAACTTAAAAAAAAAAAAAAAAAGGGAACTCTAAGCGAAGGAAAATGAAAAAAATATTTTAAAATCGTCGTACAATGTCGTGTACAAATACATTATTGAGAAGGATGATATGCCTTGAAAATAATGGTCCGAAGAGGGGGGGTGAATGGAAGGGACAAAGAAATGTGGGCAGGGTTAAGGGGGGACTTCGATCAAATTTCGGTCAAAAATGACCGAAAAGAATTTCAGATGATGTTTTTTTTTTTAAATCTTAGAAAGGTCGGATTGAAAATCGCTTCCTACAAAAGTTAGCCTATACTAGTATCCAGAGCTGGGCAGTACTTCAAGTACCCAGTACTTGCGATGTACTGGAAGTACAGTACTTGAAGTACAAAGTACTTCAAAAGTACTTCAAGTATTGTACTTAAATTTTCAAGTACTTGACCTGTACTTCAAGTCTTGTACTTAAAATTTCAAGTGCATGTCATGTACTTAAAGTACTTGTGCTTAAATTTTCAAGTACATGACATCTACTTAAAGTACTTGTACTTTAAGTACTAGTACTTCAAGTACTTGTACTTAAAATTTCAAGTACTTTTCTGTACTTCAAGTACTTTTTCAAGTACCAAGTATCAAGTACTTTTGAATACGTTTTGCTAATGGTCGCATGTATAATATGCCTTTTAATATATAATTAAGGAACGTTCCGCGTAGCGATGCCGTGAGACGAATCGAGTTATTCCTAGAATGGTAACCTTATTTTTTTTACCTATTATGGTAACCCGGGGTGACCGAACACTCCAATTTTGAAAAATTCATATCTCCGATAAAATTTAACAAAAAGGGTTCAATTTGGGCTCATTCTTTGCGTTTTTTAATGCAGAATCACGTGAGCTTACGGAAATTTTGCTTGAAGTCGGAAAAGTTAGTCAAAAATGAGGTAAGAGGGTAAAAACCATGAAAAAATCGTAAAAATGACTTTTTTGATTGAATTTGCAATATCTCCGTTGATTTTTATCGAAATTGAATAAAACCAACGGCATTATAAAGTGAAAATATTAAGTTTTGAGACAGGTAGCTTAGTTTTACTCGATTTTCGAAAAAGTCTATTTATTCCGGGAATCAAAGTCTGGGAATTAAAAAAAAGTCGAAATATTGACTTTTACCGCTAAAATTGGTGTAACAACGCCAAATTATGTGAAAATCGAATGAAACCAACTCTATTTTTAAGAGGAAAGGTAATTATAAAAGATATGTAAAATATATTTTATATTTATGTTACATGTTTATATGTACATACTTATATTCCATTTGACATAGAGAGAGAATTCGACAAATAGTGCCATGAGAGATTGAGCATTGACTTTGATTTATAATTCTTCGTTTAAATATTTCGGTTCAAATCTGCCTAGCCTGAGTGAATCGCGCAATGTGAAAATATGTGTTGATACAAAAAGTACTCGAATCAAAATCAAATGAGTTTAAAGACTACGTAACAAATAAAAAATAAGTACTAAAACTTACGAGATGTCCGTGAAATCTTGAAAAGTATTTGATACTTGATTTTTGACGTACTTCAAGTACTCGGTACTTCAAGTACTTTTACTTCAAGTACTCAATGCTTCAAGTACCTGTCACCTTAAGTACTTCAAGTACTTTTACTTCAAGTACTCGGTACTTCAAGTACTTGGAAACCTTGAGTACTTGAAGTACTTGGTACTTCAAGTATTTACGGTACTTGGTACTTGTAATACACGAGTACTTCAAATACTTAGCGTACTTTGTACTTTGTACTTGAAGTACTTTCCGGACTTTGCCCAGCTCTGCTAGTATCTGTACTGAAAATAAATTTCAGCTTGCTGCGATAGAAGTTGTAATGCAAGGAGCATTTCGAAAAAATAGTGTTTCAAAATCAGAAAAAAAAAAAAACGCTATAACTTGGAAAGTATTCCAACCGACAGAGCCCAACTTTTGCTCAATATCTTGTTTGAAGCTTCCGCATACATTGTCAAAACATGAGTGATATTTGTTCACAGACAAAAAAGTTTCGATTTTCACCAAAGATTTTCACCCCCTTTAAGATGTGGCAACACATAAAGGGCGAAAAAGAAAGGAGAGAAGGATCGGAAGTGCGGGTTATGTAAAGGACAAGATGAGACGATGGAGCATTTGTTAATATGTAAAAAAAAAAAAAAAAAGGTAGAATTAGTAACGGAGATAGCAAAAAAGAATGCAGCGTAGCGGATGAAAGAAATCGATGAATGGGCGATAAAGCGAGAAATGATAAATATGCTGTGTGAGAAAATACGGAAAAGGGCTGTGCGATTTCAGATTACTATCGGGAAATGGAGGAGGTTTGCAAAAAAATGATCAAGGAGGAAGAGAAAGAGTTGGAGCGGAGGAATAAATGAAGATTTAAGAGATAAATGTTTGCTAGAACAATTTGCATTTTAAGGATCTTAGAAAATAAGTAAATATATATCCTGTTTTACATTTATATTATTTAAAAAAAAAAAAAAACTTGACAAAGTTGTGCAAATAATACACACTAATAATACAAAGAACGTAAAAAAAATTCACGTTTTTTTTTCGAATACTCACACGTGAGTACAGCCTCGTAAATGAGACCGGTATAATAGTCCAATCCACGAGCGAGACTGAGATCGAACGAAATCTTGTCCGTTATTTCGTAAATATCGCAGTATTTCAACAAAAGTTCCATCGCTTCGAGGCCCCGCTTGGCCGACGCCTGTTTCATCAATGCTTCATCGTTTTTCAATTCCTCGATGAGCCTCGTGTCACCGCGCTTCGAGACGTATTCGCCAATTTTATCGGCTATCGCGGGATCCAACTGTTTCTCATCGATTATCTCCTTGCGTATCTCGTTCCAGGGACTCTTGTCGAGCTTATCAACGGACGAGCACACGGTGCGAAATTTATCCTGCGGAACTCCGCACGCCGCGAATATTCCATCGAGCAGACAGCGATGATTGAGCTTTATGACGAACGGGCCAAGCTCGAGACTCGATAATGCCTCCGCGACGACGCGAACGCATTCGGCATCGGGTATCATCGGATCGTACTGACCGGCGATGTCAAAATCCTAAATTAAAAAAAAAAAAACAAATAAATAAAATAAAATAAATACAAAAAACATGAATCCTATATAAAAAAAAAACAAATAAAGAAAATAAAATAAATACAAAAAACATGAAACATAAATTAAAAAAAAAACATGAATAGAGCAAATACTTGCTCGACAAATTATTTCATATTTTTATATGAAATAATTTGATAAAAAATGGTAAAAATTATATAAATTGGTATGATATAATTTGGTATAAAGCGATGCGTCGAAAAAAAAACAAATGAATAAAATAAAATAAAATAAATAAAAAAACATAAAACATAAATTTAAAAAAAAACATGAATAGAACAAATACTTGCTCGACAAATTATTTCATATAGAAATATGAAATAAATTATTGTTAAATAAATTATTTCATATAAAAATATGAAATAATTTGTCGAGCAAGTATTTTCTCTATTCATGTTTTTTTTTTTAATTTATGTTTTGTTTTTTTTTATTTATTTTATTTTATTTATTTGTTTTTTTTTTTTTTTTTTTTTTCGACGCATCGCTTTATACGACGAAACCGACGAAAGTTTTGTACAAAATATACAAAGTAGTTGTATTCAATCAAGTAGAAAATTTGTATTGTCCGTAGATTGAACAAAGGCCAACGCATATTAGATTCGATAGTAATGAAAAGGATTCAAAAATTATGAAAAAAGTTGTGCACTTACGCATTGATAAAATTCGCGATAACGACCCTTCGTCATGGAAGGATTATCCCTCCTGTAAACTTTTGCAATGTGATATCTCTTTATATTCGTTATCTTTCCCATTGCGAGATATCTCGCGAAAGGCACGGTAAGATCGTATCTCAGTGCGAGTATCTCACCGCCCTGATCCTTCAGATCGTATATGAGCTTGGCGTCCTCGCCATATTTTCCCGTCAGGACTTCCTGCGTTCAATGAGAACGAGCAGTTAAAATTATCGCTCGGGTGAGCCGAAGTTAAAAAAAATTTTTTTTTAAATAAATAAATGATCCATTGAAGGTTACTTTTTGATTTTTTTTTTTTTTAGTTCGTTTAAGGAGTTCGTGAAGTCGGATTTCTGATCATTTTTAACCGGAAATTGAAACTTTTTTTGTGATGTAGCGCTTGAATTACACGGTGAGGAGTGATTTTTAAATTTTTTACAATATCCGTTATATCTAATCTATCAAATTTCAGTTTTACAACGGATGTAGCTGGATACGTGATCAGCAAAACCGTGATCATCGCACTTCCGGTTGACCGTATCCGTAAGACGACGCGCTTTGGTAACTCAAAGTGCTCGACTTTGCAATTTTATTACGAAAAAAAAAAAAAACTAAACGGTCAATAAAGCTCAAATTTTGGCAATAGGCGGATAAAATATTCGTCAAAAACATATAAAAATTTCAAGTCCGAAAGTTGGATTCGTCGCAACGATCGTATCTCATTAAGATTGAAATAAATTTCATGGATTCGTTACATTTGGCTATGAATATGTTAAAATGGGATACGTCGATATGTTGAGAAATACGTAAAATATAATTATTGATAATTGTGGATTATTTATATTTGTGTGATAATATTGAAAAATTTCTAACTTTAAGCTCGAAAATCGGTGTGTCGATCGTCTCGGCCCCGTGACGCTTGAATACACCGACGATTTTATCGAGCACACCGAGACGAAGCGCCATCTGCTCGGGATTGTAATCCCTCGTTCCTTTCGGTGTTTTGAGGATAAATTTTTGTGGTCCGGCATCATCGTCGCCGAGCTGCGCCTTGAGCTCCAACAATTTGGCAACTTCCTCCGCTATCTGGCAACGATATTTGTCGATGGAAAAAAAAAAAAAAAAAAACAAAAGGCTGCGTCAAATTTCCATGCATGTTTCGTCGGTTGTCTCGTATGCACTTTCAAAGAAAAAAAAAAAAAAAGGTCAAGTCTTTTCTCTTTCACTCTGAGGATTTTCTTTCGCCTACCTGCTGACCGGCGATACTCGATGAGCTGAGATTTTTACAGCCGGAAATAAAGCTGAGATTGAATCGTATCAGCCGAAACATTGTTGTTGACGCAACGGGGAGAAGTGAGATAGAGAGCGAGAGGCAAAACCGGAATCAAAGAGAAAAGCTTCGACCACACCCCACCCTTCGGCGCGCAAGTTTATCACAATCGAGTGGAAAGATCGCCGAGACACGCGACAATTTATAGCAAACTAATTGCCCCCGTTCGCCGTAGAATAATTTTCTTCTCTATCAAGGCTAAGGACCCAAATGACGACCGACTCAAGGATGCGGTCGACTATTCAATGCTTGGTCATAAAAAAAATTCAACCCTACTGTTTCGAGCGCATCGCAGTGCAATGGAAATCTGCAAACAAATTAAGGGGGAAGAAAATTCATCGGAATATCAAGCTAAAAATTGTAACGTTGGAAAACGGTACTCAGTTTTTGTTTTTCCATCGAATTAAGATAAAAAAAAAAAATATGTTCGTTACGCGTGTAGGCGCTAAAAAATAAGGATATGAAAAATCTATCGTGATCAATATATCGAAATAAATTTCTAAAATTTTAATTCCAATTTTACTTTTTAGTACAGACTGTTGAATTTTTTTCGGTCTAATTGAGGGGGGGGGGGGGGGGGGCGGGGGGAATTCTAAAAAATAATTACGATTATTTCGAAAAACGATGTTACTCAAATTATCTTGTGGGAAATTATTGCGAGCAACTATTCTTCTGTGTTTCTACTTTTTTTTTGGAGACTTGTATTTTTCTATTATTTTATTTGAGCCCATTTAATGTAAAAATGATTCGGTAGCAATGAGACTTATGACTAATCGATTCCAAGATAGGAATTTTGGAAATTTGATAAATTGAGTATTTGCAATATTCCATCTTCAAAATCAGTGATCATAGATGCTGTTGTTGTATGGTAGTTTTTACATACCTGAAGATTGAGAAAAATAATACTAGTATTCGCTAAAACCCAAAAAAATTCAACGACCGATACGAAAAAAAAAAACACCAAAGAGTCGAATACTGTTATTTTACGACAAATATTATTTTTCATGGGCTAATAGAGTTTTCGTTTGGCTGAATAGTCAGTAAATGGGCAAGTGAACCCAGTAAACCCAAAAAAATTCAACGACCGATACGAAAAAAAAAACACCAAAGAGTCGAATATTGTTATTTTACGACAAATATCATTTTTCATGGGCTAATAGATTTTTCGTTCGGCTGAATAGTCAGTAAATGGGTCCCGCGCCTTAATTTACAAATTAAATTGCTAAAATTATTTGTTGTTCTACTCTACGCGTGCAAAAAGGAAAAATTTCTAGGACTATCCGTGGCAGTAATGATTTTCCTTTTTTTTTTTGTCGATAAGCCGACTCTCACCTTATCGTCAAGGTTGAGATTACTCGGTAGACACGAGAAGCTAGTCAAGTTTTCAATATTTTTCTGCAATGACGATTTTTCACTAGCTGCCGGAAAACTTGATCTCTCAGCCGGTGTGAAACTTGCTATGTTGGAGAACCATCGTTTAAGATGCAGCAAATCTTGCGTACGATCGTCGAGCTTCGAGTTACAAAATTCAAAGAGTTCCTTGTCTCTCAAAGTCGGTATCCAGCCACATACGTAACTGACGTTAGCAAATTCCGCATCTATATCGGCCAATGCGGAATACAAGTTCTGTGGCTGTCGCGATCGAAAGATTAGACCTCTGAGTTATTGATATATATAGAATCGAACAATAAAATCGATACGCGATCGTCCCATCATCGAATTAAAAAAATTAAAAAATAGAACCGCTAAATGTTCTTCTCGCCGGCAAGTTTTTTGGAGTATTTGAAATAGCAGCGCGTGTATAACCTCAAAATTATTATCGGTGTCTCTCAAATTGCCTGGTAATAATTAAGTACTTGAATAATCACATGTTTCGTTAATTTTTCGATCCTTGGATTACCCACGTGTCGCTAAATCGATTCGACGCAGCAGTTGTAAATTATTCGTAAAGTCTGGGAAGTGTAATTCGAAATATTTGACGGATTGTGAAGAAATCGAGCACTGCTACGAGGCAAATTAGGTTTCGACGATTTCTCGTTCGGCGATTTGATATTTTTTTCGCAGACTTTCACGTTCGCGAGATCAGTGATTGGAAAGAAATAATCGAATGCTCGAGAGAAAGTCAATTTTATCGGAAAGAACACAGAGAACACTTGCGTCGTGCAAAAAACCTCGCGGGAATGGCATACTCTGAGATTTTTTCTTTCACCATATTGGTCATGAAGGAGTGAATAATTTTTACCTTAATTCAAGATAGTGTAAATTTTATGGTAAAACTTACCCTTGAACCTTCGGCCTTTGTTGATTTAAGTTTTCGCACAATCTCGCCCTGTTCCTTCACCAGCTCGACGAGCCTCTTTTTAGTTTCGTCAGCCATCGTTTTTTTTTTTTAACAACACGCGGTTTTTCATTCACTCTCGGTAAAGTCCCTTCATTTCACAGAAGCGGATAAGCGGTTCAATTTCATCCGTTCCCTCCGTCAGCTACAAAATTTACACGAAAATACTAAAAACTTAAATTACTGAAATCTAACTACTCTTGATGACTCAGAAGCGATTAAAGTTACTTTTATTATTACGAGTTTCTCTCGATCATATATAATTAAATTATTTGCTTCTTCGTATATCTCTGTAATTTTTTTTTACATGATTTTAAAGGATTTACGACACGCACGTGAGCTTAAAATTAAATCAAAGTTGAGAAATTTAGATTTGTTTTCCATACACTAAGATTGTAAATATAATGGACGTACATAATAATTTTAAGAGATAATTTACCGAACACTTTCATATAAATATATCCGCTTTATGATTCTCGAGAATACTTCCAACTGATAATTTATTATTTATCACAGCTCGTAGAATGAAAATCACAAAAATCGTTTATTATAATCCAGATGGAATTTTTATTTTAGCATGAAATGTTTTTAATTTTATCGTTTCTCGGCGAGATATTTCATTTTTTATGTAATAATCAACACGTGAACAATAATGAAAAAGATTTTACGAAAATTTTGTACATTGAAAAAGACCAAAATATGCTTATGATTCAGAAAAGAAAAAAATAAATTTGAAACGTAATCCCAAAACTAGCAAAAATTATTTAAACGTTTTTTTTATAGGTTCTTTTGAATTATTATTATTATTATTATATATTTTTGGAAACAGTTCAATTTTTTTAAATCTCAATCATAGAGAACACGTCTGTATCATAGAGAGAACACGACTCTACTAAACTTGGTCTTGAGCAGACGAAACTTTTGTGGAGCACTGAGAGTTCTCCAATACTGTCGAGGGTGGCTGACACGTCTTGTGGTGCAATGATGCAATCACGGCTCATATAATACATTCACAAAATTCATCAGTGCACACTTGACTATAAGTATATCATGCAATTGTCAAATGTACTTCAGGTACCAGAAAACTTTTTTTTTTCTATCGCATTGATATTTCATGTATAAGAACATTTCGAAATCCTTGAACAAGCTCGAAACTTTTAAGTTTTCTTTATTCATACCTGATGTGCTTAAACAGTAGTTACGCATTGTTTTTTTGTTTTTTTTTAATATGACCATTTCATATTCTCATATTTGACTAATTTCAGAAATAAATAATGCTCAGAAATTTTCCTCTAGGAGGAAAAGTGTCCCAATTATAAATTTTTTAAATCGAACGTAAAAAAAAAATATTATGATTTAAAGGACATTCGTCAACTTTGAATTGAAAATTATTTCGCGTCTTTATTAACATTCTGCTATATGCATTATTTCTTCTAGCGTATGGAAATCTTTAATAATTCCACGACATCATAATCATGTCAGAGAAACTCTATGAAGTTAAATTTTTTTTTTTTCGACTCTTCAGAAAACATTGTCTCTAAAATTTGTTGAAAAACGTCACATAAGACGACTTTTGGAAATTATTAATATGCGTTTAATTTTTTAACATCGAAATGAATACAGTATAGTGACTGCGGACTATTTTCCTTGTGGGCAAAAAAAAAAAAGAAATCTGATCGAGTTACGGTCTTTATATCAATCTAATAATGAACTCGTGATTTTTTTTTTATTCTCTCGACCACCAAATGTCCACGAGGCACAAGAGCCTTTCTAAAATATTCTCCGGGATTAGGCTCCAATTTACGTCACGCTGAAAATATATGTATAGCATTGAAACAAAGAAGCATATGCACTGTTTTTTTTTGTTTCACTTTCAAAGTGACGAAATAATCGTTCGATTATTATGTTGCATTGCGATATATCTCGTTTCTTTTTTTTTTACTGTCCATAATTATTATCGAAGTTATTTGGGGCACACGCGAGTTATCATTCTCGATTAGCATAACGCGTTGTTTATTCGCACGCATGCGGGGCGAGCGATACAAACATATACAAGAGGGGATTGAAAATAAATCATTAATCCTCGCCGTTTGATTTATGTAAATTTCGAAATCATCGATAGCACCGCTTTTTCCTTGAAATTTGATTAATATTGGGGGCGAAAACAGAGATTTTAAATACAAGATAATTGCATGTAATTATAAAGACGTAATAAAATACAAAGAGGTCGTTGCGAAGTTTATGTGGGTCAATCGCTGGATCGGAATGACGTTTACTTTATATTTTTTACATTCCATTCAGGCGTAGGAATAGAGTATAGAGATTTTATAACTGGGGGGCTCGTCCCGTTCACAGAGAACTCACATGCCTGCGGAATTACTTTCACTTTAAAGGAGTTTTACTTGGATGTACAGCCGTGGCAAAAATTTTTCTAAAATAATCAAATGTTGTGTCGATGTTTTTTTTTTTTTTTTTTTCTATTATAAGTATAAAATCGGGAAAGGAAAATGGTGATAAAAAAAAGTGAAGACTCGTACATCTAGATAACTTTTATTTAACCAATCAATGCGGTTCTTTTTTGTTTTTCATTAGCGTTACAAATAACGCGGACGCGACAATATCGTGTAACACGACACTCGTCGTCGAAAAAACGGATACAATGGAACGCTATGATAATTATAACATGTGTTTCACGATGAATGAATTCAATGGATATAAATTAATCGAAGGTCTCGCTTATGCTATTAATTTTTTTTTTCCTTTTTTTTTTTTATTATGCTTTTAATACTTTTCTTTAAATGCTCTACGCGCGACTTACGAACTGGATTACTCGACAACATGTAAGTTAATCTTATACTTGTTCTTTTACATTTAATTGTTTAGATCGTGTGTGTTGTTTTTTTTTCCTTCATTTTTATATTATAATATCGTGTGTGTGTGTGTGTGTGTGTGTGTGTGTGTGTGTGTCGGTGTGTATCACTCCCACAATCTCATTCTCATCTTATTTTTTTTTATTTTGTTTTTTTTTCCATCTTTCACGTCCTTTTCTCCATTTTTTTTTTCTTTTTTTTTCTTTTTTCTTTCTTTTCGATCACTTTCCTTGCCGATTTTTCTTCGTCAACGTTAAATCACCTTCGCATATATATATATATATATATATCTCATCATGGACGCTCGTAATACGTCACGTTTGTGCGCGCGTGTTTTGTGTACGAACTTTAATTACACTCGAAGACATCAAAAACTTTCTACGGTAATGTTAAATAACGCGAGTGAAAGATCGAGTATACTTACCACGTGGGAGATTCATCCATTTATCGAATCGATAACGATTTGAAAAAAAAAATATATATATATGTATGTATACGTATAGTAAAATAGAACCAAGAAAAGAAATGATTCATTTCAATGAAGTTTAATTTCAAAAAATTTTTTTAAAAAAATAATCTTCGTTTTTTTTTAATTTTGTTTTTAAAAATTGTACGGGAAATTCCAAACGAGAGATTGTTCGAAATGCTTTCCCGGTCATGTTGTATTCATACGGGTATTTGAATATTTTTTAAAATATTTTTTTCTATCATGATCGTTGAAGCATATTTGCAACAATTTGAATCTCTCTTTGTCCTTTGGGATTTTCGTTTTTTTTTTTTCCGGCAATTTGGAGCACTTTTCCCTTAAAATATTACGAATGTTTGAGAGAATGAAATTTCGAATGAATCTCTCTTTTCGTAATAAAATCGTTATTCCAAGTGGCAACGTATCTCCCAAGTTGCAAATTTTCGAAATATCACGTTTTTTGTTTTTTTTTTTTTTTTACGGTCTTACGTCTACCATTAAGAGATATCGGGTGTCTCGTACACAAGAAATTGTATATTATATACTCGTACGTAACTGGCAAAGTTACAGAGATGCGTCGTTGCCCGAATAAAAACTTCAAACCTTAATTCATTATTATTTGTTTTCCATCAATTTTTCTCAATGATTTCATTTCTTTCAGGTTTTTTTTTTTTTTTTTTCACACAAAAATTTGTCCCATTCTCGCGGAATATTGTTTAGATCACGCGCACACACGCACACACACACGTACACACACATGCACACACACACATACACACATTCGCACAAATCTCGAGATTTCTCGAAATCGTATTTTTTTTATTTCTCATTTTTTCAATCTTTTTTTCTTTGTTCGGAAAGGAGAAAGATGTTTTTTTTTTTTTTCGGGAATGAATCGATCGTGGTCAGGGAGTTAAAATATTGGAGAGAATTGGACCTGGTTTCAAAATGAACGGAGAGATTTTTCGGGATGTTGGTCGTAATTTTTCTTGTCACGAGTCTCGGATATTATTATTATTATTTTTTTCTCCAAGTTAAGATCGGATCTGATATTTTGTTTTCTTCATCGTAACGCGGAAGGTTGGTCCGGTGTGGCAGTGCCTCGTTTGAAAAAAAAAAAAAAATTTTTATGTATAATAGAGTCTAGAAAAATCCTCGTGAGGAATTATTCCGCAAACGTTAAACGTACGGATGTTTTTTTTTTTCAGTCTCACGGTTTTAGACTCTCGTCACTTTTTTTTTCAAACTATTTTTTGTTTTTGCTTCGAATGCGAAAATCCTTGGTGCGCAGAGCATTGTGAAAAGATGTGCGATGGAACGTGGTTCGAGCGTTTGCTGTTTTTTTATGTTTGTTTTTTTTTTTTTAACGTCGTTTCACGGACACTCTGCCTGCCTTAATCATCAATCGATTATTTACATCGCACAAAAATTCGATCTCCCGTTTTAAACATTATAATCATCATCATAATCGTTTTCAGCTCATTCAAAAAACGTACATACATATTTTTTTTTTCATCGAATCAATATATATATATATATTTATACATATATATATATTAGTCTTTGCAATATCGTGTCCGTTAAACCTATGCATATATAAATTATATATATGTTATATATATATTAATTATATATATATATATAAAATATATATATTAATTATATATATATATAAAATATATATATTATATATACGTATATTTGTATAATTTTATGTAATAATATATGCATATTAATAGTGCTCGGTGAGTGTATGTATATATTTATATATAGAGCTGTATTTAGACTCGAAAGCTAACAGTGAGTGAGATTTTTACCTCGAAGGAAAGGGGGAAGTTATTTTTCTTGGATGCTGGGGATAAGTTGACACGGCAAGGAGGGGCGGAGGGAGAAGGGAACAATTAATTATCATGATTTTTACTTCCTAGATTCGTGGCTTATCAGGGATCGATAATTATCGATCGTTTCTCTCGGTTAACATTTTTTTCCCCTTCACTTTCGGAGCGATGGATAATCCTCTCTTATATCATCTTAACGACTAATCAATGATCATTAATAATCTTATCTTTCGCGAATGTTACCAAGTTTTTTTTTTTTTCCATCAATCATTATTTTTCTTTCTCCACTTTTTCTTCTCTGACCTTCCTGCACAATAACGTGTATGCGGCATAACGCGAGCTGCAAGTATTTTTGTAGTTTAAAAATTGTGTTTTTTTTTTTTTTTTCGTATTTAACTCTCGCGTGTTTATCTCATCTAATAATAATCTAATGATAATCTCTACCTTATAGTTTGTAGTTCGTATATATAATGACTGGATCTCTCTCTCCATCGATCTCTTTCCTTGCCTATCTCTCCCTTTCGTTTGTTCTGTCGATCTTTTTTGTTTGTTCGTTTTTTTTTTTTTCGCAATTCACGATATATTTTCTCGTATTTTTTTTTTCTCTTTGACGCCCGGTTTTGCTCGAGCTTTAGTTCGCGCTTTGGGGGAAAAAAAAAAAAAATACTCCATTCTGTATAGGTAGACGCGTCTCCGACATTTTTTCCCCATTTTTTTTTCTCTCCTTCTCTCGCTCATTCGTATTTTTTTTTTTTTTTTATTTCTCCTCGTTTTGTTTTTTCCAAACGCTGTACGGAATAATCTCATCGGCACTCTTTATTTTATCACATACACACACACACACACAGGCACACACACAGACACACACGTCCATGATCGCGACTGTATCGCGACAGTATAACGCGACAATCGTTGACTTGGCGTTTTTAAGAAAAATAAAATAAGAAATGAAAAAGTAAAATAAAAAAATTTCTTCTCTCATTGATTTTTTTTTTTTTTTTTTCACGAGTCGTAGAAATAATTTTGTACTTGTACAAGACGCAACGAACGCGGATGTTGATAATGTGTAATTAATTAAAGCAGAAGGACGAAAGCTAAAGATGAAATTTCTAGAATACTATTTTTGTTTTTTTTTTTTTTTTTTTTTTTGGTTCTCCATTCGTCCGACGTATGAAATTTCGTGGTGAACAGGGGATTGAAGCTTTTTTTTTTTGTTTTTTTGCTTTTGTTTTTAATGAACGCAATGAAGTCACCTCCTGTTCCTGCATCGAGTTTCCCTAACGATTTTCTTTTTCCATCGTCACTCTCGCTCTCGTTTCCTCGATCACATGCCTCGCGATTCGATATATCTTTTGTCGATTTTTTTGTTCTTCGGGATCTTTCAAATCTCGGAGCTCAAACCCGCCTATCTTTGCGCATACTGTAATGCCTCCTCGATGCACGAAATATGGGATGATCGAGGTATAAAAGTATAAAAAATGCGTCGAAATCGGCGAATAATATCGTTCGATGAGAAAATAAATATCGCGCGAAATGAAATTATGAACCTTTCCCATGTAGATGATTCGTACGGTGAAAGACTCTTTCGGGTTTTCTCTTTTCTCCCTTCGCCCTATGAACCCATTCCTCCTGTAAATTTAATCCTCGAGATTCATCCTCAGCTTGAATTTTAACATTTTTTTTTTTTCTTCTCATCCTGCCCTTACTCGAGATGTTTTTCAATCGTCCTGCAAATTTGAGTGCCGCATGTACTTCAGTTTTTCCCGGAGTCCCGGGGGGGGGGGGGACTGTTAATTATTTCTCGGTTCGCTCTTTTCCCATATTAGTCGGGTGTGAATTTAATCTTTAACCCTCCATTGTTTTTTGCGAATTTCAGCCCTTTGTTTTATTGCTACTTCCTCACCCATCTGTCTCATTGATCCTGCGAATTAAATTCCAAGATTCTACATTTTCCTGAGTCCCGAAAAACTTTTCGGCCTGCCGCACCGCGTTGATTTTTCCTCCTTTCTCCTGACGACTAATTTTTTAAATCACAATTTCCCAAATCCTCGATTCCTCGTCTCCGATATGTCTCTCCCCCCCCCCCCCCCACCCCCTCCCTCTGACTCCCTTACTCGTTGAGCTCGATCTTTCTCATTCCGTGAGTTTTCCTGAATCCTCATTTCTTCTCTTCGCTATCATCACTTTGCTACTTTCCTGCACCAAAGTCTCTCCTTCTCCGCACCCAATGTTTGAACTTGTCATTTTTCTCAATCCCCGAGTTCGTCCCAACCCTCTCTCTCTCTCTCTCTCTCTCTCTCTCTCTTCACTTCTATCCCAAGTCCTAAACATTGCGTTTACCTCAATTCCCTGAGCCTTTCCTCATCCCTTCTCGGGAGCCTGTACTTTCATTTTCATTTTTTTTACTTCATTCGCGATCCATCAAATATTTCTCTATTTCTTTCCGGACGCATAAAAAAAAACGACCATCGCATCCCGAGTCTTCCACGCGCTTCGAACACCCGTGGATTGTTGTGTCATCAACGTGTTTTCCCGAAAACAAATTCACTTTCGTTAAACTTTACGTGTTTTTCATCATCATTTCTTCTCTTTTTCTCTCCCTCTATTCCAATCTCTCCCTGCTCTCTCTCTCTCTCTCTCTCTCTCTCTCTCTTTCTCTTTTTCTCTGACTTACCGTTGTGGTAATTTACTCGAGACGCGCCTTGTAGCTGGTCTTCCATATTTCGGCAAGCGTAACAGCGCTGTGAAACCTGTGAAAGATGCAGAGCGGTAGGGTGACCCTCTGCACCATTGTCCAAACGAGATAGCCATAAAAATCGAGCTGAACGGGATTAGCGACGACCTTCATTGTCTCGAAGGTGTAAATGACCCACATCGTGACATTGCAAATAAGTAGAAACGTTACGATCTGACGACCGGGCTTGCTGCGATCGTGCTCCGGCAGGTGTACGCGCCTGCGAGAAACATCAGCGATGAAGAGCATCTGGAGTACGACCTGGGCAACCGACAGCAGGCCCGTTACCATTACAAAGAGATTCGGCTCGTGGGTAAATGCCGCGAATGAGCCGGCTATAACGCTGAATACGGCATAGAGAAAGAGACCGAAACCCGAGACCCGCAGCAATATATCGTTGAGATCGCTCTGCTCCTCGGCCTTGAATTTCAGGCTCTGCACGCGTATGAAACCAATTATAATTGCGACTATCGACAGGGCCATTAGGACGCAGTGCGACACATCGGCGAGATAAATTGCCAATAGGCCGAACGACGGATGATGTATGAGAACGAAGAATAGTATGAGACATATGAGAGAACCAACGAGGAGAAATAGACCGAGAAATAGTCCTTTGCTCGCGCCAACGCAATCGACACGACCGTGACCTGCAACGGAGAGAAGAATCGTGATCGCGGTGCGCTCGAAGGAAATTTGCGACTTTCAATGGGGCGGGGGGAAAAAAAAATGTGCAATAGGAATGGGAGGACGTTCATTGGGACTGTTGCAAAGAAGAAGAAAAGAAACGTCGTAAATTAGAAATTTGCGGATTGCATGGGGGGTTTTTTTTTTTTTTTCAATTTTGGCTTTCTCGTGAAGAAAGCATTTTGCGAGCGAGATATTCAATGATGAGGAAGCAATGTGCAAATTTTCAATTTGCACGCTTCTTTATTGGGATCCGACGTATATACAGGGTGTCCAATAGGAATGTGTGAAAACTAATCGAATCTCCCATCCCTCTCTAACATTGTAAGGAACCCTGCGTTTCAGAAATTTGTACCTGAGACCTGTCAGTTATATTCTAGCTATGATAGAAAGCGGACAGTCTTCTTAAAAATGAGTGAGCTAACTATCGAAGAAAAAGTTTTTCTCATTGAATGTTATTATTCAAGAGGGAAAATTTATAGTGAAGCGTTCAGAGGCTTTCGTACGAAGTATGGAAGTAAAAAAGTCAGAAGCGAAACTACTCTTAGAAGGTAAGAATTTAATATTTTTTATATCAAGGTTTATGAACAATCAGATCTAAAGATCTCATGTTTCAAAATTTTTTAGATTGTAACTATTTTTTTTTTTTCCGCTTGCAGAGTAATCGATAATTTTAAAGAGTACGGAACATTACAGGACCGTAGAAAAGATTTGTCAGGCCCTTCCACCTCGGTAACTACAGAGGAAACGATTAAAGCAGTTAACGACTATTTTGAACAAAATCCTCAGTCTTCAATCCGTAAAGCCGCTCAAGCTTTAAAAAATAAGCAAATCGTCGTTGCACAATATTCTACGTCATTTTTTGAAAATTCTAATGTGGTGATTCAAATGGCTCACATTTTGAAAATATTTATCATTGATTTTGACATTTTTTTTAGTATTTGCTTAAATATATAATTTTTTCTATGGAAACATCGTTTTTTTGTAATAAATTGACATAAAATAAAAATGACAACTCTCTTCTATTAAAAAAAAATTCCACTGATCTGGTTCCTTTATTTATTGCAAAATACCAATTTATTAGTTTTCACACCTTCCTATTGGACACCCTGTACTGTAAAAAAATATCCTGAAATTTAAGATACAAAAAATGATGAAATTTACAAACCCTGGTAATGAAATTGAAATTAATATATGAAAACTTGAAATTTTACATATGTAGCTCTCGGAATAAAAAAAAAGTACTGAATTTTCAGTAACTATCACTCCATATTAATATTTAAAAAAAAATTTTAATATTCTAAAAATTGCCTTTTTACCGCACGAAATCAAGTGCCCAGCCTCTAAAATTCGACCACCTTTGATGAAATTTGTTTGTGCCGGGTCCGTACCAGCTCAATCGCAAATATCTCCAATTTTAACCAGCATATTATCGAAAAAAAAAACAACAATTTGCCCTATGTCCCATGTTAACTGCCTGTATCAGAGCGGCCATGACAGTTTAGGTCACGCCCCCAGATCGGATCCCAATAATTCATCTAATTTATACGATTCAAGGCTCGTTAGCCGAAAATTTGAGAATTTTATCGAGGACTGACGAAATTTTTTTAAAAGCTAATAAAATTTTGTAAAATTTGAACCCCTCAAGGGATTTTTGCCAAATTTGAGGATGTCTTGCACTTACGTTACCATTGACAAGTAAAAATCATTGTGAATTGTCGTTGAAAGGTATAATCGTCTAATGCCATTCCTGATGATTGCCATTCCTGAATTATCTTCTATACCATGTCCGAACAATGCGTTCAATAGTGATCTTGTATTTATATATATTCAAATTGAAAAATTGATCCCTCGATACTCGACGAGGCAATTGAAAATATCGAAAAATCCGTCAATCTCCATTTATTCCATGCATGAAAAAAAAAAAAAAAAAAAAAAAAAAAATGATAACAATAATTACCTGCATGAGCGAGTGCAACCGCTCTGCGTGAGAGCATCGCTTCGAGACGACGCTCGAGATCGGCCTCGGCCTGATGTGGCCAGCGTGGATGACGCCCGATGTGCTTCCACATAACGTAAATAACAGCAGCACCAACGAGACTGTACTCGATGATAAACGGGAATAGATAAGGCGCCGCGTCCTGAACTATCGTGCCCATGATGTTTATACGACCGCACGAATTGTCGACCGTGCTACCGATGATGGCCGGTGAATCGGCGTAAAACGCGAAATTCGGGCTCCAAACGCTCGTGCCGTTCGTCGAATTGTTGACATCGAATATCTGCGGGAAACCCTTGCCCGGGTAGTGCCGAGCTTCGAAGAAATCACGGAGAAGCGGCGTTAGGGTCGTGGTTGGCGGTAAAAGCGTCGTTACTGGGCCTATCGTTGTCGTTGTCGTCGTCGTCGTTGTCGTAATTGTGCTCGGTACTTTCGTGGTTGCCGCTGTTGTTGTCGTCGTTAAAAAGTCACGAGCGCTCGAAACGTTCGTTCTTACCGTACTCGTGATCGCATCGAGCAATGTCTGAAGTTTCGGCATTGTCGTGGTGGTGGTCGTCGTGCTGTTGGAATGATCAGGATTGACAAACAAAGTTAACCAATCTATTTATTTTTTTAATTCTGATGAATTCACTTTGGGTCATTTTTCAATTCATCAAAAATCAGTCCCTCATTTCTCCGGACGAACAACTCTATCGTAAAATAATTCTGCGAACGTATGACTTTGGTCGATCAATCACTCTCCCGGAATATGAGCTTCCCTGAACAGGTCTATATCGAACAGTGACTCTCTCGGTCATTGACTCTATATGTGGCGAACAACTCTCCGGTAGGACAAGTCGACCGGACGACATCTCTCCGGTGCAAGAAGCATCTACCACGCGCATGCGCGATAGATCGCTCATGCGCAGAAAATTGCGCGGGAGACACGATCTCCGGCAAATTTTTCGTTCCGGAGATGTTTTCCGCCAATTAGATTCAATTGCCGTTAGAGCGTTTGTTCGAAGCGGAGCTACTCCCGGAGGATTTTGTAATCTCGTGAAGTCGTTCCGGAAGAGCTGTTCTCCGGTAGAGTTGCCCTTCCGAAGAATCCTTATGGCAAAGCTGTTTTACGGTAGATTCGCGATTGGTAGCCTCGTAAATTTTTCCGTATTACGTTATCGAGTTCACGTGTTATCTCATTATTCGTACCTGGTTGTCGCGGTGGTTGGTATGGAACGTATCAAGGGTCTCAGGGTCGTCGAGCTCGTTGTCCACGGAGCGCTGGTCGTCGTTGTGGTCGTAGTGCCACTGGTCACAGCTCGAGCTACGGAACGGGCTGTCGAACGTACGTAACGGCCGATCGAGGCTGTTGTCGTTGTAGCGAGTCTACCGAATCCAGATGACGTTCCTTTGATTATCGAGGTCGCGGGTGCGAGACGCAATTGCGCCATATCACGTGGCTCCGTACCCAAAATCTTGCCGGCATATTTCGTCGTGTGCTGGCGGATACTCTCTGAGAGGGGGAAAAAAAAATAATAATCAAACGATTGATTGAGTTGTGCGATCAGATACGATTAAGGAGGTACGACTAGTTCTTTGGAGTCAAAAAAAAGTCTAAATTCATTTTACCCACAGCTGTTCTGATTTATGTTTATTTGCATTGATTATTCATATTATCGATTATAATGTGAAAAATTTTGTGGTAAATGATTAATTTATTGCGCATGAACTAATAAAAACTGAAAAATTAGATTGTCAACGACTCGATAGTAGTCTCCATCATAATAATAATGACATGTCTACCACAAAAACGGACTAAAAAACATTTTAAAAAATCAGCCGAAAACCTATTAAAATAGACTTGAATTACCTCAGTGGAATTAATACGATCGGCAGAATGATAATTATACATATAATTGATACGTGATAAATAATAAAACTCCATAAATAACATGATGGAATTTGAAGTAAACACTTGGCAACGTCGCATTGGCGATGCTATAAGTTGGTATACGTGACCAACGAAGATGACTCTATCCTCGTTGCTAACATCAAAACAAAGCTAGGTTATGTTTGCCGAAACCCATCAGCTGTTACTCGCGACGTTGCTAAGTCTGTGGGTGCTATTTGATCGTTCTGACCATTTACAACCGGAAATTGAAACTTTTTTATGATGTAGTGCCAGAACTACACGGTGAAGAGTAATTTTTCAATTTTTTACAATATCTATTATATCTAATCTATCAAGTTTCAGTTTTTCAACGGGTGTAGTTGGATACGTGAGCAGCAAAACCATGATCACAGCACTTCCGATTAACCGTCTCCATAAGACGACGTGCTTTAGTAACTCAAACTGCTCGACTTTGCAATTTTATTACGAATAAACTAAACGGTCAATATAGCTCAAATTTTGGCAATAGGCGCATAAAGTATTCGGCAAAAACATATAAAAATTTCAAGTCCGTCAGTTGGATTCTTCATACTAGTCGTACCTCCTTAATCGATTGGCGGGTGATATTAAATTGTGTAATGTATCCGTTTGATGGTTCACTGATTGGTAATTCGGTAGTTAGTCAAGGACCCAGTGATTGATCTTTAATTTAAATAAAATGATGATAATAGTACAGAGAGATTAATGATAAATTGATAAAACGTTACATACCAAGTATGCCATCTTCCTGTTTACCATATCGTTGGCTAGTCTGAGTGATCTCTTTGAGAGTCTCAAAAACGAGAGTTCTCACCCAGACGCAGAGATTCGTCGCTACCACGTGCATCAGACCGAAGCGCGCAACTACTTTGAAACGATGAATGTTCAGCTGTAAAAAGGTAACATCGATCGAGTGATATTTAGATTTTTTTTTTTTTTAAACTCCATTCGATTGGTTTTCACCAAATATTTAAGAAGTTTGTGATTTTACCCTGGAGTTCATGAAGATAAAGTACATCTGCATGAACGTAAAAATCATCTGAAGTACGGGATTGATTCCCTGGAGGATCTGATAACACGGTGAGATCGGAGGTATCTCGAAGAATGCTCCGAACTCAAGACCGTTGTACACCATTGTGCCGAGTCCAAAAGCTGTGGTCAATTTTTTATTTCGTTCATTTTTTTTTTGTGATTCAGTCACATTTTACTTGCATATGATAAAATGTACTTGAATGGTCATTGAGCTGTTTGTTCATTGCCAAAGGGACTGTTCATTAACATTGAAGGAGATTTTATTTTATTATCAACAAATTCGTGGTTTTTTTTTTCATGCAGAAAAATGTGTTATTCGAAATAACGATTATTTCTTACCGATTGCACCAATTCTGAGGAAGAAACTTCCGTAGCTATGATCATTCTGCGATGTTTTTCGTTTTCGCAAAACTCTCGTTGCAACGCCTGCCTCGACGTCAGTGGCGTCCTGAGGAAGGGACTTTTGCGCATAAAATTATTAATCGATTCACTCCTTATCGATATTTGAGCTTATCGTAAATTTGGACTCGCGAGAAAATCGGTCGAAGCAGGGCGAGTTGCGGAAGGAACAATATTTGTAATATTGCGAAGCAAGCTCGTGCCTAGCCAGTAATATATATTCCCGCCAAATAAACTAAACAGAAATATATAGGAAGTCTCTGGGGCACGAAGAGGCGAGGGATTTATTTTGAGACTCGCGGGAGGAGCGAGGAAAAGCTATGAGTGAGCTCTCCCGGCTCTGAATGCACCACATGTCCCACCATAAAAGATTGGCCCAAGCACAATTGCGTCAGCGTTTCTCGCGAGGCTGAGAGCTATCCGCTCGCTCGCGGTTATGTATCGTTACGGTTTCAACTGTGAATCTGACTCACGAATTTCGGGAATAAACGAAAATACCTTCTAGATCGATAATGTATATAATCTAAGAATTTCAGGGCTCGTTAAATTCGTCAAGATTTGGAGAAGAGGAAAAATCAAATTTCAACAGATTTTTCCCGATTAATTGACATACCGATTATTCAATTATACAAATTGATCAATCCAATATCGATGTTACATTAATTTCTAATATTTTTTAAAAATATAAATTTTCCAATCGTAAAACTCATCAGGTAAACACCCTCACAGTTTCGATCAACCATCGCGAGGAAAATATAAAAAAAAGAATAAGAAGATGAAGAAGAAGAAGAGAGAAATATGAGATTTTTTAAAATCCAACAAACCTGAAAATCTTTCTTGTTCTTCGCATTCTTCGATTCCTTCTTGTCCTTCTTGTCTTTCTTCTTGTTCTTGTCTTTGGGCTCTTTGGGCGGTTTCGGTGGTCTCGGCGGTGGTGGCGGCGTATCAGTTCCTCGCGAGCAACAAGCGCTCTCTTGCAGTAGGAAGCAAAATACGTACAGCAGAAAGAGAATGCTCATGCCATACATGTATGTGAAGAAACCCTCGAAATAGTAGAGAGGCAATTTGTGAGTTACGACCTCGCTTATCACGTACGCGATGCACACGATTAGCAAAAGTTTCGCGTATATGAAGCTCATGATGATGAAGAGCGAAGTCCTGAAAGCAGAAGACGCGAGAAACGTGAAAATCAAAGCGCGAGCAATGATATAAACGAAACTTTCAATACAATTAACAATAAATAAGTGAATAAACGGTACACTGAGCATGGGAGGCATTTTGTAAAATCAACAGAATCTACAATCGCAGGTAGCCAATGAAACATTAACCGAGAGGCTTTATACTTAATTGACTGAAGCCTTAGTTGAATCAACTATACATTGCCTACCGGTGGTTGTAGATCAAGTTGATTTAAAAAAATTTTCTCTCAGTGCATAAAAATCTTGATTTGGAAATATTTTTTTTTTTACACCTGGCAATCGCGATTGTCTCGTGAATGAATTTTAGTGCGTCATGGGCACAGAATTCTGAGTGAAGATCCACGACATTCATTGAAGAATCGAGAATGACGTAACGTGAGTTGCCAAAATCGGAGTCAAAGAACTGAAAATCGATAGAATCGAAGCTTCGACGCATTTGCACAGCATCCATTCGTTAAATATTTCAAAAATCATCTCATATAATTATCATCTTCGAATTTGATTGCTAAAATCGTTGATTAAAAATGACAAAATTGACGGAGAATCAAAATTTTTTTTACGGGCATTCCGCGGTATTCATCAAAGAAATATTCTTCAACCGCGCAATTGACCGTTGTTTGCTCGCACTCGGAAAAATTTCTACAATGCACATATAGTCAAATAAGGGGATAAAAATATTTTGTGGTCTCTGCAACCATTTGGAATATTCCATTATTCAACTCTTGTATGATGCGCATATCGAAATTATTGTTCGCATAATCCGGAATAAGTGTTGGTGAAGCTGAAATTTGTTGTCACTTTTTTCACCGTACTTTTTTCTCGGTGCGTATCATTTTTTTTCTGAAATTTCTGTGACCAGCGAGAAAAAAAGAAATCTCTTACCATTTTCTCTCGATCACTACGACTCTACTAGTCCGCGGCAAGAGTTTCGGCGGTGTTGACCTGTTTTCCCGTTCGATCTCCACGAAAGGTACGATTTCCGTTTCCATGATCAAAATAAAAATAAAACGAGAAAAAAAAAAAAAAAGAAAAACAATCTCTCGCCGATAAAGGGAAGAAGGAGACTGACTGACGTTATTTGTCAGACTCGCGAATTAGTACGTGTGATGGTGAGATCGCGTCTAGTTTTGCGAATCCGTGCTGTCACAAACTCGATCATACAGCATAGGAGTTTCTTGAGCCACACACACACGCTTTCCGTCGTCTTGGCTCTCACAAGTCTCACTCGCTTATAGAACTCGTCCTAACTTCACTATATGGATATGCCACTCCTCTCGTTTTACTCCTACGGTATAAAACTCTTTCGTGCGTTTTACCATTAGCTTGTTACGCGTGATTTTTATTTGATCATGTTAAAATCACGACGCAACGTATAGAATATGAAACAGGCACGAGCGGATGTGCCATCAGCTCGATATCCGCTGTACAACAACTGTATGGCTTATAAGCTATCCAATGGACGGTTTTAGAAAAGTTCATTTTTAGTACAAAATGTGATGTACTTGTAAATTTTTTTTTGTGAGAATTTTCAATCGATGCGAGCTTTTCGTTTCTCAAGCACGTCTTAGCGGGTTTGTTTTATCGAGGGAACTAAGCTCCCTCTCGTACTTCGGAAAAGTCCGACGCGGTGAAAAGGTGTATATAGAACGTGCCCAAAGTAAAATATACACGAGAGATATATGCATATATTGTGTGCCCGCGGCGTCTATTTTTGTGCGTGTCATACAGCCGCTCATCGAGTTTTATACACAATATATGGCTATATTTAAACGTTCGGAGAAAATTTCAATATTTGAAATTTTTATAAATAAAAAAATTACGTTTAAAAAGAAATGATGTTCAAATGTCCATTAATTGTTTTGTACTATAATAGACGCAATTATATTAATGCAGATCGTAATATTATGTGATTCGTAATTTTCTGATAAGGTAAAAAATGCTAGAGCCTTTTTAGAGTTTCTCAGCTGTGCAATGGAAAAATTTATGAAAACTTTCATCATGATAAAATAAAAATACTATTCCCATTTTGAGCAAATCTTGTAAAAAAAAGAAAACTCAGGATTGCACGATCTTGGATCTCTCTCTCGAAAAAAAGAACAAAAAAAAAACAATAGTTCCGAAATTTTCTCCATGCACTCGTGGCAGTTTCCAGAAAAATTGCTCGCTTAACACACACAGAGGCTGCATATGCGAAGCTAAAGCATGAATATCTTATCGGTTAATTTCACGCTCGCCGGAGCCTCATAGTTTCGTAAATGTTGCTTTTTTTTTTCATCTTTCATTTTCCCTCTCGGACTCAGCGAGATAAAAATATGACGTGAGAGGTCTTTTATTGATAGAGCTCACGATACACTTTGATATTTACCGTCGCCTCATCATGTGCAAAAAAATCTCGCTCGGAATCAGAGTGAGGGAGTTTTTCTCGTTGTATAGGCACGGAATTGATTGGTGTAATGAAAAAAAAAAATATTATATACGCATATGCAATTTTTTTTAGCTTTTTCAAAAGGAGAAAAAAAATCCATTCCGTCGTTGTATGCGCGTCACGGAGAGGGAAAATGTGGACCGATGTAACGGTAGCGGTAATATCGCAGTGTGGCTGACATCTTCGTCAACGCATAGGGCTGATCCACCCTTTATCGGGGAGGGTATAGTATACTGCCAAGAGCGCCTATTCAAGGGGAGCGATTGTGGCTCAGACTTTATTGTGCTCCGCATAGGACCGATAAAACATTGTCTATGAACCACCACCGTCACACGTAAGCGTGCGTATACTTCTGTCGAACAATTTTTTGTATTGTTCTTTATTTGAAAAAAATAATAATTATTATTATTATCTCGTATTTGAAACGGTCGGAAAGATGAAAAGCTGTTCTAGTCATTGGAGCATTAAGATTTATGTAAATACGAACATACTTCTGCTCTATAACGAATTATATAAAAATTAATTGATTTTTTGTTAGAGCAAGAAAAATAGTTACATGATACAGCAGCCCGCGAGGGGGGGGGGGGGATTTTGGAGAACAAATAATTACAGTCTAACTCCAATGGTGCTATAATTTTGTGACAATCATCTTGATAACAAGTTATTGTTATAGTGATATATGTATACAATATTGAATCTTGATATTGAAAATAACTTTAAGGGAACTTATTAGTTTTTACGAATAATTATGCTTTCATAATTTTTTTTAGTGTTGGGTCCTCCTAGAGACGTATTATCAATTAGCAATTCGTACTATTGTCGTCCCTCAAAGCTCTCAAAGGTTGATATAAACGGTAGAATTAGACCCTGTAGCATTACACATCATCCTCTGTTATACAAGTCCGCAGAGATTCAGGGGTAGAAAAATGCGCGATACAATCGTCTTTGTGTATGCGCAATTCACGAACGAGGACTGCGTCACTAATTAAACGTAACGTTGTTATAGTCTCGCGAGCACCTTTTACCAATGAAATGCGATTCTCGTTTTTCATCATTCACATGCACATCGACTGTTGACAAACGAAAGGACGCAACTCGCACAATGTAAAATGACAAAATCGTGTGAATTTCGACCTATTTTTTGCTATATACCAGTCGATATATATATATGTGCAACATGTGTACGTAACGAGAAGCCATAGATGTATGATTTCCATAGCCCCGGTATCTCGTTGTATCCTCACCGTTATACGAGTACGATGAATGGACAGAATGATGCAAAGAATCGAATATTTAATATGCGACGTTAATGGGACACTTTAATTGCAGTCTCGTGAAAGGATAAAGCACGTATACACCTATATATATATATATATATATATATATATACATTCATGTATTGGGATTTTCAAGCCGAATGGCCATTAGATTCATCAATTATTTCTCTTCTTGCATTGAATAAAAAATTTCGATGGAAAAAAAATGAAGAAAGAGATGCCCTTCTTGGGACAATGAATCGAAATATTTACTTTTGCGTCAAGAATTATCGAAATTTCCATGGAAAATAGATCGGTGTTATTTTAGATTTTTTTGTTTAAAATTTTCCATTCATTTTCTTTTGATGAGGTCAGCATTTATCATTGCTATTGTAAAAAAAAATACCCGTAGCCAATTATAAATATGCTGATCAGTGAAAATAATTCGATACGAGTTCGTATTACGAAAAGTATAAAAGGAATTCTAAAAACCTGGGCGTTAAAAATTTATCGATTTTGATTGAAATGTCCCATGTGGACTTAGATCCGGAATAATTTACTGTGCATATGCTGTGTGCGAACTATATGGGGCGTGGTGATCTCTCGTTTTTGACCGAGATAGCATCGTAGCAGAATCAGCGTCTTTTTTTTTTCTCTCGCAGCCTCTTCTTTTGATCCTCCACGTCCAACTCTCGTCATCGTTCTCACTCAACGACGACGACGACGACGACGACGACGACGAAGACGAGCACCGTAAGTGGAAACAGTAGTGCACACAGAGAGCACACACACACACACACACACACACACACACACACACACACACACACACACACGCACACTGACCTACGAGATTATATATATATATATATGAGTCGAGAGACTCCGGTAGTTGAGGTCGTGGTCCAGCAGGCGTTGCTGGCCAGGTCGATATCTCGAAGTACCTACTTTCCGTCCTCTCGCTCTTCTTTTACTGCACTCGCTCACCGTCTCTCGACCTCTCTTGGCATCGCGGATACGAGACTCTCGGTCTCCCGTGATTTTTCTCATATCGACTTCTCACAAAAAAAAGGGCATAACTCAAACGATTTAACGAGTAAAGTGACGTTTGCTGCGTCTTTTTTTTTTTACTGGCAGTCGATACGTGTGTAATATATATATATATATATATATATATATATATTAATCCTCTCATTTTAGTACGTATTCTCGGCCTTTTCGTGCCATGCATTCTAAGGGATTATCCTCCTTGTCCCATGGAAATGCTTCACCGGATTTCCTCCCCCCCGCAACGTTTCCAATCGGCTTCTTTCGATTACATAACGCATATACATGTATATGCACGTGTAAAATTCGTTCTCCGGTATACTCGGAGAATTTCAAAACCGTGGGATATGGGATTGAACGAATATCTAATGGATTAAGGGGTTACGGCGATGTTTGCCAAAGGATTTCATACAAATTCGCAGAGTCAGAGGAAACGCGACGAACCCCTCAGAAATATAATTCACGTACACAAAATTTCATCAGACAGAAGTTTTTCCACGAGCGGTGAGAAACGAGAAAATTGTCCCCGATGTAATCGAGTAATTAAAAAAAAAAAAAAAACGTCAAAATAACATTGAGCCTCGTGAACAATTATAATCCAAAGATGCATCTCTGAAAATTAGTGATGTATGTACGGGTTTTTTTGGATTAAATGATTTTTTTTTGTTAGATAACTATTGACAGCCTAATTAGGTAAACAAATGCTTAAAACAAATAATAAGAGAAAAGATTTCTCAATTATTTATGTTTAATTGAAAAGAAATTAAAAATAACAGACCCTAAATGAAGTAAAAATGGTTTTATAGACCTTATCTGAAAGCTTTATTTGACTCCGAATCCATCGGTTTCAGAATAGAGATGACAGTTCCTCAATTTATTCCCGAATTTCGAAATAAAATCATGCAAATATTGCCTAAATAATATTCAATTAGGGCTGAACGTTGTTCGAAATTTTTTTAAAATACTCCCCCGATCATTATTTTCATACGTACTGAAAATTTCACGGATTATTGAAAAATCAGAGTCAGAAAAAATCGACGGATTGTCTTTTGGATGAAACGAAATTCGACCCTAAAGTTTTATGGTGGACTTTAGGAAAAGCTCACCCCCCCCCCCCCCCATTAAGCCTATCAAGGTATCATAAATTTATGTTCGGAGAAAGACTCTTTCCTTTTGAACTAAATTTTTTTTTTCAAATCACCGTTCACAGATTAAAATTGAAAAATTCTCTCAGCCAAAAATCACTCCACACTCTGCATGGGATAACCAATATGCATATTTTTTGTATTTATAATACTGCATGCGGTATTCGATTGACCACTAATGTGAGACTGGACGAGATACTAAAATATAATATAATATATGTGTATATATATATATATTTGACAGCGTATGAATTAAAATACGAGCGGGGGTCTTTCCGAGACGAGAGACTCACCGCAACTGCCTCCAGGTTAATGAAGCAACAGTCCGAGAGTCTCACCACGATTATCTCGCAACTGCCATATATTACGATGCGAGTTGTTCTCATATATATATACAGAGGAGTTGGCCACTCTGATGCAGGTGACATTCGAGTAGGCGAATCGATCCGGTATGTACTTCGGTAAAACTGCATCACGCATGTATATTTTTCCCTCGACAATCGAACGTGTATTTATATATGATACGTATAGAGCAGAATTATACAGAAAACATTTTCAACCAAAAGTTGATGCTGTTAATGCGCGTTGCAATGCAGGATAACGTGTAGCTCCATCGCGGATCGATGACGAGCGAGAGCATTCAAGAGAATTAACCAGACGAAGAAAATAACAGTGAAAAAAGAAAATAATTTGAAAAATTAATTAACAAATGAAGCGAATTTAAAGATCTACTCGAATAATTAAAACCCTTCGACACTGTTATACGACATTGTTCTATATTTGCGCACAAAATTTCCTTTGTCCCGTGTCTGTAATAGTTTTTCATATTTTATAAATCCATAAAGATCGTTTATCGATGTTTCGTTTGAAAATGTTTATTGGGATCGAGAAGACCCCGTCCAAGTGTCGAAGGGTTGAAATATCGACGCAATATATTTTATCACATTGTTATGAATTATATAATGAACGGTTATTATTTCAACCCCCCCGGTGCGATGTTCATACTCTGCATCGAAGACTTTAACCTCGTTCTCGACCGGCTTGTAACGGGTTGAGGGTAAATATTGATGCACCGGCGATATTATATCTGACGAGTGCGTGCAACAGCGAGGAATATCCGAGACTCTCGGCGCAGGGCATTCACATTAGCCAGACTCGATATATTACACATTCTTATAAAACATTGAATTGAAAAATAGAATCAAAATTGAATAAATTTTATATTGACTCTGTTAATTTTCATTTTCGATAATTTATTGCAATTGGAGAAGAAAAAAAAAAATTATTGACGTAGATTATTTCTTTTAAAAAAATTCCCAAAGACTTAGCGTAGGATTTCAGCTCTGTAGCCCAAAAATCCATATTTTTAATTCCTCAATGCTGTTATTATGCGTAAAATGATACGTGCACAATATTGGTCCTTCGATATAGATATATTTATCACAGATATATTGGTTACGTATACGCTGTAGCTTTATTCGGCTCTCGTCACGCGCCTGCTCCGTAATCCTCATCATACATGGATATAGTATTTTATATAAAATATATATACATATATACGGATACTTATTACGCGCATCTCTCGTACTTGAGTCGCGCGCGCACGTATCACCATTGAGATTCGTCTGAATCGCTGCTATATAGCAGAGCAAAACAGAGCAACATCCGCGAGCCATTTCTTCTCGCGTGCCAATGATACGTTTTTTTTTCAATTCGTATTTTTTTTTTGCTCTCTCAAAGTCTGCTGCTCTGTCATTCTCTCGTCGTATCGCTAGAATTATTTTTCCCGACTGCGGCAAAAGGGTGACTGACTATTCGGTCTGTCAGAGGGGTATTCAAATTCCGCGACTCCATATGGTATACGTATCCACTACCCCATTCCCTGATCATTCTCGCGAGCTCTTTCTCGTTCTCGTATTTATACATAAATATTTTAAATCCGCTCACACGTTTTTACAGTCAAGACTCCTCGGGAGCATCCTCCGCAACTCGTCAAAATCTCACGATTTCAAAAATTTCAAATAGTTTTATCTGAATAGAATAGAGATTGAGTTGATTAATTTTTCTCGCGTTTTTTTTGTTAAATTATTCTCGGCTGTTATTTTCACCACAATTTCGAGCTCATGATCGGGAGATTTCAAGGAGATTCGACTGTGTGCGACATTGCGAACGAGGAGCACGCGAGTCATGAAGATGAGAGCGAGGGTGGAAAAAGAAATTTCAAAGGTACTCTTTTCATTCCTGGCAACGAGACGAGCGCGCCACTCCCTCGCGGAGCGATTCAACCGTGTGCACCCTTAAAGTCTTTTTTTCCCCGCGAATCAAACCCTCGTCAGACTACCTATACGTATACGTACTTTTTTTCCCCTTCCCTTCTTTTTTGTCTACGGGATTCGTTTGCACTTTCGTTACTCTCTCTCCCTCTCTCTCTCTCTTCACGAAGGGCTTACTTTTTCGCTGGTGTCGATCGTACATTCTTGAGTTCCATCTCTTTGTTAGCCGCGTTGTTCTTCTCGGCGTTGTCCTGGGCATTGGGCGGTGCACCGACGATCTGAGGATTAAGGGGCCTCGTAACCGGAAGCGTAGCTGTGTTGTCGTTCGCTGCGGCAGCCTCGACTTCGACCGTCGCCACTTTGCAATCACCTCCACCCACCATTTTAAAAATCGGGCACTCGGGGAAAAAACCCCTTTTTTTTTTGCACACTCTGTTCCTTCGACTCTTTCGTCACGTCAATATTGCGTATTTATATTTATCCTGTAATTTTTTTTTTTTTAACACGAATTATTCGCGATTAGCAGCAAGGAGAGGGGGTTGCTAATTTTGATCAGAAAGGTCATCACTCCGATTTATTTATTTACGGCCGATTTTGATTATTTTAATTCAGGGCGAACCGCGACGAAGGGGTTACGAGAGACTAATATTTGTAAGAGTAGGACACGCAGGGATGGTGACGGGAGGGATGCTGAATTGTAATGAGAAATCTGATTCAGGTCACCGTCGTCTACGAGGGCGTTGCTGATGCTGTATCGTTTTGTACTTCTATATATATATATATATAAACGTAATTCGCGAATCTCAATCGGTTATTTTGCCTCAGGATATTGAAATTTCGTAGCGTCAGACACCGAATCAGCGATCCGCCATTCCCGAACGAAAGAAAACTACTGGTTTCTCGTGTACCTGGCTGCGTGTCTAATTTTTTTTGTTTAACTCGTTTAATTAACACAATATTCTGGCTCTAACAAGCTTTTCACCGCTCGATTGTTCTCCGATGTGATCGTATTAATGAGATCCTCTCGAGACAGAAGGTGGAAGAAAGTTTTATGTATATTTTAGAAAAGTGGAAGAAAATTTTATGTGGGTGTGCATGAATTGTTTGTGAGCCGAAAGGCGTCATCCATCAAGTTTAACGAGCAAAGTGACGTCGATTGCGCCCTTTTGTTTGCTAGATGTCGTTATTTATACATATATATAGAGTAGATCTCACGATGACAAAGGGGAGATGCTGCTAGTAGGATCGTCACTGGTCTTGAGAGAGGAACGAAATCTCTCTTTTCCTCTCACTCTCCTTCTCGCGCTCTCTCTCTCTTTCTCTCCCTCTCTCTCTCTCTCTCTCTCTGTCTGTTGCACAGGCTTCTATGTGTGTATGTTTGTTAAGTAGGTCGAACTCGAGAGGAAGAAAGCCTACCACCACATCTCCGTTTCTCATCTATATAAATCTTGATATATATTTCTATATCTATATGAGGCATTGAACTATCGGCAAACTTGATGCACAACACTTTTGACACTATATGTGTGTATACCGGATATAGATGGAGGAGCTGTTGCGCGCAATCGTCAAAACTCTTCCGGGGTGCTTTTACGCGTTTAATAATTAGCGTCCCGAGACTTCCGGTGAGCTACTTCCGATTGGCATAATTCAATTTCCCCCGAGACGATTAGGAAATTCTCGAAATAAAAACTTTTAGTTTCTTTAATCTTCGAATGAAAACGAGAAAGTACGATTCGCGTCGATTTTCCTCACTTCCGGTAGAAGAGATTATGCGCCAACTTTTCTACGATATTACATTATTTTAATTCTCCTGTTTGATCATCCCAAACGTTAGAAAAATTTCCAAATGTAAGCACGAAGCTGCGTCGTCATCACCAACCTTCTGTCTTCACGAGAAGAAACCACCCCCTGGAGCGTTTTCTTTGTCTATATATTTTTGTGTACACCTCTCTCTCTCTCTCTCTCTCTCTCTCTCTCTCTCTCTCTCTCTCTCTCTCTCTCTCTCTTCCTCGTTCTTTCTTGCCCTTGGCTATACTTCGGCACTGTCGTATTATATTATAATAAAAAGAAAAGAAGAACCTGCAAAGCCTCTTCGTGTGTTTTTCAAGAGTGTCGTTAGCCGCAGAGATTCTGCTCGTTGTAGTAAACTCGGTCGACGCGTTCTTGAGAAACCACGAGATATGAGAGACGAAAGGAGTGAAAGAGAGAGAGAGAGAGAGAGAGAAAGAGAGAGAGAGAAATAATGAGGGAAGATTCTACTACAATCTGTCGTGTATAGTATTGATAGTATGCCGAGAGATCTCTGAAGGAGAATGTACCGTTATCTGGCTGGATTCCAGCCAGTATATTCCTCTTTATTTATTCTTCTTGTCCCTCGGTCCAGTCACCTAATCGATCTCGATTTAACCGTTCCGGCGAAGCACCTCAATTTTTCCCTGCTACGATCTAGCAAGAATTTTCACGCTTTTCTTTTGTTCTATAACAACTATAACGTTTCCCACAACGGATACAAATAAAACGACGTGTTTATTTTATAGATTTTTTCCAAAAATTTAATTACGTAGCTTGGATTTACAACCTGGCGTTACTTTGTACGCGCGATACGAGAGAGCGCCGTTATATTGCCCCCCGGAGGTTCTCGCGATGACTGCATAGCATTCGAGGGATTCGCCGGAGCTATACGTGCGATAGGGGCTGCGCGACACGATGGAACACACACTCGAGGGATGAAGAGGCCACAGAGAGGGTTAGATGAACCTCATTTCTGTATACATATATACGGAGAGTATATGTAGGTGTGTGGATCTGCGACGAAGGAAAGAAAGAGAAAGAGATAGAGAGAGAGAGAGAGAGAGAGAGAGAGAGAGAGAGAGAGAGAGAGAGAATCTCTTGACGATACTAGGAGCCTGTATTATCTTCGGTCTCCTACATTTTTCATTCCTTCTCGGCATTCATCTAACTCCTCAGCATCTATCTTGAGAGTTCCTTTTTTTTTCTCTCCACTCTCTCTCATTCGCGCGTTCCCCCCGATCGCACTCTACACGTATGTGTATCAGGCGCAGTACTTGATTAACAACGATACACATTGACAAGAAAAGAAAGGCAGACAGGCGTGAATGTTTGTGTGAACCTCGAGTGGATGCAGCGCTGATATGTGTGTAAGAGAGAGAGCAAGAGAGAGAGAGAGAGAGAGAGAGATTGTTACGAGATGATGCTGTTAGAGATCGGTATAGAGACTTTGATCTGATTGAGTCTGTGCACCGTTTTTTGATTGCAAAAGATTGATGACGAAAGTGTAATATCTCATCACCTTGGATCACGTTGAATATATATATATATATATTTATATATGTATATTTTTGTATTATCGTGAACACGCCGAAATATATAGGGGTCGAATCACGATCGCCGCCCCCAGCATCCCGGAGACTGAGGCTGGGCCGGGAGGTACCTCTTCCCGGGCAACGGTTAGCTTCTTGCGCCAGCGCACAAAACCACCCTCTCTCCTCAAACCACCCTCTCTCGTACTCTCTCTCACTCATTCTCTCTCTTTCTCTCTCTGTGTACCTCTCTTCTCTCGGTCATTCCGACTCCTCTCTCGCTCTCTTTTACACCGAATATATACTCGTATGAACATGCTCTCGGGTAATACAGATACATTCAGAATGCACAAAAAAAAAAAACTGTCAATTTTATTATTGCAGGAGTGAAAATATAAACGGTGTTTCTCCGAAGAAATTTTTACCGCAACCGTTGTAAAAAGAATCGTAAAAAAAGTACAGTTCGTATACAACCATTGATGCCATAGTATAGTGAAATTGAATAAATTTTTTTTTTCATTCGCTCTGTGCCTTTGATTTATTTTTGTAAATTATTAAACAATGTAAAACTTTCTTGGAGAATCAATTGAACGAATTTGGTTTTACGAATATTTTAGGAACTCAGGAAACGAAATGAGGAATTATTTTATGAATTTAGGAAATTGTAGTCTATCATTCTCTTTTCTATTTTAATAATTTAAAAAATCATTTTTCAATATTTTTTCCAGCATTCTTGGTAATATTCGGATATTTTTCAGCATGAAAAAAAAAAAACGAATCGATTGATATTGTGTACGAGCCTGTACATTGTTGTACACGGGAACTTTTTTGCAGCCGGCGAGGGGACTTGCTTGCTCTCTCTCTTTCTCTCTCTCTCTCTCTCTCTCTCTCTTATCTCTCTCTCTCTCTCACTGCTATTTCCGGGTTGCCGGGGTTGTACTATACGGTAAAGTCGATCCCGCCATTCGCGGTCCACCCGCGCCCGCGTATCTCGAATCCCTTTCCGGGTCCCTCTCTGTTTTCCTCTCGGCACTCACTTCCACCCTCATGCATACACATACACTTTACTCTCCCGCGAATTTTTGCGATCAATGCATCATTGATTGTCCCAACAACGCGATGATGACGATGATGATAGTGTGAGAGAGAGAGAGAGAGCGAGTGAGTATGAAGCATTTTGCTCAGTAGGTCGATATACTCTTCGCATACTTTGAATATTTAACATTTACATCGAATATGGTATGGTTCGATATGTGATCCCACATTTCTGGCTGACGATAGGTCGCGGTTCTCGTATATTGAGAGCGGAGAAATTTCAATATACATAGATCGATTGGTGGTGAACAAAACGACGAAAGTCACATTCCTTTACTTTTTAAATTCTGTGAGTTACGTCCTTTTGCTTGTTTACCATTGGTGTTGATAAAATGTACTCTGGTGTTTGTATGTGATAAAGCGGTGGTTACTCCCTCAGGAAGATCTCGTGAGGAGGGAGATGGGCGTTCAGCATCAGGTGAAAAAGAGAGAGAGAGAGAGAGAGGGATGAGAATGAGATGAACGTTCAGAACAAGGTAAGGGGTGGAAGGAATGAGAGTAACCTGCTCCGTGTGGTTCTGCGACCCACTGACCCGCTCGATAACGCTTCCACCACCGTACTGGGTTCACTGACCTTTCCCTTAAACCCAATCGTAAACGTTATCAACCCTTAACTCCAATCCCTTCTCCTCATTAGTTATTCCCTAATACGTACTTTGTGTATTCATTGAATTTCACATTAAATTTCAAAAGTTTGCCTCTACCTTTTGGTCGAATAGATCAATAGTACGATTGCAAAAAATACTTAATCATATTTATATATGTTAATATCGTCGTGGTAAAATTTATTGAATTCGTAAGGAGAATTCGCACACGGAAAAAAATTTTCTGTGAATTCTAGTCATGTTTCCATCATGTTTTACAGTTTTTTTTTAATGGAGAATGCCTCTCGGGAGGAAAATTTCGGAAATTCTTTAGAATTTTAAATAAAAAGGACTAAGTGATAGAATGAATTTTTACAGTTTAAAAGTCTAAATAGAGTTTACCACTGTGACAAACTGTACAAATTGTGAAATCAATTATAATATAAAATAACGCATCTTTTTGGGTTTAATGTTTGAGAAATTGCAAAGTGAACTGTAAAAAATAAAAGTTTAGAAGATTTTGAAAAGCGCGGGTCGAATTAGCATAATAAATGCAGTTTATTATCTATCAATTAGCAATTAAATCGATGAACGAATTTAAAACTGCTGTTCCATTATCTTTGAAAATACTATGAATTAAAAAAAAAAAAAAATCGTCATTGACCGGGATTTGAACCCGCGGTCCTCCGCAGTAAACGAATTCAACACTTTCGATCCTGTTAAATAATCATTAAAAAAAAAAATTAAAGATTTGGAGATTTTTTTTTTACGAGTGTTTCTGGCTTGGTGGTCCGGACTTTTTTCCGTCGAAATTAATTTTGAGCCTACCTAAGATTTTACCTGCGACCTACCTAACGACCGACACTATACCACTACGCTATTGATTTTATGAACGCTTATTGATCCTTATGAATTTCTTGTTTGCGTCGTATTTTCCATAAACATTTTAAAACTGTAATTTTTCCATTATTTCACAGTTGAATTCGACGAAAGCGTGCTACAATTTTTCTTTATTTCAATTTCTGTTTTTCATAGAGAATTTAGTATTTTTTGTTATGTCTTACATTCGTAAAAATACTCTCTCTATACAGTTCATTTTAATGCGTCAGTTTAAAAATTTTTCTTGTACAAATCTATTGGTTTTTCATTTTATCTATAGCAAAATTCATTGCGAGCATTTTCAATTTTTACAGTGTCACTTTTTTGAAGTGGAAATAGTTGTTTTTACAGTTTAAACCAACAAATATGGTTATACAGATAGTACAGAAGTATATTCCGCACATTACTTTTTTTTATCAAAACACTGTAAAGAGATTAATTTACTGTGTTAAACTGCATTTTTTCTCTTCATCGTTGTATTTTTTAAATTTCAGTTATTATTTTTTGAAATGTCTTTTTTTCCGTGCAAGGAGATGAATTATTACAGTGCAGGAAATAAAAAAAAACTTTTCTCGAACGAATAATTGGGAATCAATATTCTTATGTGAGAATTGTAATGCTTCCTTGAAACAGTTACTGACAATTCTGTTAAAATATTGGAAAAAAAAAAATTTTTCAACAATATATTAGTCAAAAGTATATTTTTCAAAAATTTATAAATACACGAGGTCGAAATATATTTACCTTATTATATTATTTATACAAAATATAATATGTATGGAAAAATATGAATTTGTGTATTATTTTTTTTCCGTGACAGTATAACGATAAGGATAATCATTGCAATTGATTATTATCGATTGAGTACAATTATTATCAAAATATATTTCTTTTTAAAATAGTTATTCTCGATGATTCTGTCCAATTATTTTTTTAATCGATTTCCCAGTAAAATTGTTTCTTTGTTTCTGAATATTTTAATATATCCTCTACTCATAGAAGTAGATGATGCATATTGGAGCCAGAATTACGTGCCAATCTCGCGAAGCTCGAGAGAATTTCCGCACGAGCGAGCGCGAGGCATTCAAAGTATTATACAGATCGAGGGTTGCATCGCTATAGCGTAGCTTGGAAGGAAAACCGATGCATTTTCCCCAAACCACGAAGAGCGATGAGCCTCTCATCCGCACCGAATTTCAGGGATTTGTATCGATTTTCCCCGTAGCTCGAAAACTAGAGCACAAGCTCTTGGATTATCCTTCCGGGAAGCTTTTTACATCAACTACATCTCCCTTTCACGAGGGACGTGGGGGTATTTTTTTTTTTTTTTTACTGTCACATGTGTTAGATACTTATGTTACTCTGCATGGTCTTTGAGTATCGATTCTTGGTTATGAGCTCGAGTGCAAATTAATAATGTTGGACAAGTGAAGCGTATATATAGGTTGGAACGGTGCGGTAGGATCGTGTGTTTGGCGTGACGAAACGTTGTTCGCTGCACGCATCGTCAAATCGATATGACACGTGGACGCGCAGTGAGATCGAGAAATTAAACATGGAGATAGAACAAGACTTATTTCATGTTTAGAATTTTCCTACATCCAATTTACAACCTTTCCGTGTATATTAGTTACATATAAGGGAAAGTTGTTTGTCAAGCTTCTGCATACTGAGAAGAAAAAATTCGGTTGAATCTATACCGAACATTGTTTCATTCAAACAGATTCGACGCTCGCGCGGTCGGTGAAACGAATATTCGGCAAATATGTCAATATGTAAATATGTAAAAAAAATATTGTTTTCGATTATATCTTGTTTTTTCACACTAATGGGGAAAAGCCTCGAGATTAAATGGAATGAATGAATGAAATAAATGAAAACAATCATGTAAAAATAATGCAATTAATAAATAATGTTATTATTGTTAATATTCATTTTATAAAATGAAAATCATACGTTAAATTCTCGTATGTGCAAACCATTGCTCGAAAAGTACCGCGCATATCGAAACCTTTTTTCTCATTTCACAAAGTAGTTATCCTGATGACCGGTTATAGTCGCGTAATGAGCAATTATAGCTCGGAACAACGTAACTGTTTTGTTGTTTCAGGGCAGGTACGGCGGTCAACCGATTCATATTTCGATCAACATATTAAATTTTGTCGATTCTATATGAATTCAGTCATTTCAAATGATATTTTGTTGAAATGACTGAATTTTTGGTTAACTATTGTATATTTAATAGAATCAAAGAAATTTTTTTCTTCGCCCGGTAATCATTCGTATCCCAGCAAATTTATCATTGAGGGGAAAAAGAACCATCCATACAGTGTCCTTAATTAAATATGGAAAATTAAATTATTGTTGCGTTTTTTTTTTTTTTCAAAAAATCTAAGTTTTCACTAAAACAGCTGTAACGTTGCGTCTTAAAATGCTTGTCACTCCACGAGTGCTCATTCTTTTTATAAACCGTTCGGGCTTTAAAACGATTCATTATTCATCGAATTGAAGATTCTTTGAATTTTTCCCAGATTTCCAAAACCGCATCACTGATTTTTTGCAAATTATTTCGCATACACACCACTTTTCATTTGTTTCCCGTAATTTTAAAATCGCTCAATCGTTTTTGAAAACAAAAGACATTCGAACGAATCAAGTAGCAACTTTTGAGTCTACTCGAGAGGTTTTCAAAACCCTCACGAGCACTTTAAATTCGCCGAACAGGAGCAAAGTTATGGCCACTTGAAATTTCGATGTTTTTCGAGTTTCCGAAAAAGTGTAAATTTTCTTTACGATAGCTAGGACATCAATGAAGAATGATTTCACATAGTCATACGGTGGACTTGAATTTTATGCAGTAAAATATTTGTATAATTAAAATTAAAAAAAAAAAGGATGCAGGTATATGGCAACGAAAAAGAAGAAAAAGCTGCATATTAAATCTGGAAAATTGTTGCCTCGAAATTTCGGAAATTCCTCGAAGTTTCCTGCAGGAGGAAGCCTGATTAAAAAAAAAAAGGTAATTCCTGATAGAAAGGCTTATTAAGAATTTTAGGAAATTTCGAGGAAGTAATTTGCAAGTAGCGATTTGCAGATTTTTTTTTGTCTCTTTCGAATGATACGTGCGTGTGCAAAAGCGCATGGGGAGGAAAATTTTTGCGTCGAATCGTGTATCCCAATGTGCACACGCACGTACAGTATTGATTTTGGTGTATGTCGACTCCACCAGCGCTTTATGTTGGCAGTGCTGCCGCGATTTCAACGCCCAAGAACTAAAATCAACTGTCTCCCTCTCTCTCCCTCTCTTTCTTTCTCTTCGATGTTGCGCACTCAACAGGGGGATGAACAACCCTAGCGAGAGAGAGAGAGAGAGAGAGAGAGAAAGATGAATAGAAGAAGGGTGAACGAGAGCCCGAGGCAACCGTAGGGATGCGCCACCAGCCACGACCAGATACACTCTTCTCTCGTAATAAGGGCTCAATTCGTTCACCCTTCTCTATATCGAATTTCGTCGGCCAGACATGAATTTCCCGTCTCCCTTACTCGGTAAATTTGACTATCGTTTCATACGATTATTTCTTATCGTAAGGCCACACAGACCCTCGATCGTCGACGAAGGATACCTTCGTGTATTCTCGCGCTCGCTTACGCCCCTGTCTTGATCACAAACTTCTCACTCTCTCTCTCTCTCTCTCTCTCTCTCTCTCTCTCTCTCTCTCTCTCTCTCTCTATTTATACTGTCAGTGCAGAGTTCATCGACCCACAAGTCGGAAAGGATGATTACCCGATTTCATGAACAACGCCGATAATTATAACAACTCCTCGATACTATACAATTATTACTATACAATTATTTGACGATCGATGAACAATTTTACGATTTTTTTCACGAATCTGTCGAAGTAATAATGTAAAAAAAATGTTTTTTCTTTCAGCGATTAATCACAAAAACAACGGAACTTGAAAAAAAATGATATGAACATTTTTTTTACTCCATTAGATTTGTTTCAGAGTCAATGCAAAGTTTCAAAGTCATTGACTCACCAGTTTCGTGCGTAACGGCATTTTGAAGATTCTCGTGATCGTGCAATTTAAAACTTAAAACGAAATTGGGACATAAATGGTACAATTTTCAAAGCATTTAGCGATTTAATTGTAAGAATTAAAAAAAAAAAGTTGTACCTAAATAATCTTTAATTTGACCGAGCCAAGTTGGATTAAAGTCCGTAAAGAAATTTACAAATCCCTTTTGACCGAAATCAAAATTGGATAGTGTAATGACGAATTTATGTCACCACGTACAACAATGAATTCGTAAAAAAATAAAAATTGATCCAATTTCCGGCAATTTTTTTTACAGTTTTTCATCTGATTGCGATGTACTCGAATTCTCATCGAAATTATCATTCGGTTTTGTCCTTATGGGGGCAAGAAGTACCCCCAAGGAAATTCATTTTTCATCTTTGTAATTCCATTGCACTCACCTAATCCACGAGAGCAATTCATAATTCCTCTATCTTAAAAAAATAAATAAATAAATAAATAAATAAAGACAGATAATTCACTTACTTGGCATTTTTGGGAAGCATTCCATTCGCTGATGCCGAGTGCGTGGGTGTCAGGCATAGGGGTTGATTTATCGCGTTCTGGGGTACCAATGGTTGCCTCGCGTGAGCCGGTGATGTGTGGGATCCATAACCGTCGGAATTTAACTGAAAAATATCGATGAAACGAAAAACATGACAAAAGAAATATTGTATGGTATTCCCAGCATGCATTTCTAGGTACACCGAGAAAAAGGAATCAATTTTATTCGTATCTCTTTTATTTTTATTGAGAAAGAAATCATTTGAATTGAACGAGGACGATATAACAATAAAAATGAATCCAACAATTTTGTCACCGAAATGGTAATTTGAATATAATTATTACACAATAATTTCTTGTCCACTTGTATCGAATGTCATTTTACAACAGAACAAGCTAATAAAATCGTAGACAAGTGTCGAAAGTTTACCTCGCAGTAGGTAATAAATGAAGAATCCGCTTTTACTGACTCTCAATGTATTTGACACCGAGAAAAATTGCAACTAATTTATTTCTATTCAACTATACGATTATTAACTGGCTCCCCATACTTGCATGAGTGGAAAAATTCTTTCGATACGAGCTTGAACTAACGGATTTCGACGGTGGAAAATTCCTATATAGAGGCTTTAACTTTTTACATGTTCCCGATATTCAGCAGCATATTTTGCTCTCAAATTTTTCAATATATTTCATTACCGCTTCATGGGAATATTAATTTTCACGATAAAAAAAAAAAAGACAAAAATTCACCAAGCAGGTCAGAGAAATTTCGTCGACATCGAGACTGAGCCTTTCACCTTCAGAGGTTTGCATACCCCTTGCAGATAATATTTTTCAAGCGGTAAAAAAATATTTTATGCACCCCCTTTAATATTTATTTCAAGGCGTTATAAATATATCTTTTCGTGCATAAAATTATGAACGTCTTTAGCGATTATTCAATGAAATAAAATTTTATGCATAAAATCAAATCTTAAGCAAAGCGCTAATCTTATCCTTAAGATTTAATACCCATTCAAATATAATTTACCGAAACAAACTCGTTCCATTCGCAATTAAAAATCTACTCAAATCCCAATCTTCGGTACACGTGTACGATTTAACAGCAATACAAAAATGCCAACTACGCGAGGAATACGGAAGCGATAAAACGGAAACGTCACAGAATATATAGCTCAGCAGCCACGCGCATGCCAATTTTCAAACCAATCCTGTACGATAACACAGAAACGCGAACTTGGACGAGACGAAAGAAAAAAAAATGGGATTGTTGATGTGGTACCTGGGGCTCGTTTACCTTGACAACCGTGCCGATCAAGGAGTCAGGTGGCATTTCCGGTGGATCGGGTATTACACCGGGATTCGCGTGTGCCGGATAATCATTGTGAAGATTTGCCTCCTTAACGGGCGTACCGCCGTCTAAACGTTCCATGTCGAGGCTGTCTGTGGGCGTCGGTTGCGAGAGCAGACGCTCTTTCATCTCGTGTATGTAGGGACAGCGTTGCATCTCTTCGGAATCGATGTTCCTCCGATGATCTGAAAGTCAAATTTAACGTTTCACACGAAGTATACCAATGTTATATGCCTTTCCCCCTATAGAAGGAGAACATCGAAAAAAAAAAAACACGATTCATCAAATTTAGATTGGATTGCAACTTCAAAATTCAGATTAAAAATGAATTTTAAAGCAGTACGAATGACAATTTATCTGGGTCATAAAGTTTTAACTTTTTAGCTGAAAAAATACGTTTTATTTATACCAAAGCTTTGACTGATTGAAAAAAAAAAACAAATGGTTTAGGATTAAATAAATTCACTTTTCAGGGTATGTACTACGCATATAAATATTTATATTTATGTATTTTTCGAATGGATCAATGATGGACCGAGTCAATAAAAAATTTATATTGTATTTAACGAATTTCGATCATAAAGTCCTCTCACGTCGTATCGAATCAACCGCACACATCATCCATCTTCCGTCATCCATCTTCCGAGCTACGTTTTCGCGCTTTTGTTTTCGATGCGTTCGATTACTCTCGGTTATCAGGAATTTCCGGCACGATATCAACCATGACACACAAAGCCCGGGGGATTTCTTAATTGTTCGGTGTCATCAACGATATTTATATAATGGGCTGAATATACGATATTATTTTATAAAATGATCTTTCGATGGTTTATTTCGCTAAATAGAATGAAAAATATTTATATATATTTTGATATAATGTACGTATACTGTTGCTCCGAGACGCGAATAAATAGAACTGCGGGGAGCTTCGTCGTGACAGCGTGTTTAATTCTTTTCTTGACGCTCTCGAGAAAGCATCGTGCCTTGACAATCCCCCCAGAGAGACAAGAAGATATATATATATATATATATAAAGCAGCAAAGGTGTAGCTCGATATAATATATATGAGAATTGCAACCTGTCTCATATATACTCTCTCTCCCCATATAGAACGACCGGTGATTACCAAACAAGGTGTCAACCGGCGCGGCGTCTCGCGACACTCACGTGCATACAGTAAAGCATAATAAAAGCATGTTATAATTATATTTTACCTGTGCATACGCAAAAAATGAAAGAAAACATTGTTCAATTAAAAGAAAATTTATTGTTAAAATAAAATTGGGCAAATTTTAGTTAATTTAAAAGGCAATGTGTACTATATCGAGGTCAGTGAAAAATCGAATGCACCTGTGACGGGAATCTCGCGATTCGTGTCACCTTCGGCCCATCTCACCATCCTCGACGCCGGGAGAGCCGTTGAGCGCCAGGTAATCTTTTTAATTGACCGGCGGGAATTACCAAACCCGCGAAACTTAACCGGAACTTGATAGGGACGTAAACGAAACACAAAAAGGGAAGCCGGCGTGTTGGATGGCGAGATCGGTGACGGTACACCCGATTCGCTCAGTGTGTAGGTTGTGGAGAGAGGGCGTGGACGGCTGGCTAACTCTCGAGTGCCTTCCAAAACGTAATCTGAAATAAATGAACTCAACTCGAAAAATAACGTATGGGGCCCTGGTTCAGGCTAGTTTATTAATTCCGCTCACGATAGCTCATAATTTCGATAACTGATAGGAGATCGAACCGCAAGTCCCGATAGCGAATGCGATAGCGAATAGAAAAGGTCGGTAGTAACGGTGACGTCGATACTTAACTAAATTCGAGAACGACACTCAATTCGGTACTTAACTAAATTCGATAACGACGATAACCTCGGTACTTAAATAAATTCGATAACGACGGTCAATGCCGTAACGCAAAACAACTGCGGTAACGACGATGAATCCGATGCTTAAATTACTCCGATAGCGACGATAAATTCGGAGACGGGAACGTGGACAGAGAGCTCGAAAGTACGCCAGCATGACGACAACGACGAAATAATTTCGGTAACTCGAGAACAGAAATTATTCGCAAACGAGATCACACAAAGGTAGTTCGAGGAAACGGTAGCATAACGGAACGAAACGAGAGCAAATTCGGTAACGGACGATATCGGAGAAGGCGAGAACGTTAAAAAGATAGCTCGAGAGAAACGATAGCGTAGCGATACGAGAGCAAAGCGGTAACATCACGGGAGCTTCCCGAGCGGTGAACCGCTCGGATCGAGAGCTAAGCCGAAAGAGAACGAATCGAACAGGTAAATTGATCGAGACGGTAACGAGGATAGAGGGGGACGAGTCCGCGCACGCGTAACGAGAACTCTTGATCCTCCTCGTCTCCTGACGTCACAACGACTCGAGCGCCTTATCTCGAAGCGTGACTGACCGGCAAATTCAAACGATAACGCGAAACTCAATTGAACGATAACGCGAAACTCGATAAACGAATATGCGTTAACGACTAACGTAGACACGCCGAGATGTTGTGGCGGGTGGATCCTGTTGCTCGCGATGATCGTCCTTCGCGGGGTCCTCTTCTGGCATGGTAAATCGGAGCCAACTATAACTAATACTACGGTAACGGTGCGATTGGGCAATCCGTGGCGGATGGGGAATCGCGGGCCCATACGCCCACGGCCTTCCATACAGAAACGGAACTCAACCTGCCCTTCTTTACCCATACCTTTTCACGAAGCGTCGAGAGTCGCACTCGAGCCTTTAGACTCCCACGAATTACTTCCTTCGACACCGAATATACCGGGTGGCTCATTGTTTCGGCCCCTATCCACGGTAACTCGGTGTTTTACTTCGCGTTGATCCGATAACTACGGGACGATAGCTTTCGATAACTCAAAACCGGAAACTGAACTTACACGCTAATCGCTAAAATTACGATAACTGGTACGAACTCGTAGAAAACCCTGGTCGGGACGACCTGTGACGCCAAAAACCAGAAAATTGCGTCACAGACCCCCCTCCATGACTGATACGTATCGGATTCTGACGGTAGCTTATTTTCGCGCAATTAACTCGAACCCACACCTGAGATCCTGGGGAGAAAAGTAATGCGAATGCGACAACATATATCATAACTCGAGAACTTAAATTGGTTTATTCAAACCTTCCAAAACTTATTATGTAACTCTTAAGGCTTAACGGTAACGGTAGCAAGCAAAATGGCACGATAACTTTCCCCAGAAGACATATACGGTATCCGGTGGAGCCTCGAGAACACTAATGAGGACGCTCGGTCGTACCTCCGATAACTGTCCGATAGCACCCATAACCTCAGTCTTTATTTATATTTTTTTTTGTGAATCTTATACTCTAAATAATCGGTGATTTTTTCTTATCTCTTACGATAATCACAGCAAAAAAAAGTCACATGGCACTTCCGTTCTTTGGTGCGGCAGCGAGGGAACTTTACCACGATAGCGTCAACCTTACAATGATAGCTTTAGCACGAGAACGGTAACACGATAGCATTAGTCTTAACTCGAGAACCTTATGATTAACGAGAGCGATAGTCTTTTTTTTTTTGTATTTTTTCTTTTTATCTTTTTTTTTTTTTTTGTTTTTCGTGTTTTCTCTCTCATTCTTCGTTCATCCTAGCCAGTGACTTAGGGTCAAAGGGAGTCGTCAAAATTTTTTTTTTCTTCATTCCTCGAGACAGTAGCGGAAGGCTAAGGCAAATCGTCAATCTGTGTGGCTTACGCCCGATAACTCGATAACGGTAACTTGAATCGGTAGCGCTTACGATAACTCAGCCAACGTCGTAACGGAAATGGTAACGAATCGGAAATGAGAACAACAATAACGGTCCTACGATCTACAGAACGAGAGCTCATGACCACGTGGTAACGACCAAAAAATGAGCAGAATTTTTAACCATTGCTACGAGAACTCGATGACAATTAGACTCGGTACGCGATGATCGTATAGTTTTGATAAGACGAAGAGTTATTGATCCCGGGGATTATTGACACATCCGGAAACACGCTAACACGAGAGAGGTAACTATCATATCGAACGTTAGCTCGATAGCAATCGAGTTTTTAGCCGAACCGGAATTTACGGAGATGAATATCCCACTCGCGTTGGTCGCGCACGATGTACCCGCGAAACGTCACTCTCATTACGCGAATTACCCTCTTTGTCACTGCATGTCACTGAGGTCGGTTGGAATGACCGCCTATTCCCGTGAAACGTACGCACTTTTCCTCGAAACGCGAAACTCGGGCACAACGAATCTTCCGGTTTCGGCGGGGGCCGGCGCGTACCCATACTCTCGAGGATCTTACCGTGACGAATCGCGGCTTTTTCGATTCGACACATCGTCATCTGATCTGATAACGGAACGGCAATACGATATTCCGGTAACAGGTTCCGGTGTGTGTATCGAACTTGCTCTTGTTCACTCCACTGGGGCGAGGTTCGCGAGAACAAGCCTTTCATACACGAGATGAAATCCCGTACGTGTTCCCCGTCCGCCTGCGTACGATTCGCAATTTCTTCTCGAAACGCGAGTTGGTAATCGGGGTCCGCGAAATAACTTCGAAACGCCACCTTGACTTCTTCCCACGTAGAAAATTCACAACGATGTCCACGATACCAAATGAGTGCAGCGTGACGCAAGAAAACGGAATAACTTTGAGTAGCTCGTCGTCGCGAATGGGTAGAAGGTCGCGGCCTTCCTCAATTCGTGTCAAAAAATCCTCGACGTCCTCATCTCGACGACCCGAGAACGATAAATCCCACCGTTTCATCGTGTTCAATACAGTCACGGCCGGTAACGGACGCTCAATTTGGGGATCACCGAACTCGTCGTCCGGTAGTTGAAATTCGTTACGTCGTGGAAAGACTCGATAACGTGACGGTTCGCGCCCTGGGTCGAGTACGTTCGGAACGGGATTCGTGCGGCGCGTATCGTGATAGCGTAGCTGCATCGAGGCAAAGCTTGACGCGACGGAACGCGCGTCATCGTCGCCGAGTCCGCTATTCGCGTAAGCCAGTAATGGGTTAGGATACCCAACGATATCTTGACTCGTTCTTAGGGTGTTTTGAGGAAGAGTGAGCTCGGGAACCGAAGTCTTCGATCGCCTCGGATTCGTTGTCCGTTTCTTCGAGGGTGCATCCGGATGAGGCCCGACGTACGGATCAGTCTGTACGGATTGCGACACGGTCGGTAACCGTCCGCTTGAGGTACCACCCGTGATGTCTTCGACGTCACCGAACGGCCTTTTCGTCTCGACTTCGTCCATCTTGGGATCCACCGAGCCTTTTGGAATCGCCCCCTTAGACGGAGGGTGCGGGGCGTCACTCATAGCGAGACGCGAAAAACGAGTTGAACTAACGCGAAGAAGTAACGCGAACTTCCGGAGCGTAAATCGACCTTGACGGTATATTTTACTGCGATAACGAGAGAACGTATTCCGCGAGAACGATTAGGGGATTACGAAAAGCAGACCAAGGTGAAATTGCGATTTAAAGGATCCGGAAAGGAAAAGGAATGCACTCACTTCGATAACAAAAATGCGAGAGCTGGACGTCGCGTAAAGTAGTGGGTTTGATTTTCCCCAAAACGAACGAAAGGGAGGGATAACAAGGAAGGGAGACTTCAGGAGAGCGGAATTATTTTTCGCGGAGGATCGTTAGTGAATGCGGCGATAACGAATTTGCTGTTCCTCGTCGCGTCTGGTGAGCGATAACTGAGACACACGCGACGAAAAGTCTCGGTAACGGCCCTTTTCGCGGGGATGCACGCACTGAGTTCACTTTCGCGTACACCCTCGATGGCGGTTGATCGCGGTTGCTAAGATCTGTCTCGCAAAAGTCCACTGGCTCCAGCGCGCATTGCCGCTGAGTATTAATTCATTCGTTCACGGTCGCGGAAAATGGTGTAATTAATTCCCATAAATTTCCTTCACTGACTATTACCGCTGGTTTGACTAGCGCGATCGGTCACAGTAACGCCGTGAACGAAATATATGTCGAGAGAAGGTTTAGAAAAATTATCTAATCCCCTTTTTTTTTCAAGTATCTCGTGGTCTCACTTTGTCTCGATAACTCACGCGTGAAACCTCGATAACGTCTGATCACGTTTTTCCTACGGCTAGTCACTGCCAAAGCTTGCACCGCGCACTTGAGGACGGGTTCGTCCGTTCGCGCGATCGCGGAAAATTTCGTAATTGACTGTCCAAGGCGTCGCTAACACCTCGAGACTCGCGAGGGTCACTTGTAGTACCCGATGGGGGTTTCCCCCTTTCCCGATATTTATTAGGAATATTCTCTCCTCTCACACATAGGAGGTCGCAGCTCATCGAGTCACGTACGCCCAAAACTTTCGAGCACTGTGAACAGTTCACGGTCAACGATGTTTACTTCACGCGCTCGCTTGGTCGAGCGTCTCTCTCGAAATCCTTTGTCCCCTTATGTACTAAGATAACGCGACGACGAAGATGCCGGGGACGATGGTCAGGCCTCGCGAGTGACGAGAGTCGAGAACAAAGACATATAGAAGCTATTTTTTTTTTCTTCTCGGTAGCTGCTCGAACTTTCTCGGTGGGCTCCAATCGTTCCTTTGTCCGAGGATTACCTCCCCCCTTTTTACTTCGAGAATATTCTCGAAATAGTTCGAGAATAACCGTTGCTAGTTTTTTTTTTCTTTTCCCGATCCGTAATTCGTGGTATACGAAATTATCGTACTTTCCGAATTTTCTAACGACGAGATCGCGGATTCGGTAACGCACAAAATTTTCGATAACACCCAAAATGACGATAGCGAAAATGGTTACAGAAAATTTTCGATAACAATGCCTTCCCTAATTTTACTCCTCTTTTTTTTTTTTCCTAGGCATGCGAGAACATATAATTTGATTTTTTTTTTTTTCTCGACCCGATTCGTGGTCTACGAAATTATCGTACGTCCCGAGTTTTTTCTGATGACGATATCGTTAACTCGCTGACCAACAAAATCTCGGTAACACCACAGAATGACGGTAGCGGAAATGGTTAGAGACGATTATCGATAACAATTTCTTCCCTCAATATTTTTTTTTTTTTTTTTTTTTGTGCATTCGAGAACATATAGATTCTTTTCAGGCGTTCGAGAGCATTTCTTTTTTTTTTCCAATTTTGTCTCTTTTTTTTTTCATGCGTACGAGAACAATTTTCTATAGTTTTTAAAGTTTTTTTTTTTTCTTGCTCTCCATACATTCGAGAACGATTTTATTTTTTTTTGTCTTTTTTTTTTCTGTGTTCGAGAACGATTTTCCCAATTTTTCTCATGCGTTCGAGAACGATGTTCCATATGTATACCGTTTTTCTGCGTTCGAGAACACGTTCGATAACTGTCGATAACACCCCAATTCGATAGCTTGAACTCCACGAGAACTCCAGCACCAATCGATAACGAAATTAATAAAATTCGATAACACCATTTTTATACCATGAACCAAAAGTAAAACTTCGTTAACAATATTTATTCGTAGCACTGAACCAAGACTATAATCGAAATAATCCTCTTCTCAAAGAAAAACGTAAAACTTACTCACATGTTTGGCACTCGATCATTAGCGCCCCACGTTGGGCGCCATTTGTGACGGGAATCTCGCGATTCGTGTCACCTTCGGCCCATCTCACCATCCTCGACGCCGGGAGAGCCGTTGAGCGCCAGGTAATCTTTTTAATTGACCGGCGGGAATTACCAAACCCGCGAAACTTAACCGGAACTTGATAGGGACGTAAACGAAACACAAAAAGGGAAGCCGGCGTGTTGGATGGCGAGATCGGTGACGGTACACCCGATTCGCTCAGTGTGTAGGTTGTGGAGAGAGGGCGTGGACGGCTGGCTAACTCTCGAGTGCCTTCCAAAACGTAATCTGAAATAAATGAACTCAACTCGAAAAATAACGTATGGGGCCCTGGTTCAGGCTAGTTTATTAATTCCGCTCACGATAGCTCATAATTTCGATAACTGATAGGAGATCGAACCGCAAGTCCCGATAGCGAATGCGATAGCGAATAGAAAAGGTCGGTAGTAACGGTGACGTCGATACTTAACTAAATTCGAGAACGACACTCAATTCGGTACTTAACTAAATTCGATAACGACGATAACCTCGGTACTTAAATAAATTCGATAACGACGGTCAATGCCGTAACGCAAAACAACTGCGGTAACGACGATGAATCCGATGCTTAAATTACTCCGATAGCGACGATAAATTCGGAGACGGGAACGTGGACAGAGAGCTCGAAAGTACGCCAGCATGACGACAACGACGAAATAATTTCGGTAACTCGAGAACAGAAATTATTCGCAAACGAGATCACACAAAGGTAGTTCGAGGAAACGGTAGCATAACGGAACGAAACGAGAGCAAATTCGGTAACGGACGATATCGGAGAAGGCGAGAACGTTAAAAAGATAGCTCGAGAGAAACGATAGCGTAGCGATACGAGAGCAAAGCGGTAACATCACGGGAGCTTCCCGAGCGGTGAACCGCTCGGATCGAGAGCTAAGCCGAAAGAGAACGAATCGAACAGGTAAATTGATCGAGACGGTAACGAGGATAGAGGGGGACGAGTCCGCGCACGCGTAACGAGAACTCTTGATCCTCCTCGTCTCCTGACGTCACAACGACTCGAGCGCCTTATCTCGAAGCGTGACTGACCGGCAAATTCAAACGATAACGCGAAACTCAATTGAACGATAACGCGAAACTCGATAAACGAATATGCGTTAACGACTAACGTAGACACGCCGAGATGTTGTGGCGGGTGGATCCTGTTGCTCGCGATGATCGTCCTTCGCGGGGTCCTCTTCTGGCATGGTAAATCGGAGCCAACTATAACTAATACTACGGTAACGGTGCGATTGGGCAATCCGTGGCGGATGGGGAATCGCGGGCCCATACGCCCACGGCCTTCCATACAGAAACGGAACTCAACCTGCCCTTCTTTACCCATACCTTTTCACGAAGCGTCGAGAGTCGCACTCGAGCCTTTAGACTCCCACGAATTACTTCCTTCGACACCGAATATACCGGGTGGCTCATTGTTTCGGCCCCTATCCACGGTAACTCGGTGTTTTACTTCGCGTTGATCCGATAACTACGGGACGATAGCTTTCGATAACTCAAAACCGGAAACTGAACTTACACGCTAATCGCTAAAATTACGATAACTGGTACGAACTCGTAGAAAACCCTGGTCGGGACGACCTGTGACGCCAAAAACCAGAAAATTGCGTCACACACCATTAATATTTTGAATAAAAGTAGATTAGGCTTCCCTGCGAAATAAATTGATGCGCGAAAATTGAATTTTCTTTCCACCGGAAAGTCAATTATCTCGAAAAAAAAAATAGTAATGAAAGGCGACTTTTCGTCATAACGTGACTTCCGCACATCGCTTTAATGAAGATGCTTTTTATTATTTATTTATTCATTGTATTAATCTGTAAGTAACAAAATAATTTGTGTGTTTCAAACAAATTTGATAAAACACGGTCTTTCATACGATAAAATTGAGAATTTTCAAAATTTTCCATACCTTGAGGAATTTACGAAATTCATTTCCTCATTGAATCGACATTTTTTTTTGTATAAATGTATTTTTTATTTGTTTAAATGTACAGACGAATTTGTCAACTGCGTTTGAATTGAAAAAAAAAGATGTTAAAAAATAAGTGTATTTATGTATAAGACAATACAGACAATAGTAACAAAATAAAATGATTTATTATTATTATTCTTGTTGTTGAATCAGGTCACGATTCGTTATTTATTCAATTCAAACAAAGCGTGGAGTGTTCCGCGTTTTTTTTTTTCGCGCTCTCAATTGCACTGAGCAACGGTGTGTTGTTTTCAAGGCATTATCTCAAGTGGGACAAAAAAAAAACAGTAGGGTGAGCTCCACTATCCCTGAGAACATCGCACGACCTACCCGAAATGAAACAAGAGTCTTTCCTTTCTCCCTCTCGGAGGGTGGTGCAACTTCTCGATTACAACCACGCGAGCAGGGTAAGATAATATACTCCGTCAACGATGATAAATATCGTTATTAATTGACCTCACGATCTTCGACAAATCGTTCACGCATTGATAAAGTTTTTTTTTTCCATACATAAAAAAATTACATTAAATTTCGCAAAAACAAGTTTTTACAATTTTGTTCGATCATGCGCAACATTTATTAATCAAATTTACATGAATTATCAATTCAAATAAACGACGATGACTCGATACGAGTTAACCAGATAATTATCGGTATCAACGTGTGATAGTGGAAGCTCCACGACGTCGAGATGCTAACTGCTCTTTTCCACGAGAAGCTTTCGCAGCTTTTCCTATATTCTCATAATGCCAAACGCTCACTATAATACAGAAATATACGTGTATGTATACTTATCTACATATATTATTCAGTGAGCTTGGCGATATAGTCGAAAAGAGCATTTCGTGTGTAGTATATTTAGAAATCCGCGCGCGGGTCGCGGGCTTTTTCCTCGAGTTTCAGCCTCTGTTCAGCTCTCTTGTCGCTTTAATCATACGACAATATCCAGAGCAGCATATCCACGTACGTTTGTAGGACATGTAACAGCGCAGCGTTGAGTGAAACGTGGAAAAGAAAGATGGCGACAGAGATGGAGAGAAAAAAAAACCAAGAAAAGTGACGAGAGAGAAAGAGTGCAAAACGAGAAAGAGGAAGCTGGAAGACCTATTTTTCCACGATTCCCAGTGCACATATATATATATATATATATATATATATATATATATATATATGTTCCTATTCACACGGGATGACTCGAGCGAGAGGAGTTTTCCTCCGCGTCGTCGACGTCATCATCGTCGCACGTGCGAGCTCGCTGGGACACATGAAGAATGTGAAATCCATGAACCGACGTTGATGAGAGAGTCTCTGGATGGATTAAACATATCTATTCTATATATTCGAGCATTTTTCCCCTGTTCAAATCAACACCGAAATATCGAATAATTTTTTCCCATACTATATTATACCTCCGGCTCCATCTCTGCTATCTCTCTCGTGGCATTGTTATCTTCTTTGTTAACCAACGAGTCTCTATAAGAGCGAGACGAGCAAGCAAGAGACAAGGACCACGAGTAAAAACTGGAGCTGAGTGATCGATGAGAACCTCGCCACAGCTCGTCTTCGCTAATTACTTTAGGTACAGGTTGCTACGATCTTTTATATACAAAGGAATATCTTAAAATGAATTTAAATAGACCGAGCGAGCTACGAATTATATTTTCTCTTTGCTCGCTTTCAAGGGGAGCACGGTTAATCGTCGTTTCCATGAATCGGAATTATATATGTTCATTGGGTTTTTTTTTTTTCTATATTTTCAAGAGACTCACGGTCGAGTAAAACTTTCACTATAACCAAAATCCTTTATTCGTCTGGAAAAAAAATCTCGGGTTATCCTCGCAATGATCAAGAGGCTTGAATTGAAAGAGGCCTTTCGAATATAAATGGTACGATATATTAAACAGATTTTAACGATGCAAGGTAAATGTCCCCATTGGCGTCCTTATGTATAAGAGTGACTTCCGTATGAATATACCAACATTTTAACATAAATTCGAGTATCGAAGCACGATGCAAATGTTGTGAAAGCTTCAGTGTCGATTGAATTAACAGAAAAAATGTGAATAACTATAAACACAACGATAAAGACTCAATAACAGTGTTAACGGGAGCAATATTTTTTTTATTTTTAATAATTTAACTTCGTTCTAAGTATTAATGTAAGTCATTATTTAGTTTGCAGGATGACCTACAACCATCAATTTAATTATTTAAAGATATCGATGTTTTCTCATCTACAAATCGAGATCCATCGACGATTGCTAATATAAATACCATCCTATTACGCTTACAAAATACTGAGGTCTCGCGTTTTATCTTCAGGCCGACAATTATATATTTGGACACCGAATAGTGACATTTACCTCACGACATAAAAAGCGTGAAAATTAGAAATTTGCACATTGCTTCCTCATTATTTTATCTCGCTCACGAAGATCCCTCTATTAGCAAGTGAGGCTTTCAAATTTAGCTTCCGCATAGAGGGAGGGCTTATATTCGATTTCAATAACAATAAAATATTGAACACAAATTTTCCACAACGCACTTGAAGCAATGTCGGCAATTTTTTTGAAAATTTAAAATTTTTCTAGCTAAATTTAATATCAACCGAGATTGCGACTAAAAGTCTAGTCGTGTAAGAAAAAAAATCTCTTAGCTCATCAACCAAAAATTTGTGGCAATTAGAGCAATTAGAGATATTTTTGAAAAATTCAACATTTTTTGAAATCTTAAGCCCTCAAGCGATTCCTGCTAAGTTAAATACCAACCATGCCTGTGACTGAGTCTATTTGTGTAAAAAAAAAATTAGCCCGATGGTCGCAAAATTACGAAAGTTAGAGCGCCCACAGACATTTTCAAAAAAAAATTCAAAATCCTGCAAAACCAAAAATTCTGAAGCAGTTTGAACAAAAATAGCAGTAAACAAAAGTGGGTACATGATCTACCAATATATCAAGTTTCAACTCGATTCGTCGAGCTGTTCTCCAGATGGATTTGAATATTTCGAGGCCGCAACATACACACACACACACACGCGTCCGGACATTTTTTCTAAACATGATGTCTCGACGTTCAGGAATATTTTGAATATACTGGCAAAAAAATTTCAAAACTTTTTTTTTTACATGAAAAAAGCTTCCGCTATGGGGAAGTAAAATTGAGATAAATTTTTTTTCATACAAATACCTGAAACTTGCGATTCAATGTAATTTTACTTTTTTCCACTGATCCTGTTTAGCTCGTTAACTATTTACGAATATCGGATACAAAAAAAGTATAGTTTCACGTAGTTATCAACTGCTCGATCATTGATTATTTCACGTCACATGTTTATTAATTCCATTAACGAATTTAATATTATACGTGTCTTCCGTTTCGTTCGATCGTCAACGTGCCTTCCGCCCAAGAGTGTTCATCGTTTTTTTATCAATTTTGACAACCACCGAACCTTATCACCGCTTATCAATTAATTTTTTTATCGCTAATAGATCACCCATTGCTCTCATCACTTTATCAATTATTTTTCACTCTTAATTTTCTTTCCACCGCATCAATAATCTTGCATTATTAAAGCTCGTTCACATCACACTGTTATATTCAAAAATTCTTGCGACTTGAATTTTCTCAAATATTTCCCCTACAATTTTTCAGAGTTTCCTCGTTGCGTCAGGTCGCGTGTTTCACCGGTGCATGATAGTTTCGGTGGGTCAGTTTTCTCTCGTTTCGATTGAGAAACGCGATCACACGGCGCACTGCGCGAAGCAACACGTACGCGTTTTTCGTCCCGTCGATAATTCCACATATCCATATATGTATTATATGCATACACGTGAACAGTCGCTCACGCACACTTCGTCTCGCGTTTCACGCTTTATCCGCGGCTAAACATCGCGTTCAAAAAAAAAAGCTCCCGCAGTTGTGTGACTGGCGTCTTCTTTGCGTAATCGTGATGTGGAGGGAAAAGTCGGGGGGGTGGAAATGTGCGCGGGGGTTTTGCGCGAATAAAGCGAACCTCGCAGAGCGCGTCCGCGCAATAATGGCTCTCTTCACTTCGGGGCGCGTCACAACAAACGGAAGCGGAAATAGAAACGCTGTGGGGGGGTTGGTACGACCCCGTTACCAATACCTTTGCACGCACTTACACTCGAATCTGTGATGTGTGTGTGTGTGTGTATATACAAATCGATCGCTAAGAATCGAAAGGGCGTGAATTCACATAATTTTAGATATTGAATGGGGTGTATTAACCCCTTAGCATTTTAGCACTCGCTATAGCTTTGTACCGTATGTATGGGGTATTCCAAGAAAACTCGAATGATTTTTGACCGAATAATTTTTTTCGAGGCCCTTTGAAAAAGAAAATACTTTGGAAATTTAATTTTTCAAGCCACCATTTTGGAATTTTCTTTCTTTTTTTTTTAACATTTGAGGGAGTTTGAAGCATTCACCGGGCCAAAAGTCGTTACGATTCGTGCTGATTCCCTATTACATATATAGCTAACTGGACAACATGTGTGTGTGTGTATTGTGCAATCAGGATTCGACTAACCCGTGCAAATCGATGCACACAGAAGCAACTTCGGACGCCTGGCGGTCGGAGACCTCGAAAACCCTCTCGACGAGGCTTTTATCTCTCTGGTCTTTCTCTCCCTTAGTGCACACCGGGTCGAAGAGCCAGACTGCGTGGCGACCACCTGTGAACGCGTCCTCGGCGCCGGCGTCGACGATTGCGATAGCGATATATATAATTCACGATATAGCACAACAGTAGCGTGTCCACGCGTATGGGGGACCCCGTGATCGCGTATATCGCGAAGTGTGGTATAAGAGAGTACATTGAATCGCGTATTTTTCTGCCAGATGAGTTTTGTCAGTCATTGACGATGCAAAATTTGAAAAAAATGCATATTTATTGCTTCCTCGTGGAGGAAGCTTTGTTTTCATGAAAAAAAATTCATGATTTTCATGCCATTATTATGTTTAAAGTATCCCAATACATCCCAATGTATTTAATGTATTCCCAATACATGGAGAACTATACCTGAGCAATTAAGCTGAAACTTGGTACACGGGTATACCATGCACCGGTCGTTGTTTACTGCAGTTTTAGTTTGAATCGCTTCTGAATTTTTGATTTTGCGGGATTTTCAATTTTTCGAAAAATGTCTGTGGACGCTCTAACTTTCGTAAATTTGCAGCTATCGAGCTAATTTTTTTTTTATATAAATAGACTTAGCAACAAGCATAGTTACTATTTAATTTGGCTAGAATCGTTTGAATGGTTTAGATTTCAAAAAAAAAATGTTGAATTTTTCAAAAATATCTCCAATATATATGACTGTAATTTCCCCAAATTTTTGGCTATCGAGCCAAAAGTTTGTACATTAATAGGTGCTGGCACTGAAATTGATAAAAATCGCTTTCAATTTTTATAAAATTATTAATTGAAAAAAAAAACTCTAATAGCTCTCATTTCCACTTTATGGCTAGTGAGCTGAACGTTTTTTTTATTAGACAAATAGAATTTTAGTCACAATCACGGTTGGTGTTGAATTTGGCAAGAATCGATTGAGGGATTTAAATATAGGAAATTTTGAAATTTTGAAAAAAAACTATCGTTATCGTATTGTTATGGAAATGGAATTCAGAAAAAAAAGCGTGCCGGTTGAAAATTTGCACATTGTTTTCACATTATTTTATCTTGCTCACAAAAGGATCCTCTATGAGGAGATCATATTTGCATTAACCCACTTGCTCATCTTTGTGAGCAAGATAAAATAATAAGGAAGCAAAAAACTCTATAAAATTTTGTATTTCTTCCTCATAGAGGAAGCTTTTTGTTTTCGTGATAAAAAATTTTAGGTTTTCATGCCAACATGACAAGGATATTGGTATTGAGTTAGACTGGAATCGCTTAAGGGGTTCAGATCTTCGAAAATTTTGAAACTTTTAAAAAATGTTTGAACGCGCTCTAACTTTCGTAAATTTGACTCTATCGAGTCTAAACTTTGTATGCAAATAGTTCAAGGGACCAACATATTTGGTATTTATTTTGGCTAGGATGGCTTAAGGGGTTCTGGTTTTTAAAAATTTTGAAACTTTATGACAATATTCATATGCTCTCTAACTTTCAAAATTTTGATGCTGCTGCGCCAACGTTTTTGCGCAGCATCAAAGTTTTTACGGGTTTCGGGACAAGTATAGTTGGTTTTAAGTTTAGCTAGACTCCCTAATACTATCAGATTTTACGAAATTTTGAATTTAAAAAAAAAAATGTATGCGCACACTTGAAGCTTTGCAAATTTCAGGATACAGGTCCAAAATTTTTTACACAAATAGGTAAGGGATAAATACGTTCGGCATCAAATTTGTCAAAAATCCTTTAAGGGGTTTAGAAAAATTTACAATTTTTTTGAAAATCTGGTACCAATGATTCGATTATAAAATCACCTTTGCCGCAATTTCTTACTTAACCATAATTAAGTACATAATTTCGTACATACAGCATTGTGACCTCAAATTTATTGGATCAAACTTGAATTTGTTTTAAAAAAATCAAACGAGGCTGAAAAAAAATTGTTTCAATTTATAAATATCATATTTTTCGATAAAACCTGGATAAATAAAATAAAATCACCAAAAGCTCTCTTTTATTAAATTGAATCTCGCTAAGAGAAAAAAAAAGTATACTTTTGTTCGCAAATACATCGCAAGTCTGGTCGAGTTGATTGTCGAATATATTTTTATCGGATATCAGGGTATGGATCTAAAAATAATTTGTTTCTTTGTTGAAAATAATTTCAAAGACATGCGCTATTCTTCGTCATTCGAAAAAAAAAAAAAAAATCCAATTATCCGTCTTACCTTCATGGCGAAGACGATCAGCGAAGCCGTTATAAAGTAATCAAATCAGCAGCGAAGCACTCGATAACACATTTGTCAAACTATCCGTATGCTATATCTTTATCATGTACATGGGTACATATATCCAATAGATTTTTATGAAATTACTTTCATTGTACGAATATCGATATCGACATATGAAAGAGCGTGTATCGGACGATTTGAAACGAAGTTTCGCAGCAACGAGCCCTTTCACGAGAACACGACAGGCGAATAATCGTCTGGTAACTGAATATCCTGGAGAGACTCACACGAGCTCGCGACTAAACCTCTCCCTCTCTCTTTCTCTCTTTTTATATTTCTCTCTACGTCGCGTTTCGCGAAATATACACACTTTGCATGGTCCTTTCTCTACGAGACTTCTCTACTTCTCTATGCATAACCTCAGTCTCATATACAACGCACGTAACGTTATTCAAATTCACCAAATACACCTGTTTCATAGACGATCATTTGCGACAGTCACAAGTCCCGATTTAATCGCACCCACGCAAAAAATTCCTTCGAACAAAAAATTTTGCGCCTTGATTTTTTTTAAAAATGAATAATTAGTATAATATGTCGAACGGTGACGTAATTAGCTTGATGCATAAAAAATTATGCTCACGTTTAAGGCCCTAAAACTTGCGCGGGAGGGGAGCTTGAATCATAATACCACGGTCTATTTATTTTTCGTGTCTGTGAAATAATTTTCTTACTATCGGTAAGAAAATATTGACCAATTCTCTCAGTAAAATATATGGAATAGCAATGATTTTTCGTGCATCTTCCTCACGTGCGAGTATTAAACTACAAGTGTGGTTATGAAAACTGACACGAGTGAAATTTGCTACAAAATTTTTTTTTCCTTTACGAAAATTTTTCTATATTTTACAGGGGGAAAAAAAGCGCGTGATTATCTCGCGTGCGCGTATATCACCAAAATGAAAAGCGTGTGTGTATACGAAAAGGGATGCTGATCGTTTCGTTCTCGTGCCGAGAGAGAAGCTTCCCGACGCCGACACCACCGACGCTTTTGCCGCGGCCGTAGCAACCCCTCATGACGACCGCTTTATATACACATAAAGATGTATATATATCGCTAATACCCACTCGTGCATCCCTTCCACACGCCTCTGTCTCTCTCTCTCTCTCTCTCTCTCTCTCTCTCTCTCTCTCTCTCCCTTTCTTTGTCTTTTGTCATACATCAGTTTTGCTTCCCCTCATAGCAGTAACAGAGCATCTCTCGTTTTCAGGACCAAGGGATTCGTATATGGACATAGACCAATACAAGCACATACTTATATATGTACATATAGAGGGCAATTCGTGCCAGATCCCTCAAAATAGTCCAAATAGTCAAAAATCCATGTTTAGAAAAAGTATTTTTCGATCGTTTAAAATCGGGTAAAATATACTCGACATACTCAGCGATTAGAAATCTTGATATCTGAAACAGGATTTTTGTGACGTTTGTTCAGATCTCTAAAAAGTATCCAGCCTATCGTTGCGAATTATTTTTCTATTAAATGATTATTGCAAGGTAGCTTCTGAGTTCCAAACTAGTGAGATGAGTGCTTTTTTGCAAAATTTAGTGGACTAATTAACACTGGTGGTGTCTGATTTGTATTCCATGATGTGTTATTGACCCAGAAAAATTCTAACAACGATGTGGATTTGGAAAACCATCAGCTGATAAATGCAAATCTCCATGATGGTACATTTACGTCGAGATTTTTCAAAGAATAATCCTTATTTTTTTGTACCGATTTTAATGCATCACGGCTTATTTTTTTCCTCAAAAAAAAAAAAATACTCTGCGAAGTCACCGCGTAGATTTAATTGCAGTAGTATTTATCGCTCGTGAATTGCGACCTATTTTTTAACCGACAAAAAATTCTTCGATAACCAACGTGCTGTAATTTTTAAACGATTGATACTACGAAAAACCTATACGTGACGCATTCGTAGAGCATTTTTCGAGGAACAGAATAAGCCGCGATGCATTAAAATCGGCAAAAAAAAAAGTAAGGATCATTTTTTGAAAAATTCCGTTGGAAAATTTGCATTGATCGGTCGATGATTTTCCAAATCCATTCGTTATTAATATTTTTCTAGATTAAGAATTTGGGCTGAAATAAAAATGAATCTTCGCTACTGTTAATTGGTGCACTAATTTGCAAAAACCATTATGAAAATTTAGCGCTCGTTTGACGAATCTGAAGCAAAAAACTGAAATCCCTTCGGGCTTTGAATTGAAAAACGAAAAAAAATATGTGGATTAATGTTGAGAGGATAAGGATCATGGACCAGTCGTTTTTGACTGAAATGTCCCATACGTTATATGCCTAGACAGAGGAAGGGATTCGATGCTACGGCTCGTTGGCTGGTGGGTCCGGACGAATTTTGTTTTAATACATTCATACACGCACACAGATGTATGTATATGTATATATGCGTCGCGGTGTAGAAGAGGCTGCCGCGGGAGTGCGTCGTACAACCCTCTATAATTTTTTCTCTTTTTTTTTTCCTTTCTCTTCCATCACCGCGAGGTCCACGCTGCCTTGTGAGGGAAACTGTTGAAGCGTAAGCGACCCCGCATACACACGCACCCCTATATATACGCAACGAGACATCTTTTCTCTCGTGTATCAGAGAAAAATTAATTCACTCGTGATGCAAATTAAATTTTGTTTTCTCAAATGAATTTCAAATTCATTGTATATATACGTTCGAATGAGTTTAAATAAACTTTCATTCGAGTATGGGAGTCCCCGAGCTCCTTATCAAGTTGCCAATGAAAAAAAAGTCTCGAAAATCCCGAACGTCAATACCGATAGTCCCGATAGTCAAAAATGCTTCATTAAAAAAGAAGATAATTTTAATTTTTTACATAATCAACAAACTATCAACGATAATCTCTCGCTTAGAATATTCTACATATTTCTTCTTTCGAAAAATTAATGAAAAAAAAACATGTTTGATGGAATTTTAATAGTTGTATAATAATTAAGGGAGGGCTCTAAAAATCTAAAAAATAGATGTTAAATTTTGAGAGAGGTTGTTCTAAATCGATACCTGAGACATTGTGACGACACATTGTGAATTCCCACTTTTTTGAAATTTTTTTTTATTACGAAAAAATTACATTTCCTACGACAATTTTTATGATCCCATTCTGAATTTTCACCATCATGGATTGTCGAAAAATTTCCAAACGACCGCTCGAGCAAAAAAAAAAAAAAAATACAAAAATTGACGTTTATCCAAACTATCGTAGTCTTTTTGGGATTCAACGAAAAGGTCTTTGTTGAAAAAATCGTGAAATATATTAATTACAGCGACACTGGGCGCGTGATAAAATTTCTTTGTGATATCAGATCCGGAAACGTTGAGTTACCAAAAATGAATTTTCTTTAGTTTCAATCAGCTGTTGAATTATAAAATCAACCCATACCTCGGTGAAAAAAAAATGATGTACATATTTTTTTTTTATGCGTCGAACGAGAGTGTTCCAGCTCATCAAGCCCGCGTTTTCCTGACAGTCGATAATAAACATTTCACCTAGAGTACTTTTTGTCTTCACCGCACATATGCTATAGACATGCTATACACAAAATATAAAAGTATGTCCAGCAGGGAATTGTCTCGTGCGTGCTTGACTCTAGCGAATGCGTAACGCGTTTGAATCTCGCGCGGAACAAAGAAAATCGCTCGTGGACGCGTTTCGATACGTATATACACACCTATATATTTACGTGTTTGTATGTCGATATACGCACAATGAAGCCTCGTGAGAGTATTATCATCGATTTAGCGAGCCCTCGTCAGTGTGTATTCGCGAAAAAAAAAGTACACGCAAAACTCCATACACCGTGATAAAATCGATCGTTTCTCAAAGCTCCTCGTGCGGATATTTACGTATACTCCCTGCTGAAGCTCTCGGCGTGGGGTATACTAGCCCCAGCCACGAGCTCTTCTAACGATATTAACCGTGTAGCGAGGCAAAAAACAAAAAAATAATTATAAAAAGTAAAAACAAAGAAAAAACAAACGATGATATATGATTGAAAAGAGGAAACATGAGCCAAACCCAAAAATTCATTAAATTGGCAGAGTTCCCGCGGCTAATATAATGTACCGTAATTATAAATTGTATCAACCGGCGTGTCGATATGAACGTGGCACATGACAAACGTGTATCTTCACCGTTGCCCAGTCGTGGGGGTTATTTTTCACCCTCTTTCCTCACACGCCGCGCTCAACACTCTCATCACGAAAATTACTCAATAAACATTCATGTGTATCAGAATTTTTTTATGGATAATTCACAACGACGAGAAAGGAGTGAAAATAAAAAATAAATACTCACGTAGCCGCTAGACTTCGATCGAACCGAGATGACAGCGTACGATCCTTGCTGGTTCACCGGGTGCCGCCATCGACGATTTTCTCGCTGCCTTGCACTGCGCCAGCTCTACTGATTTATCTCTTTCTCTTTCGCGCCGATTCCGCGCAAGGACCTCGTGACCGCGAGATTTTCACCCGGATTTCCCTCTTCTTTTTTTTCCCACCCCCACGCCGGAAAAACAGCAATAATAAATAACGAAAAACAAAAATAAAAACTCTGGATAAATGGAAAATTTGACGGAAGAGAGAGAGAGAGAGAGAGAGAGAGAGAGAGAGAGAGAGAGAGAAAAGGCACGCAGCCCTATACGCGAATTAGCGCTGAAATTTCTCTCTCGTTAACTCGTTTATCGGAGCAGAGAAGCACAAGCAACAATCGACTCGGCGCGAGAATACTCACAAAGGCTTATAATCGCTGATGGGGGAGTTCGCGTGCGAGAAGAAAACAGCAAACAATATGCGCGCGTGTATAGAAATCTATATATACATCGGCTTCTGACTGAGAAAAGGGAGTAATACGCACAATTTAACGCTCAGAATGACGCCTAGGTTTTATCAGCAATCGATGTATCCATAAATCTATGAACATCAATCTGTGTGACTCAACACCATGGATCAACGCGATTCGACACTTGAATGGACTTTACGCCCTTTTGACTGGCCGAAAGTCGATGAAAAATATGCAACTGGGTCCAAGAATATATAACATAAAATCTATCTGTTTGTTCTTCGAGTGTGCGTGGGCACGTTCGAAAGAGCGTGGGTGAGTTTGAAACGAAAAAAAAAAAACACACACACGCTCACACCACCCACGCGCACAAACCGGTGTTTACTGCGCGTATATATTTCTCTCGCAGCAGCAACAAGCTCTCCTCTCACTTGGCGATTATTCCTCTCCGTTTTTCACCCTCTCAATTTCCTCGCGAATGGACCAGTTGATGGAGAAAGAGAGGAAGAGAGAGAGAGAGAGAGAGAGAGAGAGAAAGAGTTGGACCACGATTTGTAAACAAGGAAGCGGGGGCATGCGCGTCAACTATTTTCTCTCTGGCAAGCCAGAAACGAAGCCGGCTCTTGTCGCGTCACTTCGACGAGAATATACGGAGAAGAGTATCACGCGAAATGCGCCCTCACCGCACACCACCCTATAACAACGACAGCGATGACGACGACGACGATGACGACGACGCCGCGCTGTTCGGTCAAAAGTCCAGGAACCAAAACCTCCCCTCGAAGCGTGGCTGTCACGATTGCGAGTCGCTCTAATGGTGAAACAGGGAAGGGGAAAGTTTCCCTACTACAGCTCCTGGTAAACCACCCCTATGTACGGGGTTTTCCAGTTAAATTGGAACGATTCATGGAGGGGGAAATTTAGGGGTCGTTCGAATTGGCGAAAGGCTTCTCGAGATAGAAGATTTTCAGAGAGATCTTGAAACAGGATTTACGGAATCATTTCCCTTGATGCAGCTTCAATAGTTCTCGTTAACGGATTAAATGGCTTCCTAGAAATTTTTCGGCACAAAAGTCAACCCCCTTTTATCCGGAAAACCCCGTGTATATACGTGTGCTGCGTGAATTTATGCGTATGTGCATGTGTATATGTGGGTTTGGTTACGGTGAGCTGCCTTTTCCATGGTTATAATGGCTGCCGTTCATGGGGGTGGCTTTTTGCACCCCCATATATGCCCCGAGATGCGCGCGATGGGGAAAGCCAGCCGCGACGATCAATACCGAGCTCACCTCTAGCGCCGGCCGGTGAACACACGCTTTTCCATCATTTTGCGTCGCGTGCATAAATGCACTCGCATATATACACGAGCACATATACGATTCTGTATATGGGTACGCACACATATAGAGGGGGACTTTGAATTTTTCCGAAGCCCTCTTTACCCTCGGAAATTCGCTTCCATTACGTGGTAAATTTTATAGGGAGACCGAGAATTACCGAACGAGGCCGAACAGGCTTTGATCATCCCCATTTTCATCTTCCCCTCTAGTATATACGAGGGGGGGTATCGAAAGGGAGACGCGTTTGTGTGTCTCGGGCGATTGCAATTATGGAATAATATCGCTTCGTAAAGGTGGACGGGATGTGCCATTTTTGACACATCGCGAGCTCGATTCTATTAACCAGCTTGACAAAGTCGCCGTCATCTGACATTAATGAGATAAAAATGATTGCTTTTTTTATTGATATTTTCCGTTAGGGTATTGATCATATCGATTAATTAATTCAGTAATTATCGAGTGAAAAAAAAATCTCGTTCAATTTAAAACGATCCTTTTTGAAAATCAATAATTCTCGTATACAAACGAATTTACAATATTCATTGAAACATTAAGCGATCATGAAATAAGAAATTTGTCAATAGCAGTTGGTCAAACATTGTTTTTTTTTTTTTTCGACTTGATAAATTCGTACGAAACTTACAGAGATAAGAATTTGTATTTTTACATATCGATGTTTACTTCACACGAAAATTGATATAGTGTCGATTGATTAATCAATAAATTATTATTATATGAATATAATTATAACTTATAAAAATATAAATTATATAAATTAATAATCAGTTAAATCTTTATCGAAATCTACAAAACATTGACTATATGAACAAAATAACATGCGATGTATTTTCTCCTGTTTTGTCCGATGACGAGAGAATTACATCGATAGCAAACATTTCCCCGATGCAATCAGAAGGGTCGTCTCGTTCGCACGCTCTCTTTCGCTTATGCAAGCGTTCCCCCCCGACACTCTCTTTGCCACTTCTATCTCATTCTTGCGTCCAACGATCTCGCACAGCGACAACGCGTTCCCCTTCAATGAGAATTGCTCTCTGTTCTATGAACCCATCCGATGATTTCAGTACTTTATACCGCATATCGATGGACCAATGCCAAAGAGGCGTATCGGTTATATATGTATAAGCATTAAGCATAGCTCATACGCCCCTATGGAATTTAACCGTTGATATGTATTGTAACGCGGCGACACAAAGACGAGGCTACATAGTAATCTCGTTGAAGTCCGTCGATACACGGAAAAATTTTTAAATAATATTTCAAATAATTTTAATCATTGTAGGGTGACTGAACCAGTGAATGAACACCTACCAGTGAATGAACAGGCTTAGTATTTTAATTAAACGGCAGAGATATGATTCTATTATTATGAAGAATTTTGTATTCATAATGAAGTGAAAATTCTGAGAAAACATCTAGTAGTGATATTATTTGACGCTGTGAAAGATTTGCGATGCTATGGATTTTTTTTCGTACTTGGGGCGCATATTCATAAGAGACAGCCATGTTGTTATAACCATCTGACTGTGCATCGAATACCAGAATATTCCATATCACCTCGATAAATCTTTTTAAAAGATATGCAATAATTTTTTCAACGTTATACATTGCTAAGCTTCAATTATATTAATGAATTTTTGGTCAAAAACCCAATATTGTTTGCGATATATGGCCGTTTATTCACTGGTCCAGCTTTTTAACCTATTTCCAGTGATTGAACGAGCGTTGAAAAGGCTTTTCATAACCTCAAAACGCACGAGTATGCGTACGCATCTCTGGTTCCATTGTACGTTCATTCACTGGAAAGATAAGAGTTCATTCATTGGAATTTTTGTTCATTCACTGGGAAATTGGTAATTTCGTTCATTATAATTTTTTTTTACAAAATCCTTGCGAACAGGGCACTTCGAATATTTTTTTTTATATTCTGTGAACATTGTTCTATAAGATCTAATTAGCTCATAAAGAAATTCGTAATAAGTTAAATTATACGGCTTTATCGAAATAGAAAAAAGGCTTATGCGTTCATTCACTGGTTCAGTCACCCTATAAGTGAAAGAGCACGAAGAGTATAGAGTGACCAATGTATAGATTTCCATACACACACACACACACACCACCGAGGCACAGCTGTTATACCGTAGCTGTGCAACCTCATCCCACGTACCCTTTTCCGCCGTAAACCCTTATACAAGCTGTCAAGCCGTCCCCGGGATTGAGAAATTCATCATGCCATCGAGGACCCGGTCGACGAGCTCGAGGATATCCACCAGAAACATCGTCGCGGCCACATGAAAATCCCTACAACATCGAACGTGTGTCGGCAGGCGAAGAAATGCCACGTGATCAATCGAACCATATCGATCAAAACGACCGGTTCGTGCGAGATCGTGGCCCTCGCCTTCGCGATGTTGCACCCAGGAACATCGACTGGCACAACTCTCTCGACATGGCATTTCTCGTGCGAATTAGCCAGCACCAAGAGAGAGTTTTGCGTCAGTTATCGTTGAGAGCAGCACCGGACAAACTAATAGATAAGCGAGAATTGTCCTGCGCAACGCGCTCGTGACGTCAGCTCCTGGGGAATCCAATAATCAATCGATTCTCGATCCCACCTTGATCTAATTCCCTATAATGCGCAGGCCTTGACTCGAATTCACCTAAATTTCCCCGAATTTCTTCCTTTCGAGATATGCCCATGCAGATGAGACGACGAAGTAAATCACTTCGCGACGAGAGCTATCGAGAGCATATTACGCGTTTATACAACTTTATGGAGGCCCTTATATCAAGTGAATATAGATTGAGTGAACGAGTGAGTTATAATGAAAAAACTACCCGACGAAAGAAAATTCGAGCATCGAGGAAAATCGAAACAAAAACGACGAGGAAAAGCCGGCGATTCCATTGTATAATAATAAGTGAGTCATCCTTTTATTTATCCTTTTAGCTTGGAATGTCCCAGATATTGTCACGGCCCTTTTTAGTCTGGCCGGACGAATCCGGGCTACGATGGGAAATTACAAATTTGAGGGAAAACGGACTGCACAAAGATAATAACAAATTTTATTTCTGTAAAAAAGAAAAACATAAAGAAAAGCAAAAAAAAAAAAAAAATACAAATATATTCTGTCCCACTCGAGACTCTCGATATAAAGAAAGAAAAAAAAAAAATAATTAACAAAAAGAAGAGAAAAAAATTATCAATCTCGAGAGATTTCACAACGCGAAATTTTCGCTATCTGCGTGAAACTCTTTTCAATTAATACAAAGAGAAATTCTCGATTCGAAGTAATGAATAAATGTGTTGGACGCCAACCGTCCTAATGACGACAATTTCCTCGAACTGTTCGAGGAACTGGCACCCAACACATTTATTCATTATAGTTCGAATTGAGAATGTTTCTTTGTATTAATTGAAAAGAGTTTCACGCAGATAGCGAGAATTTCGCGTATGGCGAAATCCCCTCTCGAGATTGACATTTTTTAAAAAATTTTCTTCGATCTATAAAACATTATTGTTAAATCACGATTAGCGTAAAAAATAAAAAAAAAAAATAAAAAAAAAAGATGCATCTAAGGGACTTGTGACGAAAGTTCAATTAGCGTGGAATGCCCTGCGTATAAGAAATGAGTAAATATTTTGTCTTAAAACGTGCATACTCACATTTTTTTTTTCCATTTCCCATCGCCTCGCGGATTCATCCAAGTTGATTCAACGGTACTCTCTCGTACCAAAAGAGAAAGGCCCCGCGGGGCTGTGCGATCCAATCGAATTTTGTTTTTTATTTTCCGCTGACAATTGATTCAGCGATTGTTTGATTTGGAGGTTTTTTTTTTTCGTTTTCATTCGTAAACTCGTACGATGCGATTTTTATTTATCGTAATTACGAATATATATATATATATATATATATATATATATATGTATATACATGTACATGTATATGGATAATTATTGCGGACGACTGTATTGCAATTTGTAAGGTACAAATAGGTACAAAGGGTATAAAGAGTACAAACATTTTTCATTAGGAACTAGAGTTATGCGGACATAGAAAAGAGAGAAAAAAAAAAAAACAGTATACAGCGTGGTTTTAGGTATTTAGAGAAATTTGTAACATCGAGATATCGATATTTCGCGAGAGAAACAGAGAAGGAGAGATGGAGAGAGAGAGAAAGAGGGAGAGATAAAGTTTAATTAGTCGACATAACGACGAGACTTTTCTCGAGAAAAATAAAAAAAAAAAGTGATGTCTGAAAAATTGGATTAGTTTCTTGAAGCGGAAGAATAATTAACGAAAAAGAAGAATATACGATAAAAAAAAAACTTGTAAAATTGTAGGAAAAATTGTGAAAATCAATTTTAATTTTTTTCGTCAATTTGATAAACGGAGCTCGTCTGTCAAACTGACTGGATCACAGAATTTTTCGAATACGCTCTTTTTTTTTCCACCGGGTACAACGATGGTGATCCATTCGAATGAAAAGATACTTTTATCAGAAAAAAATAATTACGAGCCCAGCAAATATTAATATTAATTAGCAACGATTTTTTCTTCGAATCGTTGCTCTCGGTTATAATCAAAAAATCTTAAAAAAAAAAAAAAAACGATTTGCGCGGCAATTGTTTGGCATTTTTTTTGCGGTGAAATAATTACTAGTATTTTTTTTTGTTTTTGTTTTTGTTTTGTTTTTTTTTTTTTTTCAAATAAAATAAGCCTGACTTGCATATTATAGTTTCTCTCTCTAAAAAAAAAAAAAGGAAAGTCTCGTCTAACGAATTCGTAACTTTATGCGCGGTACATCGTAATATCGATATTACAATAAATTATTACAATATGATAACGCAATAATAAATATATGTATGTATATATATATATGATTGTATATATATATATATTTAGATAAATTCTTATCTTCATATAATAAATCTATGCGTGCTCGCTTGTTGTGTTATATCGTATAATAGGAAGAAACATTTTGACACGACTAGTCTAAACATCGAGAGGAACTCCCATAAATTCGTCTATTTACAAAAAAAAAAAAAAAAATGTCGTTCCTTGCTTCGTTACACGGTTTTTCTTTGTTTTTTTTTAATCGTCAACTATCCGGCTAATAATAATATCTTACATCGCATTATTTCGTTCGTCCGATTTTGTAATCCGATCGGTCCTCATATATTCGTGTATATATCATGTTCGTAACATTTTTCGACTCGGTATTTACGCACACACACACACACACTTTAAATTTATCGTCATGTCACAGCGTTGCGAATCTTTGATTAATATTTTCAAATTGTTTAAGGGATATTTTTCAATTTTTATTCCATTTCGATCAATAATTCAATCAATAAAAAAGGAGTATCGTTTCAAAATTCGATTAATTATGACAGAGATGGAAAGATAATGGAAGAAATAATCCATTTTATCATTTACTTCAGTCACATTTTTTTCCGCACTTTTAAAAACGAAAAAATCATTTTTTTTTTTCACTCGGGAGGTGCGGTTTGTACAAAATTATTGGTCGAAAAAAAAAATCATGACACGAACAGAAGAGATTACTGAAATAATTAAATCACGAATATGACGAAGTAATTATAAAGATTCGCAACTCTGCTTCTTATTATATGACTTAGCAATGATCAGCAAAGTAAAATGCCTAGCGCATAAGACAAGTTGTGTACTGCATACATAACATATAAATCTTTCTAATAGAATCCACCTTTCTACTTTTATCACGGACTCTAGGGTCATCGTACGTATCAGTAGACCAAAACACAGCATGCACTCTCGTCTCTCATTCAATCATCGTATTTTGAGCATTACGGTTGATAAAAAAAAAAAATTCGAGCGTAGTTAGGTCAGCTTCGCTAGTAAGATATATCGATCGATCGAGTTCGCGATCGCTTTTGATCCCCTTTGGATTTTTTCGTTTACGATTTTTTTGAATATATATGTATGTATATATATTTTTACGTATTACTACTTTGTGGACATGGGGGGGTTCTTTTTTTATCTCGACGGAATCGTGATATGATTATGTTTAGGTCCATTTGAACGGACTTTCGTACTAAAACGATCGACTATACTGAATTTGGCAAGACTCGGTGTGCAATTGCAACACTGGCATACGAAGTTTCCTATACTTTGGACGAGACCACGTCTCGATAGTTTGTTGATAGTCTTGAGACTGTTTGAGAGTCTCAAGACTATATTCGAGACTATCGTTCACGCCAAAAGTCACCTTGGCATGTCCTCCTCGGAATCCCTTACGGTATTATGGACTCCCTGTGCAGGTATGACCTGATACATACATACATCTCATAGGGAGTATACTCCCTATGAGATGTATGATAGATCCCGTTGGTTATTTGGACCTCTTGGGTAACGGTGTGGTACAGAAGAAAAAGTGAAGCGAGTAATGTGAATTGTAAGAATTTGTAGTATAGAATTTGAAAAAAGAATCAATAGAAGGGTTCAGATTTTTTCTATCTTGAATTTTCTGAAAAACTCCGCGTATAGCTCAACTTCGATAAGCTACAAGCTGAACAAAAATGCTCGGCACAAATATTCAATGTGATAAGAATGTTTGTAACTTAATGTAATGAGAATCTGTAAATTCGCATGGATTTTGAAAAATTTTATGTCCGTCGAAAAATCGTTTTAATTTCTCCAACTCGAAGTTAATATATCCAAAAATTCAATTTCATTTGGCCGAAACGAAGGAGATTGCGTACTTGAACGATCAACAAAGCTCTCTCTACGAGGAAGCCAAAATTGAGAAAAGCGCTTGCCGATATAGGGGAAGCTTTGTCGGTCTTCGAAAATTACGATAAAGAAATATGCAAGTTTCAGCATGCAACGTGATAAACATAAATTTTTTTTCTAATTAGTCCAACGCGTTGATGAATCAAATCAAGCAAGAGCGTTTCTTAAATTTTGGCTTCCCTATAGAAAAATAAAAGCTTCGTGACCGAGATAAAACGATGAGCAAGCTGTGTGTAAAGTTCTAATTTGCCCGATTTTCTTTTTTCTTCGTTGTTTATACCACTGAAACAGAGCCGTTTCGGCTCTGTAGCCGCAAATTTGCGAATGTTCGAGCGCCCATATAATTTTTCGAAAATTTCAAAATTTTCTAAAATCTTAACGGCTTAAGGAATTCTTGCCAAATTCAATACCAATCATTCTTGTCCGCTAGACTATTTGTGTAAAAAGTTTCGGCTCCATAGCTTTCAAATTCACACACACACACACACACACACACACACACACACACACACACACACACACACACACACACACACGTACGAAATTTTTTTTTAACCGTGCTTTTTCGGAATTTTAGAACACGTCGAACATTTTGGCATAGTGAAAATTTCGATTTTTATTTAATTCACGAAAACGAAGCTTTCTCTACGAGGAAGCAATATTAAACGTACGCACAATCACGAAGTGAATATTATTTGCTTTTATTAATGTTTTTCGTGAATGAAAAGATTCTCAAAAGAATTAAAAAAAAAATTCGAGACCGAGAACGAAAATCCTGCAGGAAAGTCACATCTTTTCTATATTTCGCATCAGCGACGACATCTTTTTGATATTTCGAAAGATTTTTTTTTTGTAAATTTAGCTGATTAGAAACAGCTGCGTAGGCTGTCAACGAGACGAGTCGGTTTTATTTTTAGAGACGCTTTTTTTTTCTTCACGAATTTGCAATATTTTTTGCATCAAATTCATAATCCATGGCTCTTCGAGAATCGTATAAAATATTTGCGCAATAATTTTTTTTAAGGATTCTCTTGAAAAAAAAAAAAAAAAAAAAAAAAAAAAAAAAACGAACGGGCGTATCTTCCGATATTTCGATGTGCGTGCAATGTGACGAAGCTTCAAAGAGCTTTTTGATGCCAATCAGCTGTGGCTACAGGGTCGAAGCACTCGCCATTTTAATGGTGAATGAACACAGCTGGCGAATGAATTAATTTAATTCGATTAATTGTCCATTTTCGTGCTGCAAATCGTCGAAAAGCGTTGCAATTGTCCTCGCAGTCTCTCCAAACGTTTTTTTTTTTTTTTTGCTAGCCGTAAAAAATTTCCGAAATTACACGCTCGAAAATGCACGAGAGAGAAAGGCTCGCTGCAATCTGGCAAGTTGCCATGTGCGAGCTTTGTACGGGGCACGCGCCTCGGATTTTCTCTCTCGCTCTCTTAGTTTGGCATTGAAAGAGAGCGGATTCAACATGTGGCCGGATAATGAACTGCCGGTGGTCAATCTATCTCTCACGGAAACGCTCTTTTTAAACCCGCTACCCGGTCATTTAAATATATATGTATGTATATATATATATATATATATACATACATATATATATATATATATATATATATAGTATGTATATTCGTGGGTTTCAATTGGACCTAAGTAGGATGGTCATGTTATCGGGACCCGCGTGTACAGATCCGTTGTGCGTGATTGCGAGGAACAATGTACAGTAGAATACCGATTTTCATTCCTTCCGGTTGAAAAAAAAAACTCTCGATCTCCCCGGAGTAGATATCCAAGATTTAATTAATTTGTACCTTGTAACGAAGGGGGAGAAAAATTCATGGCGGTTGTTTTTTTTCCATTTTTTTTTGGTAATTATACGATCAGCATTATTTTTAAACAGAGACTGAGAAACAAAAATTTAATTTGACGTCTGAAATAAATGAGGAAACCGAAATTTTTCATAAGTGGAATATTTGTGGATACTTTTTTTTGAGATATTTCGTACAATTTACAGTTTTGGGGAATCCAAAAATGCTGTTCCAGCGTAAATTTCAATTTTCCGGTACGCAATACTCATTTTAATGGTCTTCAACCAAACTGTCGTTCTCACTGTCATTGTAAAAATTAATTTTTTACATTCCAAGAAAACCAAGAAAAAAAACTGCAAGCGCTTGGAGCTTTTTTTTTTTTTGCCTCTCGTTTTTAATTAATTCGTACTTTGTACTGCGAATCGATAAATATATGACGAATTTGTTTTTTGTTTTTTGTTTTTTTTTTTTCAAGCAAACATAACGACGGTACGATCTATGTGGAAAAAATTTGGTTTTTTGTTTCGAGAAAAAATTTCAGTCTTTTCGACGGAATTTTTTTCGACTACTCAGGCAGATAATTTCGTACGTACGTACGATAAATATTCCGGCTAGCAAATAACGTCATAACCAATTGAAAATCTCATTTGGCAGAGTTCGTGACTTTTGATTTTCGTCAATCTCAAATCGATATTTTTCATCTCTTCATTATTCAAACGTCAATTTCTTCCGATTGCTAATAAAAAGTTCAATAATAAAAATTAACTTTTGCTGGAAAATAGTCGATGTTTTGTCGCCTAGAAAATTTGTCAATGAGCGAGAAAATCACCAGCGATTCTTAAACCCGGGAAGTTATTTTTCGGCTAGAAAAAAACTTTTTTGTTTTTCGAATTCTATACTGTACCAGTTCCACGTGTGTGCTTATCCTCACCGGAGGAACAAAAATATCGAACTCGACTCGTGCCGTATATATATAGCACAACTACGATAAACCCTGACTCGATGATACTTCGTCGATATGAATTTTGGGGCTTTTTTTTTTCGCCTGACCTCTCGATGAAAAAAGTTTCAAAAAACAGGATATCCTTCGTCACGATATAAGGAAGTGTATATCAAAAAAGTGGCTCGTAAATTTAAACGTATTACGCGCGCGACAGCTGACCCGTGTATACCGTAATGTATATATATATATGGGACATTCCACGTCAACTCAGCCACCCCGTTTTTTTTATTGCCTCGAAAAAATTATTCAGTATGGGCATTTCAAAGGACAATATATCCATGACATTTTACCAAAATTTCATCCCCCCCCCACTATTGTTGGTTCTCGAGATAATGATTAATGTAGTCTTAATTTTGTAAAAATCATAACTTCGTAACTACTGATCGGATTTAAACGATTAAAAAAAGAATCTTTTTTATTTTTTTTTCCGTTTTCGAAAAAAAATACGTCATCATCGAATAAAAGCTCATTAGACAGTTTTCGGGGTAAATTAACAAAAAACAATTTTTTCCTCGTCACTGATGCCTTGTTCCATTTTGAAAAAATCCTGCGGAGTTGTGTATCGCCTCCCTCTATCAGAAAAAAAAAATACTGAGTAGAATTCCGATTGGCCCTTTTGTGGAAAAAAAAAAAAAATTGAAAAATTTTCCCGAAAACTGTCTAATGAACTTTTCTCCAATGACGGCATATTTTTTTTTTCAAAAAGGGCGAAAAAAATAAAAAAGATTCTTTTTTTAGTCGTTAAAATCCGATCAGCCGTTACGAAGTTATGATTTTCACAAAATTGAGAATTTATTAATCATTATCTCGAGAACCAAGAATAGTGGGGGGGACGAAATTTTAGTAAAATTTCATGTATATATTGCACTTTGAAATGCCCATACTGAATAATTTTTTCGAGAACAAAAAAAAAACGGGGTGGCTGAGTTGACGTGGCTGCGTTGACGTGTCGTATTCCACGTTAACTCATCAGCCACCCCGTTTTTTTTTTTCTCGAAAAAATTATTCAGTGTAGGCATTTCAAAGTACAATATATCCATGAAATTTTACCAAAATTTCATCCCCCCACTATTGTTGGTTCTCGAGATAATGATTAATAAATTCTCAATTTTGTAAAAATCATAACTTCGTAACGGCTGATCGGATTTTCACGATTAAAAAATGAATCTTTTTTTATTTTTTTTGCCCTTTTTGAAAAAAAAAATATGCCGTCATTGGAGAAAAGTTCATTAGACAGTTTTCGGGGAAATTTTTCAATTTTTTTTTTTTTTTCCACGAAAGGGCCAATCGGAATTCTACTCAGTATTTTTTTTTCTGATAGAGGGAGGCGATACAAAACTCCGCAAAATTTTTTCAAAATGAAACAAGGCATCAGCGACGAGGAAAAAATTGTTTTTTGTTAATTTACCCCGAAAACTGTCTAATGAGCTTTTATCCGATGATGACGTATTTTTTTTCGAAAAGGGCAAAAAAAATAAAAAAGATTCTTTTTTTAATCGTTTAAATCCGATCAGTAGTTACGAAGTTATGATTTTTACAAAATTGAGACTTCATTAATCATTATCTCGAGAACCAACAATAGTGGGGGGGGGGATGAAATTTTGGTAAAATGTCATGGATATATTGTCCTTTGAAATGCCCATACTGAATAATTTTTTCGAGGCAATAAAAAAAAACGGGATGGCTGAGTTGACGTGGAATGCGACATATATGTATTAATCTCACTGGTATCGCATCATCTTGGGGGAAAAAGACATCTTTTTATCATCGCCAATCTATCTTGAATCATAATTAACGATAACAAACCAAAATTTCCCATTAAAAGTACCATTCCAGTCAAATCTTTCATCATCATCATCATCATCATCATCATCAATCATAATTCGTCTCTCAACATCGCGACTGTCAGATAAAATAAGCCGGATCATTTTCGGCAATGGCGCCGAGTCCGGCGTTTCTATAATGCCGATAAGTCGTAACGGGAATCCTCAATCGGGGTATGGGTATTTTTGGGCTTTGGGAGTTTCTTTGCACGGTATTATTATAAGGAACGAGAAATTTTGTCATTCCCCTGGACCCCTTGCGTCACATATACGTCGGTTTAACCTTGTATGCCCTTTTCCAAACCTCGCAGAGGCATACCGTGCTGTGAAATCGATAAAAAATCGCCAATGGCATCGAGACATGGGTTATTATCGTCCATGCCCATAAACCATAAAAATGCAATTGCACGGGATGCGATTCGGCGCGTGATTTTTCCAGCGTATTTATCGCCCACATTGCCAGATTCGTTACCAACAAAAACGTAACGATCTCGCGTCCTGGCTTGCGTCTTATTTGCTCGGGTGTCGATACGGAACGTCTCGATGAATCGAGAATAAATATCGTTTGGCATGTCGTTTGTACGACACTCGCGAGTGCGGTTACCAGGACGAGTATCGTGTGCTTTTCAAGGGTAAAATGACCACCGATTATCGTGAATGTCGAATATATGAACATACCGGTTTGCGCGGCTACCAGCAATATATTGTCGAGCTCGAGATTTCTACTGCCGTCGTAGCGCAATTTTCTCATTTGTATCATACCGATAAGGGTCGCAAGGGTCGACATACCGTACAGCGTCAATTCGCATATGTTTACCTCGGTAACCGCGAAACTCACAAGCTCGGGACGCGATATGAGAACGAAGAATAGTATAAGGGATATTATCGTTAGTACGAGAATTAAAATACCGACGAACAGGCCCTTGTGTGCTCTGGCGCAATCGACGCTGTAGTGATGCGGTGATCTTCTGGTTTTTGAGATAGAAGAGATAGAAGAGGGAGAGAGAGAGAGAGAGAGAGAGAGAGAGAGAGAGAGAAAGAGAGAAAGAGAGAGAATCGTTTATTATTAACGATGAATTTTTATGGATCGATTGATCGTGTTCAAGCGTTTTTTTTTTTTGCATTAACGATTTTCGATTGAAAATCGGTAAACGCCTACACGGAGAGAATTTTTTATTAATTTTTACCGTGAAATCACAGTAACGAGTGAAAAAATCCATAATTTTCCAAAATTTAGGAAATAAATGGTAAATTTTCATGGAAATAAGTCAGAATTTACTGTCGGGTGACGTAAATTTTAATTGTTTACAAGAATTTTTACTGAAAAAATCAGTAAATTTTACCTAAATATAAATATTTTATACTTTTTGGTACACTTGTCCCAAAATTTTTCACAGTAAAAATTAATGAAAAATTCTTTCCGTGTAGCCATGGTTGTTACGCATTATTGGCTCAGAAATTCTCTGACTTTTTCCAGGTTTTTCCGCACAAGTTTTGAAAATATTCCAGTGAGATTAGGGTCAAATGAAAAAATGTTAAATATTAAAATAAAGAATTTAAAAAAACTGAAATACGAAAAAAAAAGAATTTAAGGACTGTAAAGTAAGAAATAAATACATTAAAAGCAAAAACCGAACCGCTTCTTTATTATAAATGGAAATTTTTATTTCGGCGCCGATAAATGAAAAATAAATATAAAAACTTATCTACGATAATAATTGTGTAGTTGTGTGCATCGATAAATCGAATGAAGAAGCGTAGCTTTTAAGAGCTTTGGAGTAAATTAATGTTTAGTTTTTGAAATTTTCATTGTTTGCCACTGAGGTAACTTTTGTTGTATATAATAACTTTTGTTGTATATAATAAAGAATAATATAAATATTAAAAATATACAAAAATCTTTATTTTTATACTTTTCAGTTTTTTTTTTTTTTCAAGTTGGTTTCATTTTTCGTAATTCTGGGTAAAGGTAAATTCTGAAAAAAAATCCAGAGAATTTTCTAAATTCCCTGACTTTTTCCTGATTATTCCAGGAGGAAATAAATTACCCGAGTTTTCCCGGTTTTTCCCTGCTTTCCATATGCGTAACAACCATGATAACAATTAAAAGCTCAAAACTCGCTGTCCCAATAACCGTTGAGCATGAATTTTGAAATTCCAATGATTTTTCGTTTTTTGTTTTTTTTTTCTTTAGGGAATATTGACTCCGCGATTTTTAATTAAAGTACGATATAATTTTCCTTCAGACGCATCTTTCAATCGATTGTCAGAATAAAAACGTGCAAAGATTCGTGATTATCGTGGTTTACGCGTTTGAGCACGATTTGAGCACGTTTGAGCACGAAGGGCAGTTGAGTCAAAAGATTCGTCAATTATTTTAATGATCAATTGTTAATTAACGGGAAAATCGCGCTGACATAATCATGCAATGGAATTCATGGTATAAATGATCAATTAACGATTATTAATTGTTCATTTTATTCGTAATTCTTTTTTTTTTTTGTTTTTTAATGATTATAACTATTAATTGACGAGTTAATTAAAGGGTTACCTGTAGGCATGAGTATGATGCCGCGTACCCGGTGGAGTTGGCGGATGCAACGGTCCAACTTTCGATATGTTCTTCCACATTACGTAAAGTATTGCAGCGCAAATGAGACTATACTCGATCGTGCAGGGAAACAAAAATGGACTGGCGTCCTGCACGAGTGAGCCCATTATATTGGTTCTTCGACACTCGAACATGTGATGAGGTCCTTTGAGACCACGGGTCAGTCTCGCATGCTCGCCATGATGACCGTGAATATGACCACCCAAATGAATTCCCACTTTTGTGCCTGTGTTATGGTCACACGTAATATTTGAATATTTTGAATCGATGTTAGACAGCGATCGTGTCGCATTTCGATAATTCAATATATTGCGATTTTTTTTTTTTTTTTTTTTCAACGAATAAATAACTCTCACCGAGTCTGTGAGAAATTCTCAGTGAATTATTTTCTGGATCGTAAAACGTGAGAATCTCGTGTTTGGTTTCCTGCACCAGGACATTAAGCCATACCGATAAATTCGTTCCGATCATGTGCATCAGTCCGAAACGTGCCACTACACGATGACGATAGACTTTCATTTGCTGAACGGAATAAAGAATATTGAGAAAATAATAATGATTATGGTCATTCTCATATTCTTTCGGCGGCAAGTGAAAAAAAAAAAAAAAACGGAGGATGTCTTTTTTTCCAAAGCACCTATATTAAGAAAAGTCTGGCAATCTTTTACGTATATACCAATCCGTTTTTTTTTTTTTTTTTTATATTCCCGGAAAAGCATTTGAGTTGAGATTTCCGATATAATTTCTTTCAATGCGAAAAAATTATTTAGCAATAAACAAGTAAATTGATGAACTGTAGTACGAGAATAAAATTTACTGTTGGTATACAGGATTTCCTGAATAGTCAAGGCAGTCCTTGTGGCAGACTAGGGGATCGACTTTTTTTTATCAATAAAGTTATTGGAGCAAGCTATAAGATCCGATAGCACGTAAAAGTAGCTGTCAGAATTGAATTATAATTTTTGAGCGTAATTTCGATTTCTCGTCATCTATCGCTGACTGGTCCGTTGAATAATTTCATTTCGGATAATCTCAAAACTGTTAAAATTTTTTTTAATATGCCGCATGATTATAAAACTCTTCTCATTCATTTTGATAATGAATATAATTTCTTCAAGCACGAAAATAACAGGGTCGGACAGTTTTATATATTGATAAAAACTTGAAATTTACATGAGCTTACTGCAACTTTCGTAGCAAAGAGCTGCCAGCTGATCAGTTGAATCGTAAACCTACTCGGTGCTGTGCTGATCATTAATTTTTGAGATTTCTTTGCCAAGCATTCTACGACCCTACTTTTTGTTTGTTTGTGTTATCCGTCGAAGGCTCATTATTTCGGGAACAAAGTAATTATATTGAATCAATCGAGTCTCCAAGTATCCAGGGAGGTTTATTTTTCAACTGAATTTACGGCGAGCTAATTTTTTTTCGTATTTCTTAAAAAAAAAAAAAGTCTTTCCGGATTGAAATATTTCCAATTCGCAAAATTCTCCAATATATACAAAAGTGCAAGGACTATCCTAAAATAATTTCGAATAAAATATTTGCTATATTTGATGGGAACTAACGAATTCTAAACCATTGAATATCTTAGAAATTTTGTCCATTTTTTTTTTGCCACCGCGCGGGTAATAATAATAATGCCTATGATAATTAAACTGCACAATTACAAAAATAAAATATATATGCATTAACGAAATATAAACAAAATATATTTTTATGATACATGTTTCACATGCATTTGGGAAAATATAAAAATATATAAATATTTGCATATACTTTTTTTTTTCCTTCTGGGATTAATGATCGATCATTACGTCCAGGGGTTGTTTTATCGTGTATAACTTTCAGGCTGTTCACCCTTTTCGTTTCATTTAACCCTCAATAACCGATGCAAGATTTACGTCGATGATATTAACGTCGCATCGACGCTTCACCGGGACACAAAAGAACGGCGCTCGGTCTATGCACAGTCGAGGAGCCTACTTGACGATGCTTTATTTTTCTATGCTCGCGCCCACACGTAACTATATATACACACCGACTAATAACACACCCCCGCCTTTCTAAGGGTCTTGTCCATGATGCTCGACTAGCACGTCGGGGGTTGCAACGAAAATTTACTAAACTCAACGAGATATAATGATCCGTGGGGTGGCGGACTTGGGAATTTTGAGAAAAAAAAAAAAAAAAAAAAAAAAATCAAGGGCAACGCGATTCACTCGAGAAATTTTTTTTTTTTTTTCCTCCTAATGAGCTCAGCGTTCAAGTCTGATGAGCTCGTTCGACCTTTTCTCGTTTCTCGAAAAATTCGTGCCACTCTTTAAGGTAGTTCTATCGCTGCAGACTAGTCAATTAGCTATAAATGTCTAAATGATGATGATTCCTAAAAATATTGGATATATGGGTTAAAATTAATAAATATTAAATAAGCTTACCCAGGTGAATACAATTAATCAACAGTTTATTATAAATAATTACGTAACTAGTAAAATAGTCATTGCAACGACTCAAGTATTACTAGATCTCGTATGATATTTACGTGTGGCAACGTTGCGTTTTCTTTCTCTTTTCATTCTCGTGCCCTCTCACTCTCTCGCCCGCTCTATTGACGTTGACGCGGAGAGGTTATGTTGTTCGACTTGTCAAATACCGCTTTCGTTTCGATATCGCGTTGCCACATTTTTTCACCGTCACGACATTATGCCATAAGTTGTGTATCACTACCCGGATGCTCGTATTAAAATCAGTATAGCTTAAAAAATTGGTCGACAATCATATTTTTTTTTAGGCCCGTTAGATTTTTACGTGTTTAATGAATCTAAGTCTCGTTTTTTGTAAAAATCTTTTGGATTTTCGATAAGATATATCGTTTTAAAGTGACCAGAAATCGGTTCTTCTATATGCCGAAGCAAATTTGCCTTGAGGAACTGGCATTTTCAAGTATTAATTTCTCCGTAATTAGGTCGATAAGGGGCATTGACGTTTCGCGAAATGAATTAATATATTAAAATTGAAGATATAAAAAAAAAAAAAAATTTTAATCTTATGGATTAGTTACCACGATAGAACTACCTTAAACGAGTCTTTGCAAAAAAAAATTTTTAAACCCTGTAAATTATAAACTAGTACAATGCTACCACAAAATTTTTCAACCATTCAGGAAATCTTTCTCGACGAGTCAGTGATTTTAATTAATTTTGGCTTTCTCATGGAAAAAGTAAATTCTGGAAAAGTTGAAACGATTAACGATTTTTCAAAACGTTCGAAATTTCATAAAATCAAAGCTCAAGAACATTTTTTTTTTTTTTTCAAATATCAGCACTACTTCATTTCGTATTTGTCTGGCAATTAAGTTTTTCTTATTCTAAAAACAAAAATCAAATCACCATTCGGATCTTTCGATTTTAAAATTTCATTAACGGTTTTCTCGTAACGAGAGGAGCTTACCTCGTTGTTGAGAAAGATGAAGTACATCTGAATGAAAATAAAGGCCATACGGGTTGCTGGTGTCAGTGCCAGCATGATGTTGTGACATTTTGTGTTGCGTTCGAGCTCAAAGTACTGGCCAAACTCGAGGCCCGAGTAAATCATCGAGCCGATACCGAATGCAACCGCGCCCATGCGAAGATAAAAGCTCCCGTAGTGCTGAGCCTGTCGTATTTGCGGGCAACCGTTGTCCGGTGTTTCACTGTCACCTGCGGTACCGCTGGACGATGATCCGGACGAGTCCAGATCGTTTACGTCCTTTTGCTTGCTCTCGGCTTCGTCAAAAATACATTCGAATATTTCTAATTTTCGCTTCAATTTATATATTTTCATTTAATGTAAAATTCTTCATTTCACGGGTTTGAAAATTTTCAAAATTATTTTTTATATGAAAAATTTGCTGATTCGATGCTGGCCAAGCTGTATCGATGCAACGCAGTAAAGTATAATACCGATATTGTTTTTTTTTTTTTTTTTTTCTGCATGAGCTAAAAACGGCAGGACAACTTGACAGGTTTATTTCGTCGAAAGAATTTTTTTTTTTTTTTTTTTTTCATTTCCCTTCCTGCTTTGACTCACCTCGTTTGGGCTTGTTGTCTCGGAGAAGCATCGCGTACATGTACAGCAGAAATACCATACTACCGAAATAAAGATACAGATAAAATGCCTCGTAGAATGATGGTGGTATGTAGGACGATATTACTTCGGCCATTGGAAATGCTATGCCCATTACGACGAGAAGCTTTCCGTAGAGCGCGCTGAGAGTCGTCGCCAGAGCATCGCTGAGAGTTCATACAAATGAAAATTTCAAGCAATAAAAAAAAAAATTTAGCTGTTAAATAAAAAAAAAAAACAATAATTATCGTTAACTATTGATAATTAATCACGATTTAAATTCGATGTCGAGTACTCTCTCTCTCGCATCGATGGTAAAATGACTTTTTAACTGACTCGCGATTTCTCGTCAATATCAAACTTTACTCAATCTTCAAATGTCTGCTAAATTTTTCAAAATCGAATTCTTCGACTTCTCCAGCTGAGAAAATAATTCATATCGCGAAATTGCCCACGACCATTCATTCGGCGATTCATCGATCGTATGTCAAATCTACACGCTCTCGAATTTTCAACTTGAAATATATAATCCCGCACAATGCCAAGAATCAGCGTATAAACGTGCGCGCGTTCGTGCGCGCGCGTTCCCGACAATCGGCAATATCCGGTCTCATCCACATTGCAAATTCGGACGGGGAGTCTGCGGCTGGGACCTGAGCGACGCGGTCCAAGCTGCTTGTTCGGAATACGAGACGAACATTATATGTATAATAGATAAACGAAGGAACTGGGTGCCAATTTGGACCAGTCCGATGGGCATTTCGTCAATGAACTTTTTTCTTAAAACCCGAGGCAGGTTCTTCCCCATGTGGGCGGCTACTTCGAAGTTTAGGCAGAGAAATGAACATTTTTCTAGTTGAAGACCTCCGAGGGATCATCCAGCATGTCCGTCGACTCATCTATACTCGCGTTCATAAATTTTAAGAGCAATAATATGCCGATAAGCATCGTGTTAAAAATGGAGAAACGCACATTCAAAATTCTACCCAAAACTTTGCTACCCAATGACATCATCTCTACCAAAATTCAAGCATTCCGAACAAGTCTATCAAATTACAAGTTTACCACGAAACGAGTCAACTGTAGGCATGGGCAGCCCTTAACATCTCTATCCAAAGACATTTTTACCGGAATGGAGATTTTACTAACATCTCTATCCGATTACAAGTCTAGCAGGTAGCAACTGCACTCTGGCGTGGCTGATTAAAAGTAACCAGCAGAGTATCTGAATTATTCACACGGTAGTTTGCCAATAACTTGCCATCTGCTACGCCGGAGAGTTATTATCCGATAGACTTGTAATTGAGTCAGCGGGAATGTTAGCGAAAGCCTCATTCCGGTAGAGATGTCATTGGATCCAGTGTAAAAATTTGACCAGTTTGCCGGGCTTCTGACCAGAGCCAGTGACGGATTTACCGATTAGGACGAACTTGACGTTGCCGGATCTGGTACTGGCCAGAATTCTTTTGAATTTACTAGTCTGAGAAAACTCGGCAAATCTCGACTTGGTACTGGCCAGAATTCTTTTGGATTTCCGGGCCAGGGCAAACTTGGGAAATCCCGACTCAGTGCTGGCCAGGATTCTCTCGGATTTCGTGGCCAGGGCAAACTCTGCAAATCTCGACTTGGTATTGACCAGAATTTTCAATCATAATATGACCAGTTATGGCATTTTGAGAATTTTCAATCCACCATATTAGATTCGCCATATTGAATTTTGTAATTTCTTCCAAAACCAACATGGTTATACTAAATATACGGTTGAAGACGCGACCACCACCATCCCCTGAGTAGGTCCCAACATACAACCGATCAAGTGTTCTCTGGCGTGTCAAATACATGATATGAATTACCAAAGTTCATAAACACTCGATAGCGTAGTGGATAGCGCGTTAGGTAAATAGGTCAAGGAGAATAAAATTCTATCCAGAAATCCGTGCAGGTTTTTTTTTTTTTCCAGTATAACTCTTCTATGACCTATACGAAAAAATACGCGTATGGAACCATTTTTGCAAGTGATATATTTCGTTTTTATTTATATTTTGCATTAAAAAATATTAGCAAAGATATGCAGAGTTTCCTGACTAGCAGCTGCCGAGTTCTCCGGCTAGAAGCTGTCAAGATCTCTGCCTATCAGCTGCCGAGTTTTACCGACCAGCAAGTCGTGAGTCCGCCAAGACAGGCACTAGACAGATTTGCGTTACACGCCTAGTCTGAACTCGACTATTTCTGGCAATAAACTGGCTAGAAAGAAGGAATACAGGACAGGGTCTGGCCAGTACCTATATTTTAAATTTCTGCACGGGATAGTGATTTCTATTGTATAGAAATGTTACCGGATAGAGATGTTATTGGATATAAATGTTAGGCACGGCTCGTATCTGGCAGAGTCGTTTTAGAGTTATCATTTGATGGGTTCGTAAAGATTTTGTTTTATGATAAAGTTTCGGGCAAGGTTGTAAATCTGTCAGAAGAAACATCAGAACGGTGGTCGAATTTGTCGCAAATTTCACTGTATCTGAACGCGTACAGATAAATCATGACAATCCGTTGTATACTTATACCAATATAGACCGTATACCGTGTTAGCATCGTGGTTACAAATGCGCGTCGTCCACCCCCGTAATAATTGGCTCAATTACGCGTAATCGTAGCGTGATATCAGCGGGGGCTGATGTCGTTCGTATACGCCATATAGAGTAGCGAAAGTTTAAGCGACAGAGGAGGGCAGCGCGTGTGCCGGAGAGCTATATCACGGTATGCGTACGTTTGATTTTCTAAAGTGCCGGTAATTGCAAACTGACGCGTTTCACTGTATGCACACACATGATCACGGCTTACCAATACACCTTATCGACTACGCGTGTATGTAAATTAAGACACGTGTATATGCAATACGATATCATTGCAATAGACCTTTCTATACGTATATATGGGCGGACAGGACAACGCGGAATGAGGATCACGTGAAACGTTCGTGACGCGTAGAAAAAAAAACGGATTCACGTCCGTCCCCAATCGTATAAATCCATGTCATATGGCTTATCAAGAATCCTTATTCGCCCATTATAGTCACGACCCAGGGGCGGATTATCGAAATATTTCGGTGAAACGTTTTCGTCAATGAAGCATTTGCATTTGTGCAGAAAAAAAAAAAAATTTTTTTTACGATATTCTTCCTACTCGCGATGTCCAAAAATTCTAATCCGATCGAACTTACGCTTGTGACTGTACCGTTTAAGTTCGCACCGAGCAAAGATTTTGTCACCCAGTCCCACGGACTCCAAATTCTATGCTCCAATTTTAAAATTACTCGGGCATCGACCTTGACTTCTCAGGCCCTCTTTGGGTGCCCACTTGACAAATATACAATCACGAACCGAATGAAAAAAAAAAGAAAAAAAAAAAAAAAAAAATGAGAGTACTAACTATGGCGGCTTTGCTTCACATGTATACTCACGCTCCAAGATTCTTGACTGATCGTCCACCCGCAACCTCGAGATAAGCCGACGCCGGATAACAGACCGCCGGTATCTGTTGCGACGGACACGGCAGTGCAAGCGCGAATTGGGCTACCGGACGATGAGCCCGAGACGGTGAACTGCTGCTGTGTCTAGACAGAGTTTCCGGCGAGACGATTACCGCTGACGGTGAGGCAGGGGATGGCAGGGCTGCCGGTAGTCCCGGCCAGCTATGCGGGATGGAAAAAAAAATTATGAAAAAAAAAAAGAAAAATGTTATTTCACGTAGCACGATCTTGGGGATAACGAGAATAAGTTTCGCGCTTGATTCGTATCGTACACGTAATTAAATTTCTTGGGGCTTAAGAGGTAAAGAGAAAGAGAGAGAGAGAGAGAGAGAGAGAAACAAAAATGAAGATTTCTCAACGAAAATCCTCGAGTTTCGTGACCACGGAAAGGTCTTTAAAAAAAATTCATATTACGTGTAATTACGAAATATAAATTTCTATTATTATTGCTATTAAAATTATTATTAACGTTACACTTCCGTGGCAATTATGTTTTGAGAGCTGACTTTTGCTTTGCAGTCTCTGAGAAGCTTTCTCACGACTTTTTTATGGTCCGAAAAAGCGCTATATGGGAGTTTTCCGGTAGCCCACGTAATTATCGTCGACGAATGCTCGACGCGCGTATATAGTTCAGCTTAAAACTCTGTCGTCATCCCTTGACTAGCCTCTTTACAAATATATATATATACGTAGATTCCACCCTTTTCCTTGCCTTTCACTCCTCTCGCTTTCCTCATCCGTACGCATACCCTTCATATTCCTCTGTCGAGTGGCCCTCGCTCTCATCCCCTAGCGCTCCGGTCCAGCAAACCATGCAGGGTTGAATTACTTTCTGTCTATATCTCTCTCACGTTCTTCCTCTCTCTCTCTCTCTCTCTCTCTCTCTCTCTCTCTCTTTCAAATAGGAAAAAATGAGGGTGTCGAGGTGACGATGTTACGCATCGGTGAATACGCCACTGCGAATATAGATTTGTTTTTTTTTTTTTTCGTGATATATTTTTCGTAAATATATATTTCGTGAGTACTAGCACCCATGATATGCGGGGATAAAGTCGAGTGGGTCACGTATAGATATATATTTATAGCAAGGTTCATCGCTCTCTATCGTTCTTTCATGGGCATTTTGCAAATAATCACGTATAGTTTTGGCGACACAAGAGATATAGGGTTGGATGGAGACAGAGGAACAATAAAAAAAAAAAAAACGGGAAAGGGTGATTGAGATATTTGTAAAAAGGAAAGGGAGAGAAAGAGAGTCTGAATTTGACAGAGATGGAGAGCCTAGCGTCAGAGAGTCGGATGAAGTACTTGCATGTCGTTCGGACTGTATATGCCATAGGGGTGAGTGAAATAAGGAAAAAAAAAGCAAAAAAAAAGAAGAAAAGTACCCTAAACATACATAGACACGCACACAACCATTTTTTTCTACGTAAAAAATGTACGTTCTTTTTTCTTCTTTTTTTTTTTTTCATTCCTGCGAGAACAAGAGTATACAAGGAAGGTTTGAGGGCTTCGCTCGCGAGCAAAAGAAATTCCCTTCATATAGTCAGCAAGTTGTCCCTACACTCACCCTCGTGTGTTCACTCGCAATTCTACTATCCATAATAATACTTTTTACAGCGCAAACTCCGCTTTTTTTTCCATCCCCGCATTTTTTCTCATCTCTCGCGTTATACTCGGTCGCTCGAAAGAACGAGCATTATTGTTTAATTTTTTTTTTTTTTTACTGACAACATAATACGACGACATTTCTTCGACAACGAGACACCCTCATAGTCTTGCGAATGCTCTCGCTTCTACCTTCTACAGGATTCGGAGGATGCTTGTAAAATTGAGGGATTTTTTTTTTTTTTTATTTTCGCTCGATGGTACAACAGATGTACCTGAGGGAAGTTTCCTTGATAAGCATTTTTGTTTGTTCGTTTCGATGCGAATTCCACCCTCTTCCCTCAAAGATCTCGGTGAATCAGCGAGTGATTCCTTCGATCTATAGTTGCTCTCGTCACGAAAAAGTCACACTATCACGATTGCTCTGTTTTGGGCTCATGATGAGCCAACAACGACGACACTCTTCGAGCCCGCATTACAGACTGACTGACGCGACGCGACTATCCAGCGATAGTGATACGAGTGCGTGTTGATCAGTGATAGCAAACGATTTCTCTCCGTATCATTCGGGATTTAAATGAGCTCGCTTTGCCATTGGACACGCCTCGTGGGGAAGGACGCGTGGCTACTCGAGTGAGCTTTGTACACCTTATTGGCCGAAGAATCGAGCGATTTGTTGGCAGTTATTTTAGAAAACATATCCCGTAGATCATTTTCGTGTATTTCGCAGATATATATTTATTCAACATTCACCCAAATACCTGTAAATTATTATATTAATTTGTTTCTGGATTTTAGGAGTAAATACTTTTTTTTTTTTTCTTCAGAGAGGAAGCTTTGTTTTCGTGAAAAAAAATTGTAATTTTCGAAGCGATCAGAATGTGCCAAAAACATCGAGAAAAAAAATTTAGGAAAAGTGTCTGTACGTGCGTGTATGTCTGCAGACGAGCCTTCGAAAAATTAAAATTGCAATGTATCTTAAATTGCTTGAGCTACCGCGCCGAAACTTTGCACACTGCTGAAACTTGGAACCTCTCTTGTTTGCTAAATTTTCAAAAAATTTATAACAGATATCCGATTTTAGATGATTTTGAATTTTTTAAAAAATGGCTATAATCACTCGAACTTTCATAAATTTGAGGTTATCGAACCAAAACTTTGTTCATAAATACACTATAGGACAAGAATATTTCATATTAAATTTGGCAACAATCATATACTTGAAGGGTTTAAATTTTATAAAATTTTGAAAATTTTTTAAAAATGTCTGTGATCGCTCTAACATTCGTAGATTTGAGGTTATTTAGTCAAAACTTCTTATCTAAATACACTATGGGACAGGGATGTTTGATTTTGAATTTGGCAAGAATCGCTTGAGGGGTTCGGATTTCATAAAATTTTGATATTTTCGCAAAATATGGGTAATCGCTCTGACTGTCGCAAATTTGATATTATTAACCTAAAAAAATTTTCCATCAGTACGCTAGGAGACAGGATGGTTAATTTCTCAAGAACAAATCAAATTTAGGAAACAAGCGTGCAAATTGGAAGCTTGCACATTTTGCTTCTTCATTACAAAAGCTTTCTCTATGAGGAAGCCAAAATTACGAAAGCCATCTCCACATTTACGAAATTACGAAAGCCATCTCCTAATAGAGAGGTATAGCTTTATAATGAGGAAGCAATCTGCAAGTTTCCGATTTGCGGGCTTTTTTTTTTTAAAGGGAGATTTCCGCGTTATTCCCCATTCGCCATTATACCGTTCTCCCTCACGTGCGTATTTTACGATTATAACTCTCGTATGCCGAGTCGCCTTTGGTATACCTGGTCGATGAGACTCCCGGAACGTGAGATTGAAAATCGCGAAAATGTGGCGAACAGAGAGGCGACGGAAAATCCGATCGATTTTTCATAAATCGTATTTTTCGAAATTGAACATCACGTATACGCATTGTTACATGCGAAAAATCGTCATAGCGCTCGTAGACGCCGTTATCGGGAGGGTGTCTGTGAATCGTCAATAAATTTCGTGTTCGATATCCGGCGGAAGTGAATGGAGTTACCGCGCATGATTACCTCTACCTCCGTATAGTTGATAGGTTTTCGGATGTCCTGAAAAGCGTTTATCGGGCAAAACGTGTTCGTCGCACAGAAATTTCTCAAGCTACAGATATGTATCTCGGGGAAAAAAAAAATGCTGAGCCAAGAATATTTTCTTTCGCGTGATGTAAATTCATTAATAACAATGAATAATTCAATTAACACCGACTATACCAACGTGAAGCATATTACGTTTTCTTTAATTTTGCTTATTTTTATTTATGTAAAAACAATCTGAAGTATGCTTTGTTTAATCATAATAATTAAATATTTTTATTCTCGAGTCTCATTTATATATGCTTGAGCATCGTGGACGTTTATGCCTGGAGCAAGCATATTTCATGCTCGTGATAGGGATAAATTGAGTTTGCGCTCGGGGTTAACCATAGAGCATACTTGACTTCGGTATGGGGGTAAGCACGTCCCATAAAAATATCTTTTTTTTTTTTTTAAGGGTGTAACCGATATATAGTGCGGTTTCGTTGCCCAAGGAATGGGGGTCAAGGGATGAGGATCGAGATTCGTGGTGTATTCGAGGTTGTATAGAGAAATGATAAAACACCATGAGCATTCCTGCGGGTTCTCGTTCGGTCTCCTCCGAGAGGGATGTACGAGGAAATGAGGAAAATGAAAAATTTACTCGCATCTCCAGCGTGTGAAGGGTTCGAAGTGGATTTTTTTTTTTTTTTTTAATGGAAACGGAATGGTCGTAGTCGTCGTCGTCGTTTGGTGAAGGGTGGCATAGCGAGAGAGAAGTCTCTTGAGCTCAACCATCAAGGAGGAAAAGGGTTTGGCCATGGCAACGCGATATGCTACGTATATATAGTCTATAGAACACATACGGATTGATGGGAAACTCTTGCATTTTGATATATGTATAATGTATATTGCTTTCGCTGGTATTTCACTCACTTGGACGGTTTCTCGGCTTCCCCGCCGCCAATAACGCCAGGCAGCAACAACTCGGGAGTTCTCTGACGAGAGGCAACGCCAGCCTCGAGGGATGCCGCGGCTGCTGCTGCTGCTGCTGCTGCTGCTGCCGCGGCTGCAGCCGCCGCGGCCTCCTCTTCCTCCTCTCTGAGCTCTTCGGATGCCTCCTCCGGGATCGTCGTAATATCCTCGAGCGGTGGAAAATCGTCCACGTTCTCGTCCATACCATTGTCGGCAATGGGATCGGAATTGTCGTTCGGACGTGCCACTTCCTCGATGTCGGAATCGATACCCTGAATATTCGCAGGCATACATACACCGATAAAAATTTCTGTTTGAAATTTAATTTAAAAAAGTGTTCTAAGCAATTAACATATACTTTTTGTATATTAAAATTAAACGATTTCAATGATTGAATATTAATATACGTAGTTTAAAAAATTCAAAACCATTATGAAATTGAATATTAAAAAAATACATTAAGTTTCACAAATAAAATTTTTAATGTGAAAATTAATATACACTATTATATTAAATATATCTCTCGCAAAATGGTTCCATGCGCATATTTTGTCGTTGTTATAGGCCAAAAAAGGGTTACACTGGGAAAAAATGCAGCACAGATTTCTGGGTAGAATTTTATTCTCCTCGACGGGGACTCGAACCTGCGACTTACCTAACCTATCCTACCTATCTCCCTAACACGCTACCCACTATGCGCTATCAACTGCTTATGAATTTTCGTAATTCATATCATGTATTTGACACGCCAGAGAACACTTGATCAGTTGTATATTGGGAGCTACTCAAGGGATGGTGGTGATCCCGTCTTTCACCCTTTATTTAGTATAACCAATTACGGTAATGAAATTTCAAACACAGTCACTTAAAACTCAAAGAACTCACAATTTGACTTGAATTTTCAAGACAGTCTTTGAATTTTCATGACAGTCTAAATTTTAAAGATAGTCTATGAATTTTCAAGATAGTCTTTGAATTTTCAAGATAGTCTTTGAATTTTCAAGATAGTCTTTGAAATTTTAAGATAGTCTGAATTTTCAAGATAGTCTTTGAATTTTTAAGATAGTCTTTGAAATTTCAAAAGATAGTCTGAATTTTCAAGATAGTCTTACAAATTTAATACAAATATATTTATATAGAGTGATAGTTATTGAAAATTCAGTCTTTTTTTTTATTCTGAGAGCTACATATAAAATTTCAAGTTTTTATGTATTAATTTCAATTTCATTACCAGGGTTTGTCAATTTCATTATTTTTCGTATCTTAAATTTCAGGATATTTTTTACAGTTTTTTACAGATATTTTTTACATATTGTAACACAAAAACAAAAATATTCATATTTTTGTTTTTGTGTTATAAATTAATTGTTTGATCATAATATATAATAACGATTATTACTACTATTATCAACGAATCTTGTGATAATAATAATAATAATAATATTGTGAATAAATTTAATATTATTATTACTATTTGACAACGCTGTAAAGTAAATTGAAATTCTCCGAGAGCACAATTTAGGGTTTGGGCTTGCTAACTCAATAATTCACGTTAAATACACGAAACGACTCCTCCCCAGTGAATACGTGAAATGTCATCGTCCTATTCAAACTTGAACTTACAGATAACTTTAAATATATATATATATATATATATATATATATATATATATATATATATATATATATATATATATATATATATATATATATAATTCTCAATGTTCAACGTAAAAATAATTACCTCGAAGCGTGAAATTTATACGAAATATCTTTTTTTTTTTTTAAGAAAAGGAGTATAAATGTAAATTACACACTACGAGACATTTTTTTTTCCTGGGGAAAAAAAGTTATTCGAGATGGAGAGGGATAGGTGCTACGAGGGTTGTAAGAAGAGCACGTACCTGAGCAAAGTCCATGTAAAACGAGTCCCTGGAGTCGGAACTACCACGGCGAAGCCGTAGGCTCAGGTCGGGGCTACTCTCTCCCATATCTTTTCTTATCGTTCCTCTCAATATGTCTCTTTCTTCCTTCCTTCTCGTCACTCGTACCGGGTATTATATAGTGCGTACGTGGGTATATTATCCAGCCCAGCACCTCTTCTACTTTCTCGAAGCCCTTGCTTCATCATCCCCTTCTCAGCACACACGCACACTCTCTCTCTCTCTCTCTCACTCCCTCTTTCTTCTTACACTCTATGTCGAATCCTTTGTTTCCCTTATTTTTTCTCTTCTTCTTCTTCTCGCTTTGCCTCACGAGGATCCCGAACCCCACGCGCGTTTAGCACGCGCCTCCCCTGAATTCTAAAGAGCCTTCGCCACCGTTGCACCCTTTACGCATATCCGCGGATGAGTTTGCTGGGTGGTGCAGCGCGAAACAATTGCCCTTGAATGATGGATCATGTTAGTTTGTCTTCGTCCCATCCCTCCTTTTTTCATGCTTTCTTGATATATATATATATTCAACGCTGCGACGTTTGAAAAAAAAACGTCAATTTTTCTTTCATTACTTTACGGTCAATGCTTCTTCGTTCAGCAAATAAATAAAATTCCTTTCTCAAATAATTTTTATCGGTGTAAATAATTCCGTGAGTGAATGAAGAAAAATTCGATAGATTTTTAAATACTCCTTCTCGTGCGAGTGCCAAAACAATTCTTTCCTCAATCGTACCTCTAGCGAATTCGTATCTTCTCGATGACGATGTCTAACAGTGTATATCGTCCATCGTACTTCGGCAAACATTCTTCGAAAAGACGTACTACGACGTACATACGATCTCTTGGGATTTCGCGCTCGAGACGCGGTACGAGGGATAACCCTCGGAACGCCCGTTTCGCCGAATGTTTTATGACTCGTACGTGGCATCGAATCGTACCCCCATAAAACTGTATCCACCGCACCCCCGCGTGTTACGATATCCTATCGAGAGAATGCCCCCCCCCAAGTTCAGAGAATTCGAGCATCGTACAGACGATTTCCGTACAAAAGAGGTTGGTGCTAATTTGGACCACCATTTTAATTTTCGTATATTTTCGCTCGAAGATATCAATCACGTGCAGATAAATCAATGATCCAACTATTTCAAGGCTAGAATTGTATTTTGAAGAATTTTCGTATATTCTAATTGCCACCAAATATGCCATCGCAAACATCATGTAGAGGGTCACTTTGGTCGTAGAAAAAATGAAATGTTTATAGTTTCGTAAATATATTGAAAATCCCATAAAAATTATGTTTGCATCGATTTTTACACCATTTTTCCAAAGCTATGAGTTATCTCGATTGACTGGAGCCGTAAAGATTGATCGATTCACGATAAAGTTTATTAGGAGACTACTCCGAGTTCAATAAAAGGCAAATATCACGTCAGGATGAGAAGAAAAATGAGTACTCATCGATTGACTAGCCCGTGATATCGAATTTGCACCTTCTGTGGTGGTTCATATTTGCACCAACGTGAACACTTTGACGTTGCGAAAATAACAACAATATATATACCACTCAGAGATAAAAGTATTTCGGGGGGGATGACGACCCCAAAATAAGATCCATTGTGTGAAACGAGAAACAGAATTGCTTATATATATTGTCCATTGTCCACATCGCTATTCCTATGTACACGATAAATAAAATGTAAAATACAAAAAAAAAAAAAAAATTACAATCTAAAAAATTCATCGAGCACTAAAACAACGTCAATCGGATCAATCAAATTTCGCCAATAAATTTGTCACGTAATTAAATCATATGAAAAAGTGCATCGTTGCAAAATTTTTTTGATTACTCGTAATAACAGTGTTTCATATATACACAGGGAAGGTGTTCCAATGAGATCCGGGGTGGTGAGCCCGGGCAAACACCCTCCTTCGTTAAATATGTATTACAAACATCGATCAAGCAGAGTCCTGTGATTCCGGTATAATGACAATTTTATCGTCAAAAAAGACAAAAATAAAAACAATTAAAAACCACAACAACAACAACAACAACAACAACAACAAATATCGTCACTCACCCCTAAAAATTCAACCCGATTAAGTCATGGTAAAGATATGTAATATCGAAGATAAATTCCTCTGCATCTCGTTTCTTCGCACACCTGCTAGCTACGAGACGCGAATGTCGTCTTTGCTCTTCCAAGACATTCGGGTATTCTCGCTGGCCTCACCCCTGTCTCATCCATTTGACAATTATTTTTCTTCTTCTTCTTCTTCTTCTTTCTTTTCTTCCTGTATCGTCTTTCTTTCTTCCTCACACTGATGGCAATCGTGACACTAGCAATTGCTGTATCTTCGGCAAAAAAGATGCACGAGATAAACACTGATAGCCGAAGAGCATGTAGAAATGATTTTTCGAAATTGGGGGACGAAGCCGTAGGAGGAAAAACATTGACGCGAATAAGGCGCGGGCGAAAGCACAACAATCCGTTAGTAGTAGTAGTAGTAGTAGTAGTAGTAGTAGTAGTAGTAGTAGTAGTGGACGATAGAACGTCTCGTCAACGCCGACGACGAGTCAATGGTGTAGTAAGAGCAACCACAGGGGTGGTTTCATCCCTCCGCTAGTACGAGCAACTATAGGAGACTCGGCTACTACTGCTACGTCGTATTATATATATATATATATATGTGTATGTGTATAAACACACATACATGGGTATATTTATATTTGAGGATGTCTGCGAACTCGCAGGGGTTGGTATGAGTGGCAGAGGATGGAGGAAGGGTAGGAAACACGAGCGTGTTACTCTGCGAGCCTTTGCTCAACGCGGAAGTTTCATCCCCCTTGGCTCGCACTCGCACTCGCTCTCTCTACCACGCGCTCTATCGAAAGTTAGGTTTTTTTTTCAGTTCATTTTGTTTTTGTTTCGGTAATGAGTAATGGAGAGCTATGCACGCGAGAGATCCACGCCCGCGAAATATCTATGCAAGCTTTCTCTCTCTCTCTCTCTCTCTCTCTCTCTCTCTCTCTCTCTATTTATTTCAACGGATCAATCGTAACGCGGCGAGACACTACGAAATTTTCGCACCCCCGAAAAGCCTTTCTACGCGAAGCATCGACATGGCGAGGCTGGAGTGACCCGGGCTCGTATCCAACTTCTCCGCCGGGTTTTCCTCCTTTCATCTCTCTCGCTCATGCTTTTCCACCCCCTCCGCCCCTCCATCCCTATCTCGTTCCCTCGTAATCCCTTCCCCAACCCTCTCATTTTCGAATCGTTGCTGAACCATGGGTAAAGCGTCGCAACCCCTCAGGGCCGTCTGTACAACGTTCCGGAATATCTGTAGGTAACTTATCCCCATTCTCAATTCATTCATTCACAAATCGAGCTTGTAGAAATTACCTCGTGGCTTGAAGCTTGATTAACAGCTCGTGGATATATGATCGATGCGTCGTTTATTTTATACATAGAGAGCAGAAACGTTGGGACATATAGTTTTTTTATTTTTTTTATTAAATTCTATTCACAAAAAATTTCGGGCCAATTTTCGATGACCCACTTTTCAATTAGGGTTTTAGGAAGTTTGGTTAAATACATAAATCTTGGGGTGTAATCTGTGGGGATGATCGATGTATTATTTTTTTTTAAATATCGGAGGTGAAAATATTGTAAGAAAAAAAAGTTGTTTTTTTAATTGAAATGGCAATAATGGCTATTTGTCGTTAATCCACTAGTCAATTTTTCATCGAAGATTTGACTTTTTTTCGATCTTAGTCAGCCCCTCGTGGGTTATGACTTATCATTTTTTTTCAATTCCTTTCACAAACGATTTCGGGCCAATTTTCGATGACCCACTTGTCAATTAGGGTTTTAGGAAGTTTGGTTAAACAAATCTCAGGGCTCAATCTGCGGGCATGATCGATCTATTATGTATTATTATTATTTTTTTAATCTTGGAGGTGGAAATATTGTAAGAAAAAAGATGTTTTCTGATTTAAAATGGCAATTAGTTAATTGTCGTTAATCCACTACTCAATTTTTCATCTTAGATTTGATTTTTTTTTTCAATCTTAGTTAAGCCCCTCGTGGATTATTAACGTATCATTTTTTTTTCAATTCTTTTCCCAAACAATTTCGGGCCAATTTTTGATGACCCACTTGTCAATTAGGGTTTAGGAAGTTTGGTTAAATAAATCTTGGGGTTTAATCCGCGGGGATGATCGATGTTTTTTTTTTCTTCTTAAACATTGAGGGTGGAAATATTGGGGAAAAAAAAAGTTGTTTTCTGATTGAAAATGGCAATTGGCCAATTGTTAATCCACCAGTGAATTTTTCTTTACAGGTTCGATTTTTTAAAAATCATTGTCAGCCCCTCGTGGGTTATTAACATATTTTTTTTTTTTTCAAATATACTAAAGTTGGAAAACATCGGGAAAAAAAAATAATTTGTCAACAATGACGATTGGCTTGACCCAATTTTCGTTGATCAATGGACCAATCAGGGGTTGCGTCTCGTCCTCTTTGGTTTCGACCCTTTGCACTCCATAAATTTTTTTTTTTTTACCTACCACCAAATCCTCAATCAATTGACAAAATAGATTTTAAAAAAAGGGGCCTCAATAAAATGTTTTATTGCAACAGTGCAGAGTGTGAAACATTTTAATAAAATTATTTTAGAAATTGCTTTGCACAATGTCGAGTCTAGCTCGACATTGGAGTTGGTGTAAGAATTATGATGTGGAGCCACACTCGAAATAAGAGCGGTAAGGGTTAAATCTTAGTTTACTTACTCACCAATCAGGGTTCGGCTTCGCGTACTTTTTTTTTTTTTTCGTTTCGAACCTCAGCTTGCCCTCCTGGATGATCAACGTAATTTTTTTTCGAGATATAAAGCACCACGAGGTTACGAAAGACAATTTTTTTTTTTCAAATAAAAAAAATTGCACTCATTTCCAATGTCTTTTTTAAACCCCGAAAAAAAGCGAATTTCCGAAATTCTTTTATGAACAAACATACAAACAAAAAGCCCACAACTTTCCAAAACTTTGAGAGCGACTCTTATACATGCAAACAATTAAGAATAATTATTTGCCAAAAAAAAAGAAAAATAAAAACTCCAAAAGCGTTTTTCTCGAAATTATCTTTTTCCTCGCTCTTTCTCAAATTGGCGGCAAAGATAAAGAAAAAACAATCCTAAATGCACTTTCAAAATTTCTCGAGAATCTAATGCGAAAAAAAAAAAAATTTTCCACGAATAAAGCCATTTTTTTTTTGTCAAAAATCGTTAGTTTTACTTTTCAGTAGAATTTTCATAATTTTCTACATTTCTTTTTCTTCTTATTCCTCTCGGTTAATTGTACGAATGTTAGAAAAAAAAAAAAAAAAAAAACACAAAAAACACAAAAAACACAAAAAAAAACACAAAAAAACAAAAAGTTTTATAGACACGAGCTAAGTCAAATATGCCACGGAAAAAAAGACATTTCAAAAAAATAATAACTGAAATTTAAAAAATACAACGATGAAGAGAAAAAATCCAGTTTAACAGAGCAAATTAATTTCTTTACAGTGTTTTGATCAAAAAGTAATGTGCGGAACTTCTGTACTATCTGTATAACCATATTTGTTGGTTTAAACTGTAAAAACAATTATTTTCACATAAAAAAAAGTGACACTGTAAAAATTGAAAATGCTCGCAATGAATTTTGCTATATACAAAATGAAAAACCAATAGATTTGTACAAGAAAAATTTAATAACTGACGCATTAAAATGAACTGTGCGTAGAGAGATTATTTTTACGAATGTGAGACACAACAAAGAATACTAAATTCTCTATGAAAAACAGAAATTGAAATAAAGAAAAATTGTAGCACGCTTTCGTCGAATTCAGATGTGAAAATGATGGAAAAATTACAGTTTTAAAATGTGTATGAAAAATACGACGCAAACAAGAAATTTATAAGGATCAATGAGCATTCATAAAATCAATAGAGTGTCGGTCGTTAGGTAGGTCTCAGGTAAAATCTCAGGTAGGCTCAAAATTAATTTCGACGGAAAAACGTCCGGACCACCAAGCCGGAAATGCTCGTAAAAAAAAAAAAATCTCCAAATCTTTAATTTTTTTTCTTTTAATGATTATTCAAGGATCGAAAGTGTTGAATTCGTTTACTGCGGAGGATCACGGGTTCGAATCCCGGTCAATGACGATTTTTTTTTTTTTTTTTTTTTTTTGCAAAATTCACAATATTTTCAAAGATAATGGAACAGCAGTTTTAAATTCGTTCATCGATTTGATTGCTAATTTATGGATAATAAACTACATTTATTATGCCAATTCGACCCGCGCTTATCAAAATCTTCTAAACTTTTATTTTTTACCGTTCGCTTTGCAATTTCACAAACATTAAACCGAAAAAAGGCGCGCTATTTTATATTATAATTGATTTCACAATTTGTACAATTTGTCACAGTGATAAACTCTGTTTACACTTTTATACGGTAGAAAATTCATTTCATCGCTCGATGCTTTTTATTTCAAAAATTCTAAAGAATTTCCGAAGTTTTCCTCCCGAGAGAGGCATTCTCTATGAACAAAACTGTAAAAAAATGATGTAAACGTGACTAGAATTTACGGAAAATTTTTTTTCCCTGTGGGACAGATCGAGATGAAAAACGTAAGGAATTATTTCGAATTACGCAGGGAAAGTAAAATATAAAAAAATCAAATGGCTCGTAAAATGTTTTCGTATCTCGAAGCGATTGGAACGATTCGTTTATTTATTTTTTTTCATAAAAAATCTTAAACATAATAACAGAATATTTAGAGTACGATTATATTATGCGAATTTATATGCAATAATTCAATATATATATATATATGTATACGTATATACAGAGTGTTTTTTTTTAATTTTTTGTTTTTTTTTTCCCCCTTCACATATCGGCATTTTCATTGTTATCGTTATACGTTGCCGATAAACTCGATGGGACTGTGAACTTTGTTTTCGAATTTCGTTGCACGAGCTTCGGCAATTTTTTTTTCTTCCTTTTTTTTTTTTTACTTCAATCATCGACACTTTTTTTTTTTTCTCTCTCTTCGATTCTTCGGCATTCGTGTCTTCGTGAATAATTTAATTTTTCCGGATTTCGGTATTATTATTATTTCGTCGCGTTGCCTTCATTGGAACTTGTCATTTCAGTTTCCAACGCATTTTTGCCACGCCAAGCCACCGCAGCACATGGACACGATGAAGTATATCACGATCTGCGTCAACATCGATTAAACATTAGTTCATTGAGACTTCGAGCAAAAGAAATTTGCGAAAGATCATTTGTTTTTTGTAAATTAAAAAAAAAAAAAAAAAAAAAAAAAAAAAAAAAACCACCACCAAGATCAGCGTGTATGAAAAATTACCGGTGTACCGTTACTTTTTTTTTTTTTAAAGATTTTTGTGTTTTTATTAAAAAAATCCCAGGTCATTTTTAATTATCGCTCGTTCGAAGACTTTCGGATACAATTTTTATTCTAGCAAAGTGAGAAAGAACGTTTGCTCTGCTCTCGGGGATTATTGAATTTTTTCGGATTTTTATTTCGACCCGTTCGCACTATGAAAAAAAAAAAAAAACGGACTGCTGAATTTTTGAAAAATTTTCCAAAGGTTTTTTCGACTCTCCGATGACCCAGAAGCGGAAATTGTAGAAAAAGCTTTGACGAATGTTTAAAAAAAAAAAAAAAAAATAGACCCGAATTTTCAAAATTAGAGAGAAGCATTTTTTTCAAAATAAAACAAATATTTTATTTTTAATCTGAATTTTTGCATTCTTCAATGAACCGATCGATTATTCTTTCCTCCGAGCAATGAGGGCAACTCGAATCTCCGATCTGGGAACTTTCGATATAATTTTTTGTTGTTTTATAAAAAAAAATACGAGGAAATACGCTTGTTTTTTTGGGATTTTTTTTTTTTTTTTTTTAAACAGCAAACTGGTTGCTCAAAATGAAAATTTCTCATTGTGGGACTCACCACCATTACTGCGGCCACGATCACGTAGAGCTTCACGCTTTTCCAGAAGAGAGAGCGAGCCAAATTTCGACTGGTCTTGTTGAAGGTGACGGACTGAAAAAAAAACAGCGATTAATTGTTAAGAAAACAGAAAAAGAAAAAGAAAAAAAAAAAGAATAGAATGAAAATTCTGACAATGCGAGAGAGATTAAAAAATTTTATTTATTTTTGGCCGCATAACGTACGCTTGCGGTCAAATTTTCAGTCTTGTATACGAGAAGCTCGAGACGTTCTCCTCTCATCGCTATATTGTCGATATTTCTGACCATAATGTCCTTGAGTTCGTCCAGCTCACCGTGTACCTTTGACAATGTATCAATGTCTTTGGACGTGCTGTAATGTTTCTGAAAATTTTCATACAAACATTGTCGATACTTCGTGGCAGAAAGAAAAAAAAAAAAAAAAAAAATTGAATGAATAATCAATCGTCACCATTTCGTTGGCTAATACCGATGAGAATTCTGTATTCATTCCGTACGGCATAGCCGTCAGGGCGCCCTCCCCATAGCTAGCCTTAAAACGTCTCTTGATCTCATTCAGAAATAAAAAAGCTCGTGATCTCTGAAAATCCTGTGAAATAATTGTTTTTTTTCCAGCTCATTTTCATCCTGTCGTTTGATAATTTTGGGAAAATTCAAATTTACTGCGTCGGAACGATGGTAAAAAAATTTATCCGGGATTAATGATTGTTCATGAATCGCGTTAATTCATTTACAGAGTCACGTCCAAAGGAATGAAAATTCGTGAAATTTATTCGTGTCATCGATGAGCCGTTACGATGAAATTTTTTTTATTAAAATTGTATTGAAAAAAAAAAAAAAGAAAATAAAAAAAAACGATCAAAAAGTGCGCAATCTTGTGTATTAATATTATGCAAATTCAGCGTAGATCGTTTTTCATTGACTTTTTTTTCGAAAAGTGCGCGAGCGTGCTGCAAAAATATTAATACCGTATTGTGCGAGGCTGAAAATTTATTCCGTTAATGAAAGAAAGCCTCGAACAATGGCTTACCGGACTGATCGCCGCAAGTGGCAATAATTAATAACAATAATAACAGTGGAAATAATAATAACAATAATCAACGCATCTTTCGATGTGTTATCTTTTAAAATCTTCTTTAAGATCTTTTAAAATCTCAATCAGGCATTCTCGAATCTAGATCTTATATATTGAAATTTTTCGTTCTCAAACTCGACCGAATAATTATTAAAATCGTATTTGCTACGTTGATCTTCCCCACGATGGCTGTTCTGCATATAATTTGATGAATTACGAAAGAAGATAAATGAACAAATATCGAGAAATTGCCCAAAAAAATTGTTTGTCCTTTGGACATCGATCGTTCGTTAATTTTTTCTATGTCGAACGGAGACTCATTCAGGATAGAACTTTTCGTCGTTCTAAAATTGAGCAAATTATTCGCGGCTCAGAATTATATCGATCCGCCAATGACGCCAATTGTAAAGGCAGAATTTAATTTATTAAAGTAAAATTCACCGACTTGCTTGGACAATCGGAGCAAGCTGGCTCTTTCATTCATCGATTAATCATTAATAATTATTTTTCATATCAAGCAAAGACATTATTCGCTTTTCATCGATCTGACTTTGGATAAAACATGCAAATTGTTGATAAAATTTTTCCTACAATAACGACGATCGCGCGAGCTCTGGTTGAGGAAAATTTTCATGCATTACCGGAGTAGCCGAATGGCAATGTAGAAAAAAAAAAAAATTAACATACGTCATCGGAGATGCACATGTAGATAATTCTATTTTCGTAGATGTAATGAAACAAGTACGGTCCCTGAGAATAGGTGAGTTTATCATCTTTGGGCGGTATTTTGGCCAGTATGTGCTCCGTGACATCTTCAAAGTTGCCTGCGCATGTAGCATATTTTGCCAGGACAGTGGTGCCTCTGGCCACTACGCTGTACAGGAGCGGCATTGTCGGGGACTTCTAAAAGTACAAAGTGGACTCTAATTGCTGACGATTGTTCGCAATCATGCGATTGCATGATTCGTCATGACCTCTGATCGGTCCCACACAATTTTCGACACAAAGAAATCGTTATTCACGATGTAAATTATTTCGTCAGACAAAACTTTTGCTACAGAAACAAAATCGCTTCTTTTTCTCATTGCGACAGTCTCTACCTCGCGTAACCCACAACTGATATGAACTTGTTATTAAAACGTCAAATAACTCACCCACGAAGATACAGAGGCGTGTTGATCTTGAAAAAAAAAAGGAACAAAAAAACAGTTTCACTTCGTCGCACTCTTGGATGCTCAAACGTCGTAAAAAAATATGAGATGAATGGCAGAAATTCACCAGGCTTTTTTACGATACGCGTCACTTCGCATGAAAATATATATATCTATGCGTGTATATATACGGGATTTCGATTGTGACACTCGACTACGCGTTAGTATGATCGCGATAAAACGTCAGAGGCATTCTCAGCGATGAAATATCATCGATGTAAAGTGTAAAGTCGCAATAAAATGTTTAGTGACAGCGCCAGTTGTCATAGTCATACTGTTCATATTTCATATTGTTACTGTTGTGCCTGTTGTAAGCTTGTAATAGTATATAGAAACGGAGCCACACGAAGATATTTTCCAAACGGAAACTCATATTGAGGACATCTGTTGGAACGAATGTTCAAGCTGCGGCAGTCTTTCTAGAAACTTTGTCGATACCGGAGGTTTCTATGTTCATGAAGGATACTTTTTTTTTGGGCGAGCAAATATATCGCTGCTCCGATACTCGAAAAAAAAAAAAAGTTCTAATCTACAACGAAATCTATCCCGAAGCATGATGCACAAATTTATTGGCAAATATGCAAATAAAAAAAATACTTCGTTATAACTTGGATGATGTCTTAACAAGTAAACCCCGGTCGATAACAAATCCATCTGCTCCGATACTGCTGATATTTTTTTGACAAAAACAAATTAGATTTTTCTCATACACGATGAATACACATGTAAAAATTTAATTTATGTTTGACCCTCTTCACAGCTGGCTTGGAAAAAATGTGGCGCAACTTTTGGCCATAATTTTTTCCAAAAAATATTCAGCACGTCTGAAAAAAAGTGTTACAGTTTTGCTGATCATCCGTCGATAATCGCGTCACATTATTATTTGGATGAAATTTGAATATTTGAAAGATATTGCACGTGTTATTAATAAATTTCGTTGATTGACAAATTTTTGTTCTTTTAATTAACAACGTCTCAAATAAATAATCAAAAATTTGAAAGGATATGTTGATACTTCTCAATACATTTTTTTATTACTTTTTTTTTTGCGGATATCACAATATCGACAAAAATTATTTTGTGGTTCAAATTTGTCCCTGCTAATGTAAGACACCTCCCACGAAGAACAGTTTTCTTATTTTAGTTCAGTTTGCATGTACATCTATAAATATAGGTATATGCGTATATAAATGGTAGATTCGTACTACGGCATCAGCTATAACGGGTGCGCGTTTCCTTGATATAGATATATATAGAAGAGAAGCGTGCCACGATATCTTCCGGTATTCCTTTAGTTGTCTTTCGACCGTCGGCGTGAAACTTTCCTCTCACGAGAATATCCCTGCTGTACTTGGTGGAAAAAAAAACACAAGTGTAACAGATATAATAATGGGTGAGTCCACGTGATTATAAAAATTGAAAAAATATATATTAAATAAAATGAAATTCTCAAATTTCATCATTCATTTTAATTCAAAGTTAAAAAAAAACCTATACTCAAAGACTCATGTCGTGCCATGGTCATTAAAAAAAAAAGAATTATCGAAATAAAATGAAAAAATTAGCCAATTTTTAAATCTCGCGAATTCATTATAGAACCCAGACGGATTTGGGAAGCGTTCATTTTTATAGTCCGGAATGGAGTTGAAATGCGGAATATTGTTCAAAGAAATCGTTCCAACGGGACAAAAAGAACGGATGGAGTTGGGACCTGAAAAGGAAAACAGTTCCTTTATCAAGTCTCTCTTTGAGTTCAATCAGCGTACTCTTGCTAATTTTTTATAGTTCCTTTTGCAGTCCCCTTCATTCATATCATTGATTTCATTTTGTCCCATTGGAACGGTTCCTTCTTTAGGTTCCAGCCGAAAGTTCGCATAGGTTCGCCGGGAAAGCGTGAAGAGAATCCAAGTGCAATGCCCGATTGCCGGCTTTGTCGCAATGTATTGATTATTGCGTCATGTGGCTGTCCTCGTGTCTCCCCATTCACATATATACATTATACACACACACACATATATATATATAGAATGAGTAGCGAAATTAATTCAGTGTAATTGCGAAATTAAACCTCTCCGTTTCATCATGAACGCTTAAAATTTTGTGTATATATGGCAAAAAAGTACGAAGATAAGAATGCTCGAACGACTGAGAATACTCATTATTATCAATGATGCGTCGTATAAAATGGTGCCTTATTTGATGAACAAAATTATCTCGATTCTGAACTTAGCCCGGCGTAAAGAGGACTGGTTTCGCACACCTGCATTGAGAATTTTATACCTGAGGCACCGTTATGTTTTTCCGCGTAAATATGTATATATATATATATATATGTACATATATACCACTGGTCATCCGTGTCATTAGCGACCATTACCTTTCCCTGTACTTAAATTTTAATGAACGAAACGGTACATAGAAGAAAAAAAAATAGCTTCTGGTCAGCCGAGAACATTAACGCACTTGAAAATCCGTTACAATAGTGTTTGTTATTACGCTCCAAACCTCATTTTTGATACACTGCTCGTAATAAAATAATGTACTGTAATATAATAAACATCATGCCACCATTCGAATGATAAATGGCCGCACAAAACGAATATTTTAAGAAAATACTTATGAATAATCATTCACGATTAGTAACAAAAATGTTAATAGCGAAAAGTCAGAAATTATTCTAATTTACGCTCAAGATTCTGACTTTCAGAATTCCAAATTTGATTATTTTGAATGAAAACGCATACAAGAAGACATTTATTCGAATGAAATTTTCTCCGGACATGATTCGGTTGATTAAAAAATAAAATTTTATCGTTTCGAATTCATTTCAAATTAATCTAACATAGAATGGATTTTTGATAATTTTTTTTCCAATGACTACGAGCTGGTTGTCCCACCTTCGGATCGAATTTATCTGACAGACAGCTCTGCACCTTTGCGTTTGTTGTACGTCAGATAAATTTTACCCAAAAAGGTGAAAAAATAACCGGCCCAAAGACATTTGTTTCTTTCTTTTTTCGATAACTTCGATTCATCGGTATGTATTTCGAGGTTATTCGTACAATGCTTTTATAAGGTTGTACGCATCTTAATATTTTTTAAAGACGCGGTATAGAAAATACGTAATTGCTGACACATGCATAAATTTCTTTAACTCGATCACGATGAGATTCTTTCGACCGAGACGCGTTACGCTTCGTTCAATCGCCCGTTTCTTCCTGAATTATCGTATAGACCGGACCTAATAATTTACCCTTTCTTATACGTGAAGACGGAAATCGCGAAGATAAATTAGCGTTGAGACTGGGTTCTTTAAATTTTCTCATATTTATGAAAATTCATGCACATTCGATCGGCATTCGTTCGGTTGGAAAACGAGAACGCGAGTTCATAATTTTACTGATTTATATGAATAATATCGTTATTGTTAAATAAAAAAATGAAAATTAACCACATAATATTGATAGTAGATACAAATCAATGTAATTTAAAAACGAATTCTAATCTGACTGGGGATGGGCCCTTATCGGACGTATATACAAACGTCGTGACGTATTTGTCTAGACGAAGAGCTATCTTGTACAATATTTCATTGACAATGAGGCTGGTGTCTTATCGCAAAAATGATGTTCTCTTAGATAAAGAATTCACGTCGCAATATTTATTATCATAAACGAGAATATTGCAGATCGAGCTCGTCTGGCATACGTCATGGCATTGGCCGTTGGCGCGGGATCGGCAGTTGTCTTTGTCTGCTGGTGGTGGTGGTCCCGCAAGCAAAAGCATCGACCACCCTCGAAATGGCGAAAAGTCGGCGAACTCAGCGATCTTATGGTATTTCCGGTCAAATCGCTCGGCGCGATACGAGATAATTCAATGGAATGTACACAGCTTGGTCTGCGATCCGGATGGCTCAGAGATCGTACGCTCATGGTCATTGATCTCAATGGAACGTTCGTAACTGCTCGACAATATCCCAGAATGGTTCAGGTGAAGATGAAATATTCAACGATCAATTGGCGTATCAATTGATTCGTTTTCTTTTAATGAAAAAATTATGCAAATATTATTTCTGTTTGTAAGCCGATGATTTTTATTTGATGGATTTATTGAATAAAAAATTTGTTTGTAAATCGAAAATTCATAGAAAATAACGGTAAATCGTTTGAAAAAATAGATTTACCGAGTTGTAGAAATTTCTAACAGAGGCACATTTTTTTGTAAATCTATTCGAAAAGTCGTCCATCGCCTTTTATACAATTTTTATTTCCCAGTAGTTACATTCAATGAAGTTTTCTCTGTCAATTCACCGAAATATAAATTTTTAATAAACTCATTTTGCATTGAGCACAGTCATTGTTTGACGGATAAGTCGTGCATAAATCAAACTTTTGACTCCATTAAACGATAATATTCCCAAGGTATCGCCGAGCGTGGCTGGTTCGGTTCTGACACTTCGTGCCTCGGGTATGATGTCGATAAGCATCGATCTCGCGCAAATACGGGGCAAAAATGTACGCGCTACGATCCGGGACGAAAGGGTCGAGTCACGTGATTGCGGCGAAGAAATTGCACGATGGCTGTCCCGTTTTCTTCTTCAGGAAGACGTCGGTCTCAGACTCGTTTATTATCCGTTAGAACGACCGACGCGTCAAGTACATGCGAAAAACGTGATTTTCCCGCTCACCGAGACAGCCGATACGGTACGATTAGCGGAATTTTTCTTTTCACTCTTATATATCGTTTGAAAAAGAGGATATGGTTTTTTGTTTTGCCATTTTCTCATTCGACGCATGTTTCGTATCCAACTCGCAACGGATGGAGAGATAATTTTATGACTGTATACGCGCGAGCAATCTCGATTTATTATGACAATTATACGGTTATTTATTTATTTTTATTGTTATCATTATTATTTTTTAAATATATAGGGCGCTTATCCGGATGCTACGAGTTACACGATGATGAACGAGGCATCGATAGCCGATCTCAATACGCGTATCGACGATCCCATCACTCCCCAACATTTTCGTCCGAATTTCGTTGTCAAGGGTGCCCAGCCCCTCGAAGAGGACGATTGGGATTGGGTAAAAGTCGGACAGGTCGTATTTCGAAATGTCAAACCGTGCACAAGATGCATCTTCACGACTATAGATCCCGAGACCGGCAAGAAACATCCAAAGTTCGAGCCCCTCAAGACACTGAGAAAGTTAGTAATCGTTTATGAATTTAATTTTGAAATTAAAATTTTCGACAACGATATGGATAATCCAATCTTTCGATAGAAAAAAATATCCCGGATCAGTGAAATTGTTTTTTTTTTGGCTGTGATCTGGTTTGACGATCTTTTATTTCTTACCGATTACGAACCAGGGAGAGTTTTGAAAAAATGGAATTACTAAAAATGTGAAAAAAAAAATCGTTTTTTTTTTCAAGTTTTCGATGGAATTTTTCGAGTAATCGAGAAGATTCTCAGTGAATTCAAGATCGGGAAAATATAACTCAATGTAGAAGCGCAAAATGAATTTGAAAAAAAAAATTCCTCGCATTTCGACCAAAAATGAATCGATTCACTAAAACCGCTGTAACTCTGTTTATATTTGCTATTATAGTTTTAGTTTTTACTAATTTTATTCGCAATCGTTTGAGCCTCAAAATGCCGCTCGGTTCATCGAGCTACGATGATTTTTGAATTTTTTCTCTTCGCAGATTTTTAAGTTGATCGATGTCAGGCAATTTTTGCACCTTCCCATGGTTTTTTTTTTTTTTTTTTTGGGGGGGGGAATATTCAAAGTGATATTTCAGTAAGAAAAAAGTGAATACCAATAATAAATCAAGCATTGATTTCCAAGTTTACTGACCTCATTTTTAAAACTCACCGATCAAGCCTGAATCGTTCGAACGACAGCAAATTTGTGTGGCCATTTGAAATTTCAAAGCTTTTAGGCTTCTGTGAAATGGGAAAAAATAAGAGAGAGAGAGAAACAATTTTTCTCGACTTTTTTTTTTTGCGTCTCAGGACACTGTCGTGTTAAAAAATTTTCCGTTGATTACGAATCACGTATGAAGTTAACTTCGAAAAACTCAAAAAACTCGATTTTCTTTTTTAAATAAAGATACAGACTCATCGAGGATCCTGTACTGACTCCATTTACCGGCAAGAGTCCGGTAATGGGAATTCATTTGGGTCTGAAAGGACCGAATGGAATTGTACGTCTCGGTGATCCGATTTACGTGGGTGTACCCGAGATCGACGACGCATCATTGACATCGCCACTATAGCTAAAACGCTGGGATTCCTGCGACTGCGACTGGAATCCCGATGAATTTTGGCCGGAAAAATTTGGCAAGCCCGATAGATCCACGAGGGAAGGGATGAATCATAGAGAAAAAGACTGCGTCACGCTCACGGGCCAATAAAACGCTGTAGATTGGTATATTCGACAAATTATATATATATATACACATACAGTACAATTTGGTTATAAGCAATCGTTCGGGGCTATAGGGGAAAAAAATTCGCAGAAAAGTCATAAAATCTGGCTCCTCCACTACAGCGCATCAATGTAGCGTTCTCAATGTGTGTGACTGCTTCGGTGAAATGCGGAACACTGCTGGTTATAAGCAATCCACAGTCCCTGGGATTTTGTTTGAAATTCTATTAATTTAATGCAGTAATTTTCCTTCAGGAATCGTTGGAGGAGGTCATTGGTGGTCTAAATCTAGATTTTCGGGAATCCACCCTTCCTAGTTTAGTCGCCATCTTGGATTTAAGGGTGAAATTTAATTTTCCGAAAACCGAAATTTCAAAATGATAAGAAATTAAAAAAAAAATTCATGTATTGTCAGAAAAATCAACGAATTCATTTCAAATGACAAATAAAAACATTTCCTAAAAATTTGTTAAGCAATGTTTTGTTTAAACAATTATTGATAACTTTTGGGCATTATTATTATCAAAAAGTAATCTTTTTATCGTCTTCATTGTAGTTTAATTTTTTCCGATTTTTATCTTATCATGAAGTATGCAATATTGTTGATGAAAGTCACTTTTGGTTGGGAAAGTACGTCCGTACATCCTTAAAACCACGCAAGAAGAGATTGCTTATAACCAGCTACGTTGCGCGAAACTTGGCCTTGGCTTGTGGTGGGGGACCGCGCTGAGCAGACTCGAAATAAATCGGAGGGGAAATTGCTTATAACCAGATTGCTTATAACCAGATTCTACTGTACATATATTTTATATTTTTTTTTTTTTATACGTATATCTATACTCAAGCTCGATATTACAAATAAATATTTATTTATACAGCCCATCGTGTCGTTGATAATTCAATTGATAATTCTAATTTCTCTTCTCGACAATAGCCATCAACGTTTCTACTTCGCAGAAAGTCGTAGAAAAAAAAAAAAAAATTGACCAAAAAATTTTCTTCAAAAAGGTTTCAATAAAACTCGACACAATTCACATTTCAATTAGCTTATCGCAATACAATTTATTTACACTACAGAGATAACGAAAAAAAGATTTACATATAAAATTCAGAGAGAGATAGAGAGAGAGAGAGAGAGAGAGAAATATTCGAGGGTAAAGGGGCAGTAGATTTGTGATATTTGGGGATAATTTTTTTGCCGAATGAAATGCGAATCAGAGCCCGATGGAAAAAAATGTTGATACGCGAAAATAAATTTCATATATTTTCCAAGCTAGTGGGAAATATATGAAATATTATTGATACATATCAAAGACCCGCGGAAAAATGTCAAAAAATTTTTTGCACGGAGATTTTTTTTTTTGGCGGGAACAAGATTTGAAAAAAAAAAAAAAATAAAATAAAAATCGTTCTTCATCCGTCTCGATCGAGACGATCGTCCGTATCGAGGCAAAAGAGACAGAGGTAGAAGGATTGTCGAAAGAACTTTCTCCCGTTTGTCCTCGATCGATGATACATTTTTTTTTTTTAAATTCTTTTCGCCCTCTCCCGTTCCGAAAATGTCAGAGAACACGATTACCCAGTTTTCGGGCATTTGCCCTCGAAAAAAAAAAAAGAGAACATTACACATTTTTCATTGCATATAGGAACGCAGAACTCGTAGGTACCGAACACCATTCGATGCTGCGTGTACGGATATAGGACAGTCGTAACATTATAATCAATATAAAAATAAACTGTCGTCAGAGATGGAGAAAGAGAGAGAGAGAGAGAGAGAGAGAGAGAGAGAGAGAGAGAGAGAGAGAAAGAGAGAGAGAGAGAGAGAGAAAACAAGTGAACTGTTAAAATTAAATGTATGTACAAGAAAAAAAAAAAGAAAATTCACAGCATTCGTCGAACGTGTGTCCGGTACGAACGAGTTTGTGTTCGCTCGTTGCGTCGAGGCTGACAAAGAAAAAATGCGAGCTTTAGGGAGAAAAATGCGGATATGAGGAATCGAGTACAGGCGTAGGAAAAGGCTCCAGCGAGGCTACGATCGATTATTGATCGAAAAATCGATTATCGCCACATCGAAATATATATATCGATAGAAAATAATGAATTATAGATTAATTATCGATCGATCCATATCGATTATCGATCCATATATGCATAAAAAATGCAAGGAATCTCGGGTACAAAGTGCAACGAAATTACAAAATGTTCCTTTCTTCAAAATTATCAATATTACTATTATTATTATTATTATTATTATTTTTCTATCACCGAACGTTGCCAGCGTCGTACCCGAGTTTCACAATGTATTACATCTTATCGAATATATATATATATTTTTTTCCACAAAATCGCGAGCACAGAAGATCTATTGAATCTTTCGTGAGTCCTCGGGGACTTTCGAACGTCTTATTCTCACCTTCCTGAGCTCAAGCAGCAATGATCATAACAATAATTTCGCGTATTCTCGCGAATCACCTCACTGTCATCTTCTCGTATTTTTTTTTTGTCATATTCATCTTCTTTATCTTCGTCTCTTGGCGAATTTTCGCACCGTTTTCACACTCTTTTTCTTCTTCTTCTTCTTCTTCTTCTTCTTCTTCTTCTTCTTCTTCTTCTTCTTCTTCTTCTTCTGCTGTTTCATCGCCGAAAGACACTTTCGCGTATGTGCTCCAATCGCACGTGTGATATTTCATTCGTGGGTAGAAATGAATGTTAAAAAATTTTTTTTTCTCCGTTCTATCAATTCTCTTTAAATGATCGACGTGATGAGTCTTGCCTTGAAGTTGACTATGCGCTCGGTCGTTGCTGCCAAACGCTGCAAAAGCAGAACGAGGGGGGAATTGAATTGCGACAATTGAATTTGTAAAAGATTATCCTCGGATTTGAGATCGGTAGAGGAACTTTTTTTTTTTTTTTTTTTTTTTTTGCTGCAATCTTAAGCTCGTGAACAGACTGAGAATTTATTCGGGCGAATCGGCGGGAAATTGCGCAAATTTGATTTCGAGTCTCGGAAGATAAAGAGGGGGAAAAAAAAAAATACACGACGATCGATCGACGAGTGTCTTTCGTTCGTGTCTTTTATTCCCGTTTTTTTTTTTTTTTTTTTTTTTTTTTGTCAAATTATAATATTGCGAGTGGTATGCTCCTTGAAACGATGCATCGAATTTTCTGTTCTGTCCTCGTGTATATGAGTCTCGCGATTGTTACGCGATGCACTTTACCCAAAAGCATAATAATAATAATCGGGAGTCCGATTGCGAAAGTTCTTGCGACTAGCATTGAATATAGCATTCAACGATCGAATATGCAAAGGAGGGCGATAATTTTTTGTTTGGCAATTTTCTATGATAATGATCGAGGAAGAGAGCGCGTGTGTGCACTTTAACGAGTGCATCATTAACGCTTCATCGGGTTTTGCACCGCTTGAAGTGGTTTGATGCTCCAGCAAGGGAAAAGCATCGTGGATGTTCGATCGTTAACGTTAATTGGACTGAGCTCAAATTTTATTTTACATTTTTTTCGTTGATTCGATAATTGCGCAATTAAAAAGAATAGTCTCGCTTATAGTCGTTTCATAGCTGAAGAAAAATATGTCATAATGGATATGGTGTTATACTGACGGATTGGAAAAAAAATACTTTCATGATTATCAATCGTCGTGTCTCCTTGATGAAAGATTATGATGACTTTTTTTTTTCATATTGCAAGTTTTCAGTGTTTTTGTAACGTAATTGCAATTTATAGAATTATTGATTATTCATAGTTTGAAAAAAGTGATTATTCACCACAGTTCCAGCCTCGATCGAGCCTCAGCGAGCCAAAAATTTTTTTAAATCTTCCCCTTTTGACCCGGATATCTCTGCAAATAACGTGCTAGGATATTCGAAAAATATATAAACTTGAAGCATAATGGAAAAGTAATGACAAAAATTCAGCAGAAGAAAATAACTTTTTTTTTTCAACACAGTTAAATTAATATTAATTCAAATAAATTAATTCATTAGAGAAAAATATCCTACAATATTTGAATCAAGTAAATATTAGCTTGGATTTAATAAAAAAATTCTACTTATTTCAAAGAAAGAGAAATTGAATATATAAATATCGTACATTCAACTAGATCTTTTTTCTGGGTGCGTGATTTAAAAATCGTCAGAAAATTTAAACTGCATCGAACGATGTCTACCGGGTCAAATATACAGTTGAAATATCCCTGTAGCATATTTTTGCCTGTTTGTATACAATAATTTGAAGGCAGGCTATATTCTCAAATAAGAAACCCTCAATATAATTCCCTCGGGTCTTCCTACCCTATCATTAAATCCACGAATTTCTTGAAACGGATCTAAATTTCGTCCACGTAGATTTCTTTTCTTCGATTTTATCTTTTCTCGCCCTGACGCGAGACTTTCGAAAGGACTCGAGGTCTCCCTACGCCTTTAACTTTTCGCGGCATACGATGTGTCTATATACCTGATTGGTAATTGGTAATTGGGCGGGTTAGTTGGGCGTCTCGAACGCCGCTATGTGCGGAAAAAGGGAAAAAAAGCTTTAGCTGCTCTGGAGAGAGAGAGAGAGAGAGAGAGAGAGAGAGAGAGAGAGAGAGAGCGGAAGATAAAAAGGTACGCGGTGTTTCTCGCGTGCTACAGAGAATACGCTATGCATGCGCCTTCTCGATATAGAATATATATATATAGCGGTATAATTGCATAACACCGCGAAGGGGACCCACCGGCAAAGCGGACGAGTTATTTCACAGAGAAAGTCGCGGGGCACAACATTTTTGCTTTCCATCGATACGACGGCGCGCGAGAGCTCCCGCGAATTGCGCAATATCTTACAATTTTATAAACTGGAACATCGAACAAAAGCGCGTATATGATATCCCTCCTGATCGAGGCTGCCGATCAATGGGATCGTTGACTTCGAAGACCATAGGGGATTCGAGAATATTTCATCCCTTCGGGCGAAAATTTTTTATCGGGGAAGGGGAGTTGACAATAAATATATATATATTTTTTTTTCACGCAATCCCGAAGAGATATCGCGGCAGTTTTACTGGATCTTGTGATCTATCGATTTCCTCATATTTCGCGAGAAATATAATAATTTGGGTCAACGACTCTGATAAAAAAAAAAAAAAAAAAAAAAATGGTCCCGATAATCATCAGATTCATTTATCTTTTATTTTTGCAATATCTTGAAATCACTTTTTCTCCCCACCGTAAAAGTTCTGTTCAGCGGTATATGTAATGCTTACATGTATGCGAATTATTGCAGCAATTGAATGGAATGAAGTAATTGAAATATTTGCTTTTTACCATAGCCACTAATAGCGATTCCATTTTTTAAACTCGAGCAATTCAATTAACCACGATTCAATATTACCGCAATCACACGTGTGTATGTATTTGTGAAAGAGAGAGAGAGAGAGAGAGAGAGAGAGAGAGAGAGAGAGAGATAATATTGAATAAGCGAAAGTCATAAAAGTGTATCAGGAAGAAACCATGCAGAGAAATGATTACGCAAAATTAACGTGGTAGTCTGCGCATTATTAATGATAGTTACGATTACGTTACATCTTCGTTACAATATCTCAAGTAATTATTATTTGACAGATTTTTCTTCAAAAGATCGATTATATTGAATCTGCCAGACGTGATTTTATTTTTCTTCAAAATGAAAGAAGAAGAAGAAGTCACATGTCAGTAATACAATCTATATTAATTAAGATTTAGTGAATTGAGTGAAAGAGAAAAAAAAAAACTGATCAACAGCTGACAGGGTTCAAAACTTACGAGAATGAGATCCTGAATGAGATTCGAGATTCCTCGATTACCAATGACGAAGAGCCTGGTTATGGGTCCGGGAACTGCCTCGGTCGTGCCATCGTCGCGTCCAGGCGTTGGTGCACCAGCGGCTATGTCGCTCTGTTGTGAACTTCCGCTTCCCGCGACGAGCTGTAAAATATTCGACGCAACGGAGCTTAGTCGTGACAGAGGGTGTCAGCTTTTTTTTTCTTGGACACAGCAAGATCTTTGCTCGATAAAAAAAAAAAAAAAAAAAAAGCTGATCCCCCTGTCCCCTCACGGACGAGAGTCTTTGCTGACGATCCATGAGAATACAAGAAGAGATCCAAGGGAGCAGAGATAAAAACTTATTCGAATCAGCTCCGATTTTTTTCAATTCAATTTTATGAAATATAAAATTAAAAAAAAAATTAAGAATCCATTCTAAAGAATAACTATCGATCGATGAAATTAATCGATGATTCGAATGAAATTTTGCCAATCTCTGGTTTGATGAAGGAGAAGGGGGGGGGGGGATTATTGCGGTATTGAGATACAAAATGGGATAATATGTGGATCTACGTAAAAAAAAAAAAAAGAATTGCAAACAGTATATACGTGGATAATTTTAAAAAAGAGCAAAAGAGCAGAAAGTAGACGCGTGCATATACCGATTGTGTGTACAACAATAATATCCATAAAAAATGGTACAGAGGTATCACAACATATACCTACAATAGTATAATAATAATAATGTAGTATGTGCACCTCAACGTCCACAGCTCCAGCGCTCCCGACACTACGGTGCCTAACACCTCTCACTATCCGCATACATACATAATTCATTATAAAAATAATTACAATACATAATAATTTTCTCGATCTTCCTATGCGTATATAGCTATATCGTTATCGATTGCCCTTCGATTGCCGCTACTGATGAGATCCTCTAAAAGTGCGCTCTTCCGATTTTATGCGATGCCGATATACATTGCGTCAAAAAACAAAAAAAAAAAAAACAAACAAAAAAAGAAATATATATCGAGACAGAGCGAGTGAGATAGAGTGCGAAATATTGAGAGAAAAAAAGTGTGTGTGATGAGTGGTGAGAGAGATGAAAAAAAAATGAATAAAATTAGCTAGACCCGTTTGCCACGATGGAGAACGAGAGGCTGCTGGAAAAATCTTCGACCTTGTGCAAAAAAAAAAAAAAAAAATACGGAAGATTAAAGTCTACAGTAAATTAAAATACAATTGTACAGCGAGAATGTATACCGCGACGTCGAGAATATTTATTGAACTCGAGCCTTCGTCCTCTATGATGTCCTCGGGTGACAAGTCAAAAAATAAAAAATAAAAATTACGATAAAAATGATGCGGGCAGGCGAATCGGTATATACTGTCATTGACGACTCTTACAGGCAATTTTAAACATCGTCAACTCAAAACATGCTAATTGCTTATAATAGTGCAGCTGGACGAAGCTGATGCACTTTTTTTTATCTCCCTTGATTTGTGACTTTTAATTGTACAAATTCGTCTGCCACGAACGTCATCGTAAGAAGGATTGGAGATGGATATAAAAATAAAGTATTTGGCATTATTAAACGAAAGACGAAACATTTTTTATATTATTTCAGCCATTATAAGAGATCAGGAAACTAATTGCAATTAAAATTAAACATTGAATACATTTTAATTGCAGTGAAAATGGCCACGAGTCGGATAAAATAATATTTAGTGTTTGAAGAAAAAAATGAAGTATTTCTCAACAATTAGAAAAAAAATTTAAACAAAAAATAATCAGACATTGCGATTTTTCATTGAATGATGCAATTAAATTAAAAAATTTTCGCAATTTACCGTTCGATTTAACGATGAAAGTAAATCTGGACAAAAATATTCTTTTTTTTTTTTTCGATGTCAAATACTATTTTTTTAAATATGGGTGAGGGATAAATACAGATTTTTTTTTCTACCTCGTGCTTCACTAGCGATACACGACTGACAAACACATTTCTACATTTCTCTTTATTAATACTGTGTTCTACTGTTATACGATGAATTATCTATAAACACAAATAATGGTGCATCACGTGACTCGGCATTGGCCAAACGGACGAGATACGTACGTGCACGTATTTTTTTTTTTTTTTTTTACAACGGGACGCCCAAAAAAAATTGGTCACAAGTCGGTGGTCGTCAGCGTTGCGTCGGGATCGTTGGCCGGGTGGAACGATCGGATGATTAATGTACTTGGACTCGCGCGAACGATAATTTCGTTATATCCACGAAAAATATAAAATGAAGAAAAGAGAGAGAGAGAGAGAGAGAGAAAGAGAGGAAGAACAAAGAAAGAAGAGATATAGAATTTTAATGGCATGCAGATCATGCAAGAATACGAGAAATTTTTTTTAAATAATTGATTGAGCAAACATCTTGATAGAATAATTGACATAATTGAGATGGAAAATTGGTCATTTTGTTAGATCAGAGATAAGGAAAAAAGAACGAAAGAAAAAGACCGATTAACGCGAATGCGTTTGCGAGACGAGTGATTTATAGATGGGAAACGTGATGAAAGATAAAAGCACATTGCAGAGGGTGCGATGGTGCGAGAGCATGCAATTTTTTTTTTTTTTTTTTGTTAGGTGATAAATAATTACGGGTGCATTTTTCGCGATTTTGAGATTGATAATGTTTTTTGATGTGACGACAGATGACAATATGATGCGGTACAAAGTTTATGAAAATCTTAAGATTTCACGAAGTATTTATCTTTCAGAAAAATTGTTCATAATTTTTGTTTATGAAAAAAAAAAAAAAAAATATTTAATTTTTGCTGGTGTATGAATGAAATTTCAGATAATAAATTTTTTCATACTTTATGAAATTTATTTTTTCTTACTGGTGCAAAGAAAATACAAAGATCGATGTATTGACAAATGAATAAATTGACTTTTAAATTGTATTATCGAATTTGAAAAGGTCTCGATTGATCCGAGCTCTCGAGGGCTTTGAAAATTTTCCAAATCGATCGAAGATCGATTCAACCGTTTTCTCAAAATATTCCTCGAATAACAAATGAATTATTCCCTTGTGATTGAATGAAAGTGTTCTTTGCTCTTCAATCGATTAATTTGCCATAAAAAAAAAAAAAATATCGAATATATCCCATTTTAACTTTTTCCCCATAAACATTTTGTTTTTTTCAACGTAAATTGACTATTAAGCGGACGTAAAATTCGTACTTCCAACAATATTTTCATACTTGCTTGCATCGTTACTGCTGTTTCTACATGAATAAGATCACAATTGTTGAAGAAAAATGATTAGATGACAAGTGAACTGTTACGTTGGTGACAATGACGGTTTTGTTGGTGGTGGTGGTGGTGGTGGTGGTGGATTTTTTTTTGTGATTGTCGGAAGGAATGGCGTACCGGTGGTTGCGTGCCAGCTCCGGGCGCGGGGGCAGCTGCGGGAGTGGGGGCGCCGGCTGGGGCCCCGCCGGCGGCGGGACCACTTGGGGCCTGAGCAGCCGGTGGTGGAGCGGGACCAACGTCACGCGAGGCGCTAAGACCTAGACCGAGGCTTTGCGTTCCCGCTACGACGCGATAAACCGTACCTGCTGCTCTAGCCGCCCCGTCCGCGGCTTGCTAAGGAGACAAGACGAGCTTTCCTTTACTATTCATCGTTTATCTCGTGGAAAAAAAAAAAAAAAAATGAATTTTCCGCATATTTTTGCTCTTCTTCATCGATCTCAGGGCTGAGAGTTTCATTTCCGTCGTCCAATCGTGCATGGCGATCCTTTTTTTTTTTTTGTTTTCTGGCATTCAGTATAGTTTTCCGAGATGTTTCTTCGTAGCCTAATTCTTCAAAATCATTAAACTGTTTTTTTTTTTGCTGCAAGGAATTACGTTAGTTCATATCAACGCTACCGTTTTTTGTTGTTGTTGTTTTTTTTTTTTTCGTTCTATTTTACGTAGAAATGTAACCACATGAAACATGATATTCAAATAATGAATTGTTAAATCTTCTTATAATTATATTCGTGGTTCGATTAAAGTTGATCGCTGAAATACCTGGATTACCTGGTTACATAACGTAGTCAGATATAAACCAGGATTGTAAAAATTTTCATGCAAAAAGTAATGCATTAATCATTAAGAAACTGATGGAAATTCCATTACTCATTACCAAAATAATGGATAATGGATTAAACTCCGCACTGATCATTACCAAAATAATGGGCTAATAGCTTTTAATAATGCATTACTCGTACGGACAATCCATTATATTTACAACTCTGGATATACAGGGTGTGGTGGTGTCTTTTTTAATCGCCCCAGGCGAACATCTCCGAAACGCGAAGAGATACGAAAAAAAAAATTTATACAAAACTTGAAGAGTTTCGAGGGGAAAAGATAATTCTGATGCTATGCGTTGAATTCTGGACCGTACTACTCTTGAGATATCGAGGGTAACTTCCGATTTTGAATAGGCAAGACGTATATTCCTAATATGACCAGCTGATAGCGTAATTCAAAACAAGTTGAAACAAAAAAAAAAACATTCATTACCCAGTTCAAAAGTTATTCAGCTAAATTCGGATAATTTAACGTCCATCGTACCTCACCATTGCTGAAGAATTTTCATGCAAATTAAAATGAGGAAGTTCGAGATTACGAAAGGGCAAGATAAATTCAAGATCCAAACGCAAATAATCAATTATTTATTCTATTTTTCAAATTTTTTTTTTTTTTATAATTACTTTAGAATAATGGTTAAGTGAATATTTTGGCATGATGTACATATACGTGTTGTACAAAATTCTTCAGAAATGGTGAGGTACGATAGACGTTAAATTATCCGAATTTTGCTGAATAACTTTTGAAATGGGTAATAAAATTTTTTTTTTTTTTTGTTTCAACTTGTTTTGAATTACGCTATCATCAGCTGGGTCATATTCGGAATACGTCTTGCCTATTCAAAATCGAAAGTTATCCTCGACATCTTAGGAGTGGTACGGTCCAGAATTCAGCGCATAGCAGAATTATCTTTTCCCCTCGAAACCCATCAAGTTTTGTATGGAAAAAATTTTTTTCGTATCGCTTCGCCTTTCGGAGATATTCGCCTGGGGCGATTAAAAATTACCGCCCTGTATAGTATCGTTTACATTCACTTTTTCCCTCTCAATTTCGATCGACTATATAGGCATATGGAAAAAGAGACGTTTTTGCCGAACTGTGAAAATTATTGTTGGACGACGATTCGTCTCGGTCTTTGCTCTCGTGATTGATTTCCAACTCGGAGGGACCCCTCCGCGTTCGGATTATCGAGAAAAACGCACGTAGCGAGTTTGCTAGAGTGTCATAATTCTCAGACCAGACAGAGAGAGGGAGAGAGAGAGAGAGAGAGAGAGTGTGTGTCAATTCCCTTCTGCATAGAATTGTCGTGCAATATCGAGTGATTGGGGGGGGGGGGGGGGGATCGGAAAAAAAGAACCAGTTTCACGAATCACGAGACAGCTCACAATCGAGCTCGCGGTTCTTGATCGCGGACTCTCTCGCGGTTGTATCCTGAGACACCGGTATAGCATATGAGAGGGCCCGAATTGTGAAATTGGTCAGAACGATCTGTGGCCTCTTGGACGTGATGACGGTTGTTACACCCGCAATCCTATCCCGTTGTCAGTATCGCTCGACGAGAGATTACGGAATTGATAGGAAAAAAAATCCTCGTAGGAATTTTCCGAAAAAAACAAACAATTTTTCGGTGAAAAATTATAGTAATCTCATTAGTAGTTGATAATTTTAATAATCGCTTTGGTAAAATTTGAAAAATTGAAGAAAAAAAAAATTCGGTTTATCTACCGACTCGTTTTGTAACATAAATCCCTCTGGAGGGTCTTGAAAATGTTTTTCTCACGGCGACGATGAATGGAACGAAAATTATAAAAATAAAGCGGTTAAAAACGTTTGAGATGAAACAATTTTGCGTAATCAACATCAAGAATGTCCATTAAAAAAAAAAAATATCGAATGGGACGTGTCTCATTATTGGCTAATAAATATTTTTTTCCATCTTTTCTCTTTATCCAAAGTATAGTAGATTTTTCAGCTTTTATTGTCATTTTTGGTCCCACAATCTTCAATTGATAAATCAATTAGCGTACCAACAAATTCGTCAATCCGAATCAACGCAACTTGGGGTCTTGCTGTTTTCAAATTTTAGGCACGATCTACAAAAGTATATGACTCCTTGAAAAACCTTGGTTGTTGCAAAAAAAAAAAAAAAAAAAAAAAAAAAAAAAAAGACGGAGTCTCACCGGACGGCTTTAAGATCTCGTGTGACGCACGAACCTGCAGAGACCAATACCGCTTTATGGAATCGCGACTTTCACCGTGCCCTTGCGGTCTATTTGCAGTCTGAAATGCCACTTGTAAACTGTATGTATAGCATAAAGTCACTCTCACGATCTAGACGCATATATATATATATATGTATATATGTATGGCATTTTTTTTAAATGTGAATTCGCGAGCACGATCTTCCAACTCCAAATATCATGTATATTCACACTTCTATGTCTCGTGAGACGGAAGTTTGTAATCGCTTAAACATCTAATTACATAGTCACGAGTAAATCGCAATGAGCGGAATAAGAAAAAGGGAAAAATCGAGGCGAAGGAGTCTTAGGTGAAAAAAAAGGACATTATAACGTTGTAAAATCTAAGCGAGATAATTCAAGAATTTTCTCCGATATTGTATGGAAAGTATGAAAAAGAGGAAAAAAAAATGTTATCCAACAGTGAGCCTCCGCAGGGTCAAATTAAGAATCATAATTATTCATCGTGACTGTTTCCGTATCATGGAAAAGTTTTCTACTCATACGAGCAGAGGTGGTCGAAACAATTTCGGCATCTTCTCTGAATTATCGTTGAAGATGAAGAAAAAATATTTCAACCGGCAGGAACCTTTCTTATTATCGGAAAAAAATATATATATATATAATATTGATTCCCTGACAAACCTCATGAGAAATGACCGCTGGCAAATTATTTCGTCGAAACGACTCGTTTAATTGCTGGGTCATTGAAAAATTAATGGGTTTACTTGAATCATTCGAAACTCACCCTGATGATGTCGAAGAGAAAGTTGCCCGAACCTCCGCCGCTTCCTCCACTTCCGGCGGATGCACCAGCGCCCCCGGAACCTCCGAAGCCGAAGTTCAGGAATCTCTTGTTACGGTTCTCGTCGTCACTGACCTCGATGTCGTCGAGTGGCGCGAGCTCCGATTCCACCGCCTCATTGGCACCTGCGTTCGTCTGTTCGTCCGCGAATTGTACTCGCACCTCGTTGTTCTGCGATTCCGCCGTTTCCTCGGTCAAACGATCCTCGGCCTCACGATTAACGTCCTGAAAACAAAATATTCACTCGAATTCTCGTTCAATCGAGGGAAACGTCTGTCACGCTTATCACGTATCCTCGAGCTCTTTGATTGATGATATATGCTTCGGACGGTCATCGGATCGAAATGTGCGATTACTATATTGATCAGCTTTTGTAGCTCGAATGAAATTCATTCTAGCGATCTAAAAATTACTATTTTCGAAAAAAATTTCAATTTAATGAAAACTCGCATGGACATTCAATTTTTATGGTAAATTTTCATGACGAAATACCATGCTCGTTTCACAATTTGCCGATTGAAAAGCGACGAAATGCCATTTATTTTTCTTTCCCATGACCGTCGAAGGAATTATAATGGAAAATCATGTTGATTTAAGTTGATCGAGGTCCGGTTCACGCGGCCTCTAATTACACCAAATGATGAAGGACCGTCCATTATCCTGGATATTAATCGTGTCTGTATGTACGCGAATTGTGCCACAATAAGAATAAAATGAAAAATAATTATCGTCCTGATAATTATGCTCCAAAAATGTACCTAATAACCATAATAATAATAATAATAATAATAATAATAATATGAATAGAGAAACAGCCAAAAGATGACGAGAGTGCGGAAAGCTCACACATACACATATAGTGATATATGTGTTGAGCAAGAAATCTCACTCCCAGGGCAGAGTGAGATGTGCCGAGATCTCAATCAACGACACTTCGCCATGATACCTTTTTTTTTGCCGATACCAAAAAATGGTGGAGAAGAACGAAGAAACCTTTTTTTTTGTGCAGAGCCCGAGTATAGGCTAACCAAAAACCGAATGACCGGAGAGTATGGTGCGAATTGAGTGATCTATTGGATATATACGATCTATGTATATGTTCCCAAAGTGAAATGGAGATTAAGAGAGACAAAGAGAGAGAGAGAGAGAGAGAGAGAAAAGTGAGAATATTGGATGTGAAAATGACGATTTGTTGTGTGTCTCGAGCAACATAGTCCCAATAGTGCCAGAGACCGTTAAAAAAAAAATGAAAAGACGATTTTTCTCATTTTCTCATCTTTGTCGATTCTCTGTTACGAAAGAATTTACGATTTCGGTAGAATCTCTCGTTGCCGACGATGTCATCTTCGTGCTCGTTGGCGACGATGTCGTTGCCTCATCGTCGCTGTCCTCGTCGGGGGGATAAGTCGGCAATGATATCGAAATTTTCGAGCCACTTTCGCTCTTTGACGTGAATTTATTGCCACTGCTGGATGAGGAAACATCATCGTCGTCATCGTCGTCAAATGGCGACGCTACCTCCACGGTAGTCCCGGTATTGCTCATTTTGGCCATATTTCTACCACCACCCCCGCCGAGTACATTTCGAAGCACAATCGGACCGAGTATCCTTATCACCTCGGACGTTATTGCGCTCACTTTTTGTTCGACTATCTAGAAAACAAGATGACTTAGCTTTCTCGTACTACGCAATATGTCTTTTATCGTTATCGCACGAAGCCCACAGCTTATTCTGAAATTTTTAACAGTTTTTTTTTTTTTTTTACCAACAGCTCGGAAATATAATTGTGCTCATTGTCATTGTGTGTAATATACAATTTGAATGAATTTTATTTGATTGCAATAAGATTTTGTATTTCCATTGATAAAATTTTAATTCAAAGAAAAATTTATCAAAACTATATATAGTGATCAAAAAAGCTGATTATGTGGGGAATTTTTTACGTAATCTGGATTCTAGTTTCGAAAAAAAAAATTATTTAGACATATTTTCTTCAACCAATAGCTTTACTTTATCGAAAATGAGTATTATTCTCATTTTGAAACGTCAATCGATGGAGCATCTCGTAATAAAAGAATTTATGCAATGAAAACTTTTTTTGACGCTTTGTTAAAAAATAATTAAATTATTTAATTAAAAAAAAATCATTCCATCTTATTTTTACAAGGATAAGGCTGTTTTGTCGGGCTGAGCATTTGAAAAAAAAACATCACAATTAAAACTTATCTCCTGAATTAAGCAAGCCACGACGACTAGACTGAAAAAAATTCGACAAATCAGAATGTTGCTTAAATTCTTTGAGCTCTGATCGAATTAATTTTTTTGCACTCAAACAAACTTAATTTTTGCACTGAATTTGCTGACACACCGAAAGATCGTCTGTCTTCGATTTTCACTTCCTCGATAGCCAGAAAAGTACTGAAAGTGCTGTAAGCAGCGTTACGAAAACTGCGCCATTAGCTAGCTTGTCCGATTGATAAAGAGCCCCTTTTATCCTGAGTACAACTTTGATGAGTGCCGCTTATCGCATACAATTATACACACACTAGGAGCAAAAAACTAAAGACTTGGCGGTTTTCCACAACTTATTATTATTATTATTATTATTACTACTACTATCCCCAAGGATTCATGTCACGTCAGGCGTCACGAGTCCATTCAATATACGTGCAAAACATTCACTTCGATGTTCTCGAAACATAGAACCGCCAAGTGACGCGATATGAATCTGCACGTTTTGGAGTCTATACTATAAGTAGGAAAGTAGGTAGTTTCGTCATTTTTTTTAACCACCGAATACCGACACTCGCGTTTCGTCGTCAAAATGAAGAAAAAACGTTATTCATTGGAATACGAAATGTCGAATAAAATATGCACTCGTCTACTTCGATCGGGAACGTGCGTACGCGATCGCAAATCGATCATTCTCCACCCCCCCCCCCCCCCCCCCTATCGCTTCAACGTAATGCAAAATCATATGAGCAAAAAAAAATCGTCCCAAACAACAACAAAAATATATATGCGACAACATATTTTCTGCAAGTAACACATATTTCAGTAAACACTCAAATTTTTCTTTAATAACTATATATTTATTTAAATAATATAGTGTTTAATATAATACAATATATATATTATATTATACAGCAGGAAACGGAAGTCGGCAAAAGATAGTTTAAGGAGGAGCGGAGAGAGACGAGATAGACAGAGAGAGGATCTATTCAAGTGAGAACGTGGCGTGGAAGGAATAATAGAATAAGGGAAGGCAAAGCGGAAAGCGGGAGAAGAGATGTCAAAAAGGAAATTTAAAATGAAAATGGGCAATGGAAAGAGAAGAGCTAGTGGAAATGTAAATAAATGTAAATAGATGTGAGTGTAAAATAAGTGAGAATGTCTGTGAAAGAAACGGAGGTTTTGCAACCCTCTTGGGAATCAATAAAGTCTTACACACATACATACATATTGTATTATATGCATATATATATTTTATATTAATATCATATAATTAATAATTTATTTAATTTATATATTCATTATAATATAGATAATATTTTGGAAAAAAGTATTTGTATTGTCGCATTTATATCCCCCCCCCCCCCCTCTCAGTTGAGACTTTTGTTTAGGACGATTTTTTTTTTCTAATTCGAAAAGTTGACGAAAAAATTAAACAAATAAGCAATTGAAAAAATTTTAGGTAACGACAGAGTGCAGCCTGAGCTTGTTTGTGGAAATATCGCGATGACGCGCCTTTCACGTAAATACATTCGTAATGAAATACCAAAATAGTACTTTGGAGAATTATTTATCTGTGGAATTGTACTTGTTTAACGATTGTACGACCACCGACAGACGAATAGGTATTTGCTGACCACTGAAAGGAGGGCCATTACATACACGTGAGATTTGTATATGTATATCTAATGTAACCACACGCCCATTCTATATGGTTTTATTTTTATTGAACAATTCACAGACCACAGATTCAATCGATCTCAAAGTCTTCACAGATGCCTCAAGTACTGCTTGTGGTATAGTAAAATGATTATTTTTTTTAATAAGTATTGTTACGACCAGCAGAGTGAAGTTACAACGGCGATTGGAAAAGAATTGATCGTCTTTAAATAAAACGTTTGCTGGATATTATGTGCTATCTCGTTTTATCACGAGATAGTTTCGCTTCTCGATTTATATATATATAATATGTATCTCGAAAATAAGAGTGTTCCTCTCGGAATCACGCGATTTAATGCGGTAGCCAACACGATCGTGATAATCATGCTGTAGCAACGGATTTTTATCCCCCGTCGTCGTCGTTTCACTCGTCTCGATACGATGAACGAGAGACGGAGAAAGAGAAGTATATGGCTGCAAGGAGCGAATATAGAGGAGGATCGCCGGAAGTTTTTCCGCTATTTCCGCTTGTCTTGAAACTCGCCTCATATATTTACGTTACGCTGCGCCGACTTTTTACTCTTAACTGCACGTTCCGGCAAGAAAATTCAGCGTTCACCATGATTCTTTATACGCTGTGATAATAATAATAATTCATCGTATATACGTAGGTATAATTTGACTTGTGGAATACAAAATGGTGCATTCCACACGACTTAACACGCACGGTGATGAGGATTACGCCTTTTTATTTACCAGAAATCGATATACATGATATATGAATCATTCCAACTCTAAATCGAAAATTTCGTATCCGCCATGCTTCGTTTTTTTTTTAATTGGTAGCAACGAAAGTGTCAAAAATAAAGGCTGCTGGATATTTTTGATTTTACGGGCATCTAGGGTCAATTCTTGTTTAAAGATTTTTTAATCAAAACAATATCGACTACATTTGTGTCTTCGATTGCTCTTCTTTTATAAAATCGTTCGCTTTGATACTCGATCTCGAAAATATCGCGAGAAAAAATGAAAATAATTAATGCATTTTTTTTTCGTAGGTTACAATTGAGACCATTTTTCGGCAGGCCCGAAAAAAATCGGTTTTCTCTAAACTAAAATGCAAACAAATTTAAGGGAGGAAAATATGGAGGGGGTCGTAGATTTCTCGATTGGGCCTGGAATTCCCTGTGTAACCGTACACGCTGGAGTATTATTTGAGAGGCAAATGTTTTTTTTTACATGCATTTGTACGTATGCAGCCGCACTGCAACACATATTTATTGAGGGCTTATCCCGCGCAAGACGCGTAACGAGAACCTCGCGCGTGCCGAGTTAATAAATACAAATGGGCGAGAAGTATGCGTGTGGGCGCGCGAAAAACGTTATAAGCAACTGTACATGTAGTACACCATATTGTGTATTGTATATATATGGTTCGTATGTTCGTGTATCGTTTGGGAGCAAATCGGAAGGACCGTATGCCAAATTATTTTACTCGTTAAAATCGTAGAAATCGCGCCCTTTTGTTTCCAAGCAGTCGATGAAATTCATCCATAGAGGTATAAGACAAAGCGGGCGAGTGCCATGCCAAGTGAGTTACTTTCTCGCTCGGAATGTTGTGCGCGGCTAGAGTACGAGACAGTCCAGACACAACGAGCGAGGACTACGAGCTGTCAAGTTTTTGATATGCGAATTTGAGTCCGCAGCAAGGCTTGCTTGAACTCTGCTACACAGATATTTCGTATATGTTGCAATTGGAGTATTCAATTTTCGGTCGACAATATCCAAAAAGTTGTAAGCAAAAAAAAAAAAAAACATTTTTTTACCGATTTCCCTTGCGAACAGACAACATTATTTTCTGAATTTGATCAGAAAACGATCGAAAAGTTCTGAAAAACGAGGGTCGATAATTTTTTTCAGTTATTTACTTATAATTATCAATATTCATATCCGATAAATAGGAATTCTACCAATCATTAATTCATAATTCGATGTCAATTTGATTAACATGACAAAATTAAAATGTCGTGGTTTTAGTAAATATCCAACTCTGATCAGTAACGAAATTATCAGTTGAATATCTAATGGACGTTTGGTCGAATAAAAAAAAAAAAAAAAACAAACAAATTTATGAAACTCACCTGAGATAATCCTGGGAACAATTGCCGAAGAATACCGATCGTCCTTTTGCTCCTGAGGGATGCTTCGTTGTCTCCTTCTACCATTACCAATCGTTCGAGTGCCTGAAACCCAAGAGCAAATTATTTTAAAAATAATGGAATAAAAATTACTTGTTCAATCAGGCTCAATTTAATATTTTTCATGTCATTATGTACGTTGGACCGACGAGTTATCGTATATTATATATTAACAGCCTGACGACGCGGCCATTGGCAATATAATTTTGCAATGCTCGCATAAAATCATCGATAAAACGAGCGAGTATTTAGCTCAACATTATCTAGGATCAACGTCCCTCTCTCTCTCTCTCTCTCTCTGTCTTTATATATATATATATACATATATATATATATTTCTATCTGTTGTGACGATGTGTATGCCTTATGTTCTGAAACATTGCTCAATATACCGTCAGGCTCTCGGTCCACTTTCCCTCAAAGCTTTTGCAGCACAGCTGCAGTTAGCCTACGAGACACCGCAGTTCCTGCGAGCTGACCACTCACTCTCGGCATAATACCGTATCTTTTTTTTTTTCACGCATGATTTATGCGATATTTTGTATTCATGCTCGATGGAAAGCCATTTTTAATGTTTTTCAAGTGGATACGACAATTTTTTTTTCTCTTTAGTAAAAGACCTGGCTGAATGAAGCTTAATCTAGAAGAAGAAGTTTGATTCTTTCAAATACCAAAATACAACATACCCAATGCATTCTCTAGTCAAACAAGAGGACTATACATATTTTTTCTCTGTCGAAAGAAGCACCATCGGATTCGAGTACCATCCTGCTTGAGGAAAAAGTCAAATTTAATATTTTTTTTTTTTACTCAAACAGGAACCATTGATATTTTTCTTCCAACAGGAAAAAATACACGAAAAAAAATGTTTTCCCCGCGAGAAGAATAAATATCCACGAGCCGATGTTATACGTACAGACGTATATATATAGATAGCGATATCTCCATTCGGTCGTTCATTTCACGGTTTTACTTTCCCATCGGGGTTCAATCGAGCGAAGAAAGTGTCCAGTGCGACCTCGCACTTCGCGACGAGGTTCTTTGCCTGCTATATATATATATATATATATATATATATTATAATACGCTCGTTGAAGGTGAAAGCGCGCAGGCGCGCGCGCTATATAACGTGTTCCTCCACCTTTGATCGACGTGATGCTTTTACCTTTGGCTCTCGATATTCCTGAGATGCTGCTTGTGTGCTTGACGATCTTGAACGCATCATCGTCACGACAACTCGAGATCAATTTTGTTTTTCCCTCCGTTTAAAGGAATTTTGTTTTTTTTTTTTTTTTTTTTTTTCTTCGCCTCGCCACTTTATCGTGATTTTGTAATTGCTCTCGTATAATGAGCTTCAACTTTTACGCAATCACGAAGCTCAGAGTTGCCGGATAACAAACTCGATCTCTTGGTCCACGCATGTTCTTGCAATCGCGTCACAGCATATCGTTCACCGCAAAAACGTTATTTAATTCATCGCCGGAGCGTATGTATTATGTTTTTTTTTTTTTTTAATTTAATTTAATTGAAAATAAATCGATATTTATTCATTAATGGAGAAAAAAATTGTGATAAATAAAAATTTATTTCGACATGTGTAAGAAAATATTTGTTAATTTGCAAATAAATTTGTATAAAAATGGATTTTACCGAAGGAGAATTTTTTTGTGGGGGAAATTAATGGTGAACGCTCTCGAATTGTTATATATCTATATATTTGTGAATGAGTTTCTTCAACGAGATTGCTTCTTCCTCTTGGCTCTTACGACGTGGAAAAAGAGATGTACAAGAGTTCCGAACGTTTACTTTCGAGCACGTATAGAGCGGAACTTGCCCGAGCCAGAGGCAGCATTTTTCGTGCTACAGTACAAGTTGCATGTACGAGGCGAGGCTAGTGAATAAACTTCGTGTGTGTCAGACGACACGTGCTCGCTTCTCTCCTATGCTGGGATACCAGTATGGTTCTTTTTTCAATTTATTTTATTTTTTTTACGTATTGTTTCTTAAAATTTACTTCTTTATTAAAAAAAAATATATAATAATAAATATTACCCGAAGAGCACAAAAATAATAAACTGTTTTCATATAATCGGTTTATCGGTAAAAATATTATGCCATTTAGAATTCGCTAGGCCAATTTTTATCAATAAGCGCCGATCGAAGATTAAGAAAAGTGGAAAATGCGAAGGAAGATTTGTACCTATATTGACTGAGCTGCATGCAAAAATCATTAAAATTAACAATTTTTTTTTTTAACTTCAAAAAATTCTTCATCCGTTTCAAACGGTGAACATCATGGAACTAAACGGGTTTTTGAAGATTAAGGTCTGACGTAATAAAGTGGGCTATACTTTCTCCAAAAAGTCGAATAATCCGCTGACCATAATTGAATTGAATTGTTAATTTTTCCTGCATTACGAAATTATTCCCCCTGGGCATCCAAAAATGATGAATATCATGGGACTGAATTTTTGATAAAAGTGTCATCCTAATCAAATACACAACTTTCACGATTGACAAATTTCTCGTGGCAAGCTTGTAGCAAGATCGGGATAAAATTCTCGGCGATGATTCACGATTGTTCCGTAATCGATCAGCGTATGAGAAAAAGTAAGGTTTAACTGAAAAATGAAAAAAATAAATACCAAATCGTTGAGAAAAATATTATCACTGCAGTGCTGATGCGAGAAAGATACAAACGTTTCGTTAAGTAATCACAGACTCTCGCCGAATTCCGGTGAAAGTCACCAACGCGATTCGAACATATACTTGTAACATTTATGTAGTTATAATATGTCTAAAAATAAGCTTATACTCATCATGATATAAATATATTTCCTTCTTACTCCAATTAAGAATGTAAAACAAAAATGTTGACAAAATCATTAATTGGTTGTATGTTTCAGTAGCAAGATTTCTTGCTATACTTGAAAATCTTCGAGGTCATTGACTGACCAATTTCATAGTTACACATCCTCCTTACGAATCTCGAGAGTGTTTCCTCTCTGGACCATTTATTTTTCATCCTTCGTGTTTGATGTAATTTAAAACGAAAAAATGCAACCAGTTACTTCGATAAACATTTATTCTCTTATACTTTCCTCGAAGGAGTTCCAAAATTTACTAAGCTTTCACGTGCTGAAAAAATGCTGAAGATTCAATCCATAAAATTTGAAATATTTGTTTCTGTGAGTGAGAAACTTCAATTTCTCTTATAATAATTTTGTGACATTATTATTGTTAAAGCTCTATACTTTGGACCCAGCATTGAATACTCAATATATCCATAACTGCTACCCCCAAGGAATTACGATATTTTCTAGTGATTGAATGCACCGACTCTGTATGAATATATTATATTATGCATTGAAATCTATATACATAAAATTTTTTTAGGGCAAGGTTCAGAACGTCATAACTATCACGCGATACAGCGGGTAATTGTAGATAACGAAAAAAAAAAAAAAAAAAAAAAAAAAAAAAAAAAAAAGCATTTAAAACCTTGTACAGAAGCGGGTGTGACAATTATAATAATTTATGGTCTCTCCACATTTTATCTAAACGCGTAGATTAATTATAATTTTTTTCTCATTGTACGACGAGTATTTTGGAAATCAGTAGATCTTAAACTCTGTACCAACATTTCGAAATTCAGCATTTTTACATTGAACTCGATTTAAGTAACCTTAATAACCTTCGGTTATGGTTTTTCATCGAATTCAAATAACTCTTTGTATTTTCAATCGGTCATGCTGATTGTATTTCTTTTTAGTTTTCCTTTCTCGTTTTCAGGCAGACTGTTAAAGTATTTAAAAAAACCTGCCAAAGATTCATGAAAATCGATTGACGTTTTCGACCGAAGCACAACGGGACGAACAGAGTCGAAATGCCGATGAGTCGAATTAGAAAAAAAAAACTAGGCTTGACTTTCCTCGGGTTCATATCAGTTTTTTTTTTCGTTTCATTTTAAGGAATTTTATTTTTCACTCACCTGTGAACGTAGCGATTGATTATCAGGAATCGGAATAGAGCTGACTAGAGCGACGCCGAACGTTACTATCAATATCGTCGTTGCGAGCTTCATGATTTTTCTTTTCTGTTTAAAATCCTTGGTTAAACGAAGAATTTTCGCTGAAATGAAGAAAAATATCACAATTACATGGTAAACAAGGAAATTCGATGAGAATGCAATGTATTATCGAACGAGTGAACGAAGAACCGGAAGTATTGGATAGGAATACAGATGAAAATAAGAAGAAGAAAAAGAATTTTTGAGCGTTTAACTCTGTGATGTGGGTTAATCAGGAGAGGCCCAAGTTGTCCGAGAGAGTACGAAAAAGACTGGAGGGGAGACCGGTGGTTTGCCTTTCTCGTGCGAGCCAGCGTCCGGAGACTATCACTTTCGACGAGTTAAATTGAAAGTCTTTCGAATCCACCGATATAGTCGGCAGAGAATGCCGCATCGAGATCACGAAACATCGTGGAATTTTCGTTTTTGGGGCAACGCGTAACGAGAAAATTCAATTAACCCCGAAATTCCGACAACCTCGATTACATGATCCTTACGTGCACTTAGTTGGAGTACCTCTTTAATAAAAAAAAAAAAATTACATCCGTTTAAAGTAAGAATATACGAAATAATTCTTTACTCTTATTCATCATCTTTTTCCACTTGAATATATTTTTATCATACAAATTTGGGCAAACGGAAAAATCTGTTGACGAAATATATATATATATATATATAGATATAAAACTGAAATGTCCTAAAAGCGTTTAAAACTTGAGCGCTGAGAGTCGACGATTAGAAGAAAAAAAAAAAAAAAAAAAAAACTTGAACCACCTGACCCTGGACGACTAACCCCAAAAGACAGTAATTTATATCCATCCAGATCGATCGAACAGATTTCTTCATTGACTCATCGTAACTCCTCGCACCTTCGTCTATCCAAGGCGCACGTATTATCAATAAAAAATTGCGTTTTAAATATATCACGTTTTTCTAACAATAGTATAAGCACGAAGACGAATATAGTGAGGTAATCACGATCGAAGGTAATATAGATTCAGCGCGCATGCTCGAAATGACGCATGCTTAAGCGCGGGCTTGTACGTGAAATATAATGCAATCGAGGACGAGCACAGTATAGAAGAATCCTGTCGAAAGCTCGAGGTGAAGCGATTCGTTTGAATCGACGTCGAGGCGATTTTATCGTTTTTTGTTTTGGGGGGACTGCAGCTCCGTCATTTCATATAGACCAACACTTTGCGTTTGAGAATGAACAAACGGAAAAAAAAAACAATGGATCACTTTTGTTTGATGATTTTGAAAAGAAAACGAAAAGCACAAAATGTTACGATAACGCACACGTTCACTCTCGTCGTCCTTGTTCATTGGAATATTCGCGCCGGAATGAGACGAACATTACGAAGGAATGTAACATAAGGGAAGAAGGAAGTACTCACGGGGGAAACAATGAGAATGCGCGAGATAACTCACCACTCGCACGGATATATCCGAACTCGTGTATGTCTGTGTGTAATTAAACTTAAACTCGGAATCGAGAACTTGCGGGGAGCTCTCGCGGCCGGGCTCCTGCTCTTTAGCTCTGGCTGTGACTGTCTGTGTGGCCGGGCTTAGTGAGCGGCTTTTATTAGCAGGAGGGGCCTCGCACCACCTCCATGCTACACTTGACTTCTCCGTTCCAAGATCTTCCACGCGCGCGCATGTGTGTGTGTGTGTGCCTGTGTGTGTGTGTTCGTCGTGAGGCTTGGGGTACCCATCGAATCCACAGGACGAGGGAGAAGATGATACCCGTAGAGAAGCTGAAGCACACGATGAGAATGAGGTGAAGATGAAGATAGGAAAGAATATGGGGAAAAGGATGGAAAACTATAGGAGGAAGATGCGGAGTAAGATGTGAGCAAGGATGAAGGACCTATGAAGAAGATGAAAATGAGGAGGAAGATTCAGAAAGAAGAAGGCGAAGGTGAATAAGTAGATGCTATAAGAACACCAAAATGATGAATACGATGTGAAAGACCCAATGGCGAAAGATCAGAATTACGAAGGCCGTGAATAAGATTAAAATGCAGAAGGACATAAAAATTAAAGTACGGGGGGAGAGCTTTTAAGGTTGAAGAAAATGAGGTAGCACGTAAAGAAGAAAAATGAGGAAGAAGCTTGCAAAGGATTATTTTTTCGTATAGCTGATCTACCGACAAGAGTCGTTGCTCCTTTGTGCCGCGAAGCAATAAAGAAATTTTGACGCAAGGATAAACGTGAATCTCAATATACAAGCTCGAATCTCGTTGCTGCAGGTTTACAAACGTCGAGAGCGTCAAACAATAGAGGAGGTCGTCATGTTTAATCAAGCACGGAAAAAACGCAATACCAATGACTCCCGCGAAAAATTTGTAAAATTTAGCAATCCCTTTCGTAATCATCGACGATTAGGGACTGGTCCAGTGATATCTATTATATTCGGTAAGGTCCCGAATACCGCGAGAAACAAACTATGTCAAAAAAATATGTCATTTGTTCTATTACTAAAAGATTAACGACATATCTTCCTAATCCTTCGTGTCATCGAATCACGTCGAAGACCCTTGTGACAATTCTCAGGCAGGCTCTCTACAAAATCGAACTATATGCCATTTTTCTCCAACTTGATTTTTCAATAATCAGCCGTGACAAGAAAACGATGCGGATGTTTTTAGAATTGTTCCACGAGAGATTAGGGCTGATTTGTCGTGGCTCTGACTGCGAGTGACCGTATTAATCAGAGAAGTCTCATTGCGAAGCGAGAATCAACGACGACGATTAAATGTTCGAAGAAATCGGTTTGATATCGCTCTCGCGGTGTCCTTGTTGCATGGACTATTTGGCCTCTTGGAAATATAATGTTTCTCGGGACTTTCGGATTTTTTTATTTTCCGTCTTTCGCGCGCGAATCGACATCGTTTCTAAACCTCCGACCGGCTGTTTCTTGTTCAATTATGCAGTTTAAGAGTCTTGTGACAAAATCGCGTGATAAAAAAAAAATGTATTCGCAATGTTCGTAGAGACGTTTCGGTAACCAAGGGACGACAAATCGGTCGAGTATATTGAGGCAATTAGTATTTTTTTTTGAAATTAAATATTGTACATTCAAATAAATAAAATGTTTTATGGTCTTTAAGTTCCTGTAATATGTAAATTGAACAAGGCGTTAGGGCAATGCGTTTTGTTGGATTTCGTTTTTTTTTTTAATTCAACGAATCGTTTACCAATAATAATAATAATAGTAATAATAATAATAATAATAATAAATTGTTATTTGTTTTGTGACCCAAATGAATTTTTCGAAAGTCCAAAAAGTCAATGCCCATGTGTTTAGGATCATGAAACCCCACGAAATTTGCATAATCATTTAGAGATCCTTGCGTGTTCGCAATTCGGATATTCCATTATCCGGCGACATAAACGCATGGTGAGCGCATCCGAACCACCAATTAACTCTTTTGACGAACGCGAAAAAGTACTTGCAGAAAGAGGTCGAGTTTCGCAACGTCACGAAATTTCGATCGAATAATTCGTTTAGTACGTAATTAACAAAAAAGATGAAAAAAAAAAAGAAGTAACACAATCATGGTCATTTGCATCAACTTTCTGCATCATCTCTGTTCGTGTTCACGTGACTACGCAATCATACGTGGCTGCTATACGCACAGATACACTGTGACAGTAAAATACCTGTCACTGTCGTCTTACGTTTCGTTGTACAGATCAAAGATAATAATTGTCCAATTTTATCTTTTACCTTGTCAAAATCTTTTCACCGAGTCGCATAACGATCCACTTCCCGTATGCACATCCATTCGGTAGGTACACTAGTACGGACTCATCATTCAGCAGATATGCTCTTGGATTAAGGTTTTCTCCCTGTAATAGAAGTTGGCATAGAAGCTAGTAACCTTGCCCCAATGGGATCATTCACAGATTTCACAAGTGTTAGAAAGTGCAAAAAAAAATATCTCCTAACAGTAACTCTTCGCAGGATCAGTGAAAAAATCATAACTATTTTATACGATCCACTTTTCTGGTCCACCAAAAAAGTTCTCTAAACAATCCAAGTAAAATAATTTGGTTACCTCCTGTGACCATTTTCATCGAGAGGAAAAAAAAGTCATTAACTGTTCGTTCAAAAAGCAATAGCTCATGAAAAGTGACAGCTGTCAATTTGCTAAGTAATGTCATGGATAATAAAGAGAAGAAATGTTTCTCCAAAACGTATGGGTTCGGGATACTAGTCCAATCATTTTAGCCATTTTTTCTGCAACCTTCTACAGAATTGATTTTGCTTTTTGAAATTCAGAGGTATCCCATGAGTGTAAATTCAAGTTGGCGGAACAGAGGGGGTCGAGCTTCAGCCGCCATCTTTGAAAACACGTTTTATCAAATATCTCGTGAACAGTGCACCATAGGACAAAAATAGTAGAACCTTTTTTTATAGAGAATTAAACTTTCTCAAACTTTTAGCTCAAACTTTTTCCTGTATAGCGCATGGCTTTTGATTTTTAGCGCGGTAAACTTTTCCAAATATGGTTATTGCTAAATATATAGTTAATGGTTGATGCAACAGTAAAAATCGTGATGTTTGGAAAAGTTTGCTACGCTATAAATAAAAAACCATGCATTATGTAGAAAAAAATTTCAAATGAAAGTTGTAAGAAATTTTATTATCTATAAAAAATGTCTTCACTATTTTTATCGTACGATGCACAGTTCACGAGATATTTGTTAAAACGTGTTTTATAATATGGGGGCTGAAGATTGACCGCCTGCGTCTCGCCAACTTAAATTTACACTCAAGGGACACCTCTGAACTTTTTCCAAAAGTAAAATCAATTCTGTAGAAGATTGCATTAGGACCTACTTTTTCGGCTCGAATGACTGGATTATACCGATAATTTCGTAAATTGAATGACAGCGGTATACTATGTTGCGGTATGTTTATACTTGAACAAAGTTGAATTATGGGGGCCAAGGTTCGCTATCGATGTCAAATTGATACTAATTTTATATAAATGCAATTTATTTGAATAAATATCTACGTATGTATTAATTTGCATATTATTTTTCTTCGAGAATGCCTCGTTTATTTTTATGAGGAAGTCACTGTATAAAACTTTTTTCGAATACGTTTTATCTGTATAATTTTTTTTTTTTTTTTTCATTACAGCCTGCAATCTCGAACACGTGCCATAAGCAACGTTTATATATGAAATAAAATTATTATTATTATTTTAAATAATCTGTATCCACATATATATGTAGTTTTAAGATCTCGTAAGCGTAACTAGCTCTCGTACATCACGTAACGCACTTCAACGCTCTTCTGCTTCCGCTAACGCGTGCGATCGTCATAGTCGTTCGAGAAAAGTAAACTTTCCTGATTGCTAGTTGTCATTCGAATGGCCCAAAGGGGTTGAGGGGAACGAAGGTGAAGCAGCCAAGATTCACGTTACGCAACGTATCCCGTGACGTCAATTTTTCCGGTTCACTCTCGCTCTCTCTCTCTCTCTCTCTCTCTCTCTTTATTTTTGTCTCCAGGGTTTCAGAATCTCAAAATTTGGTAAGAAAAGTATATTTTAAATATCTACAAATAGATATTATTGTTCCATATATTCAGTTTGATCCTACATCCTCAATATTTTCTTTGAATTTTCTAATACTATTTTTCTATTGTTGAGACTGTAACGATGACGTGTATGCATAATTTATCCTCTAACCAAATTCTGAACTAAAGAGTCAGCCAAATATCTCTCGAAGCATCGAAATTATCTTGAATTTTTTTCGAAGCATAAAAAAAAATCATAATCTGCGAATGATTAGTTACTGGGTTCCAGTTTTTTTTTTAAGCTGCATGTCACGAATATTTCCAACCATTCGAAGAGTATATACGATCGAGAAATTTGGTCAGGTCTTACCGGACCGGACATGAAGGAGGCATAATTTATAATTTTGTGCTCGCTCTCTCCGCATATTAATACCCTATAATACAATTTTTAGTTTCTTGAACGGTTTCGAGTGGCCTAAACGACAAGAAGGATTCTGTACGGCACAACGGCGGGGAGAAAGTCTCTCGTGGTCTTCGAAGCGTCGCGAAACGGATCGAAAGGAATATCGTCCGGTAAGCGAACGATGTTTCGAGACGCACGACAAAAGTGACGACAGCATTTTTATCGAAACTATAATAAACGATCACTCGTTGACGATCGCACAGTGCAACAAAAGGACCCGAATGATGCCTACCCAGAAGACTATAATAGAATTTGCAGAAAGCCGACAATTGTCATTCGAGCATCAAATACCTGAATAAAAAGAAAATCCAAACAATGCAATAGTCCATACTACAGTGTGAATTAACTATAGTACAACTTTAAATATGTTTGGCTGAAATTTGAATCGCATACTCCGTCTATCATTAGAAAATATAAATTTAATTTTTGTTATTTAAAAAAACAGCAATTTAGACCGTCATGAAATTTATATTGATCCAAAGATTGCATCTTCCGTGCCTGTGAATTTAATGCTTTAAATATGTAATGCTTTAAATCAAAATTGACCGCTCTCTACTACAGCTGTTATCCTCTGTTATTACTTGCTAATTAATTTGATCGGTACCCTCCCCTTGATAAAGATACCGGATACGGTACAATTGTCTATAAATAATTAATTTTTATCCTTATACTCAAGTTTTTCGAGTTATTCTATTACATAAATTTTTCTTTTATACATTTTCTCTTGGATACTATATAATTTACGATCGATACTACGAATTAAATCTCTCATTAAGACAATCATCTTTTGCTCATCGTGACGTGTGACAATGATAAAATTCAAGGATCACGATAATCATATCTATGGTTTGTTCCGCGTTGAACTATAACATCCATGTTGATAGTTAAAATCCAAAGTCCAACAACTTCTATCGCGTTGCACCTTCGGGTCGACCTATAGGACTGCACGAGCAACTGTGAATGTTGTTAACCTTGCGGCATAACGCATTTACGCGTGCACGTATATTATTAATTATTAAATCGTTTTCAGGCTGATATATTATAAGTGAGAAAGAGAGATCGCGATTGGTTAAAAGTGTACATATAAATATGAGTTTCGAGCGTGAAAGAACTTCCCTGTTCTCGGCGCGAAAATTTATCTCAGCGCATCGATCACTATAAAGTCTTTCGATCTTGCTCGATCTTCCATCAGCTTTCCCACGACTTCCCCTCGAGGAACAAAAAGTTCGCAATGTCCGTTTGTCTCATATCGGTTTTTAATGAATTTTATATACGCGTGTTACATTCATTAATATGTATGAAATATAACCATATTCGATATTACCGACTCGATATATTCAGCGTAGAAATGCTGCTATAGCTCGAGTTTGTTTGACCGTTCGCCAGACGGAGACACCGAACCGAATAACATATTATACACACATATATTCGAGGAAAAATATATACATTTTTCGTAATAAAATATTATAAAATTTTTGATAATTATATTTTCACGTGGATTTTCGAATGTTCATAAAAAATATATTTGATATTGAAATAATACGTTTGAAGAGAAGAAAATCTCCAAATTTCGATTACGAGTTACGAAAGATGAATAAAAATGATGCGTTTCAATGAAAAGTGAATGGTCTCCCAAGAGATTCTGTCAATACAAGTTTTATAATTTCCATAGATGATGCATACATAAATTAAAGCGAGGTGATAAACCACGAGGATATTCCTGCTTTAGCGAAATCGTACGAATCCAATCCTCATTATATTTCAAACAATTCTGCATAGGCCCGTAATTTTTGTGGCCATCGATCGAACAATATGCGCTTTCGTAATGACCATATACATACGTAATCGCGATAATATTTGCATATTTATGGCTTTTTTGGGAATCGTTACTGTTAACTCCTCTGCGTGTATAAAGGCATATATATATATATATATATATATATATATGACAGGATTAATTTCTGCGAGTAACAACTTTTTTCATGATTTTTTTTCACAATTTTCGAACGGAAAGAAGATAATTAAAAAATTGACATATCAAAAGAATTGAAATAAATAAAAAATGAAATTTAATAAATTGGCATCGAGGTGACATAAAAAAAAGTTGATCCATAAATTGTCGAAGAACGAAATAAAAAGAATATTCTATAATAATCCAATTATTTATCAAAAAATTATAATTTGCAATATTTTTTACGAAGAAAAAAAAACGTAATTTATGATTTTAAAAAAATGGGAAAAAAATAAAAAATCATCCTCTTCGGTATTATTAATTCATATCGGTTCATGTAAATCGGAATTATTTATTCATATTTGAACGAGGAACGTCTATAATGATCTTGTATCGATTGTCACGTTTCCGCAAGAACTTCTCCACTCTCGAGGTACTTATGTTACCATACCACAGCAGTTCACTCTCGTATACTTCTCTCGACTCATCAGCACACGATCTATAACCTCGACGGCGCCACTTACTTACTCGCGGCGTAAAATGTGTCGAAAGCGTCCTTGCATTGTTGATACAGCCCCAGGTGTTTTCCCGTTATTACAACGGGATGCTTGTCCGGGAATTCAAGATCGTGCGATTTCACGATCATTGCCACGGGGAGGAACTTCCTCTTAAACTTTTTACTACGAGATATCGAAGCCGAACGGTAGATTTTTATGATTACATTTAATCAATTCATTGTCACGATAAATTGATAATATTAAATTTAATTATAAGAAAGTTAATAACGATCTAGTTCTATTTTCCAGTTATATTTTGTTAATAATCTCTCAGTGATGATTTGATTGTTAAAATACTTTGAAAAAATAATTTTGACGATAGAAAATGATGAAAATCCAATTATTTTCTCTGCGTATAGATATAAAATGACTCGCTTCACGTCGCATTGTCTCGCGGGCACCCTCACTTCCGACATACACGTATTGCGTGTAACGAGACTTTCGCGATCCTCTTCGTAATCAGACGATTATATGGACGATATCGCCAGTACCGCACGTTATAAATGCCATATCGATGTATAATGCGAGGATCGTCGATGCATGAAAAATTTACCGATCCACGATATGTGCACATCACACGCGGAAGAAAACTTTAAGGACAGTGATTAAAGTTTGGTGCAGCGATAGGCTACTATATAGGGAGGTTGAATAAGCGATTTTTTTCTCGTCTATCGTCGACCGTTAAGGAATCACGATCGTGCTGTGAGTGCGATCATAAATCCGCGGAAGTGCCTTCGGTTTCATTTTGTTATTGATCGTGGATGATCGTTTTTTTTTTTTCAACTCCATCGATCGAACAACGAGCACGATCTCAAGATGGCTGGGAATTTCGTTTTATTACAATTTTTGTTGATTCTCGGGCTCGTCGACAGAGCATTCCTTGTACCAACATCGACCCCGCGATCATCGAGCAGCGCGATTCAAGAACTCGAGTCCAAGCTCGTTGAGATAAAATTACCCGTAAAGATCACGAGTATGGACGATGTGATAGCATGGGCGAGAAACGCGATGCGTTCGATGGCATCGAGGATCGACATAACTCTGGCTACGGTCGATGACGAGCCTGTGACAGGAAACAGTGAAGAATTAAACTCTTCACCGAGCGAGAAGCGATCGAAACAACGAGGATCCATCGTCGCGTCGGATCAAGCGAATAAAAGACCGATTGCAGCGGCAGGTGCACTCGTATCGACCTACGCCAGTCTCTTCGGCTCTGATAATTCTTTCGGATCAATCTACAACGATCAGAATGATTTTTCAAGGGATGTCTTACCCCGCGTCGATAACACCCTTATCAGGGATATTTCACCTAATCGCAATGACAACGTGAACGGGAATGTTTTACCACGAGCCAATGTAAACGCTTATCTTCCATTGTTTCTCGATGACACCGAATTATCCAATTATCGCGAGGAAATCCTGAAGAAATATTACTCGGATAGCGAGGAGGCGAAACGTGAGAAAAGTAAAAAAGACATTCAGGATAAAGCTGCTGGAATATATTCTCAAGCGATTGCTCAGCAAACGTCACGAGTATCCGTGGCTAATGACGACGCTGAACCGGGTCTTGGTAAAAAATCGAACGAAGAGAACAAACCAAAATCCGTTATTTCCGTTCCGTTCGAGGCTATAGTGACGATAACACGGGAAAACGTGGCACAAACGATTCGACCGAATTTCACGGAAACTCGTGATCCTCCGGATGAGTTTCCACCCTATTTCGAGAGGGATTATCCACGCCCGGAAGTTAGCAAAAACATGAAATCCGATAGGCCGAAGAGTACGAAGGATAATTCACAAAAACGTCAAATCACTACACTCGGGGAATTATTGCGTATGCTCGGTCTCACGAGAAAATTGGAAAACAAGAAAATCAGATTTAACGTAGCGCAGTCTGGCAGACCGAGGAAACCTTCGGAGAAATTTACACCACCGCCGAAATTTCAATTTGAAGATGTACGTAACTCGTTGCTTTCTCAATCATTGACGATAACGAATTGTGAGATATGTTGCAAGATTTTCACTTATAATAAATTATGAGAAATCTCGTAGAAAAAAAACGTTGAGAATTATTGTACTGATGATTTTTTTCGAAACTTTGCATATATTGCTCCAAGCTTCCTCGACGAGGATACTGAACAGTTGAAGAAGATATGGCTCCTCATAGAGTGATTTTAAATATAGTTCGAAATACGACGAGGAAACAATTTCAACTTGGGATATTTTCTAATACATTTTATGAGTGTCTCGATAATAAGTTTTTCTCAAATTTCATGTACTGTTTTCTTTTTTTAATGTTCTGGTATTTGAAATTTACATAAAATTATTACTTGCGCCAGTAGACCGGTATTTATATGCAACTGGCTCCTTCTTTCAAATAAAATTTTCGATATACTTTAACGATGATGAAGTGAAGACTTCACACACGAAGACAGACATATCGTTGATAAATCTAACACTATTGCACGTGCCGTATTAATTTATGAGCTGTTTGATGCTCTTTTTTTTTTTCTTCCAACGTACCACTGACCTCTTACTCAAGCAGGATCAACCGGGAAGGCTCCAGTCGCGGTCTTCGAGATAGTTGCGCAATTCATACGACTCTCTCATGCGCCGCTTGCATGCGAGCTCATAATGTATATGCGACGATAAAATAATCGAGATATTTTTTTTTCTACTGTCACTGTGACTCTTTTCGCTTTCGACGACCTATAAAAAAAAAATATAAATATATATATATATATATAAATATATAGAAAGAAAGTTATACGACAGGCTCGAACGACGATCGGTTAGCTATAAGTCTCACGTATATACTTTATTTACTCTTTGATATTTTTTCATGAATTATCGCAGGAACCTCAGCGTCAACGGAGAAACGAGACTTCGCAGAGACAAGAATTCGATGACGATGATGAGGAAGAGGTAAGTGGAGAAAATGGTTAACTCATGTGGACTTTCTCAATAGAAAAACGAAAATAAAAAAGAAATTAACGAAGCAAGCAGGAAGTTTCGGAGCTGACAATTAATCATACCAACCAGCAATCGCGATTACGTGAATAAAATAAACGAATTCGACTCGTGAGTTAAATTATTCCATGGATATTTTGCTTACGCGCATGTGGATAAAATTTCAGGAACCCATGGGATCTCTCGGATCGATAACCGATCTTCTGCCGCTCGTCATACCGATTCTTGAGGATATCATCGACGTAAGAAATATTTGTATGATTTTTCGTTTTCGTTTTTTTTTTTTTTTTTTTCGAACGAATAAAAATAAAATTGTTTTTTCCTTCCTCAATCTAGCCGAATACAGAGACGGATCTTGGTGAAATTTTGGCTGCAGCTGTGCCATTAGTGCAAGGACTCTCGGATGTGAGTTTGATCTCGAAAAAAAAAGTTGTGCTTTAATTTTTTAAGATCCTCATCAATTGGACGATTCAATATCGCTGAATGATCGCAATGTATTTTTAGCCCGATGATGAAGATGCACCGGATATTATCGGAATGATCGGACCTATACTCACGAATATCCTTGGTGTGAGTTTGAAAATTTAATGAATTCATAAGCCTGTGAGGTCTTCAATAAATTCAAGAGTGTTAAAAATAGCCCTTAAAGAAAAATCTACAGCACGTATATATGTTTTTAGGGCAAGGGCGGCCAAGGTAGCGACGTAGCTGCGATCTTGGGACCGGTGGTCACACTGATAGCACCGTTTATAGGGCCAGTTCTGGGCCCTTTGGTTGGTCCCCTTCTTAGCGCTAGTAGCAACGTACGTAATCGTTGAATGCATCTGAAAAAAACGTTGACTCTGAAAATTGGTCGCAATAAGCATGTGAATAGGAAAATTAAGAGAAAAACTACAACGTATTTTTAATAATTTATCTAGTGAATACGCAGAAAATTCGATTAAATATAAATTGACAATAATTGCGAATTATTTAATAATGAATTGAATATTTATCGATCGAATCAATAAATATTGCAGCCACCTCAGGGCGAAGGATCTTCCCTGGCAACTCTGATAAATGCGATTGTCGGACCACTCGTCCAGGTAATTGATTTCCTCATATTTTCGTTTTCCTTCAATTTTGCAATTTCGCATAATCTTCACGCTCTCTCAAATTATATCAGCTTCATTGCAGGCAATAGTTATCCACAGTCTCATTCAATTTCTCTCCCTCTGTGTCTATAATTGTTTTTTTTTTTCTTTCTAACACACGAAAGCCGACCGAACCCGGTGGAATGTCACCACTTACGGTTCTCATCGCCGGAGTCGTAGCGGCTCTCAGCAAAGTACGTGACACGAATCATTCATGGAAATACATTAATTGGACATGGATTATATTGTATATCCGATGTTATCCGAGTTATCGATTCAGCGAGTCAATTTTTTTTTTTTTTTCTTTTTTTCGCTTCAGGAGCTGAAACCTGGTTTGCCAGGAGGTTTGGACGTTGGTGCTCTCGTGGGAGCTGTTCTTTCCGGCGTCATAGCAGGTGCCAGTGCCGGTTTGAGCGGCACTTTGAGCGACAACAATCGTGAGCAGCCTTACGGTGCTTATGGACCTGTGAGTAATTTCTCGCACCAAAATAAAACAATTTTTTCAATTAAAATGATTTGAGCAATGAGCGAATGATTAGTTGGTCAGGGTAAGACTTGTTTGGATAAAGTAAAATCTGATTCAATTAAAATGTAACTGACCAAGTTGAATTTCTGGCTCGTAAATTTTCTTCAATTCAAGTAATGTTGTATTTGGATCGAATGAAAAATTCATTAAAACTCGATAACGGACAAAAAAGGTCGTCGAGCAATGTTTTTTTTTTTTTTTCTTTTTTTTCTCGTCGAATTTAGGGTCCTGTTCAAGCTGGCAGTGTCGACATTCGAACAAGTGCCGGATTCCAATTTCCGGGCTCGCAGGTCAGTCACTGCAAAAAAAATCCTAACGATACGATTCCACTCTCTTCTCCCACTCGTCTCTCTTTTCCTCAATACTTAATCATTTCCCACGTAATGGATTCTCTCATCATTGCGGATTCTCAAATTTTCACACGGCTGTCTCATCGAAATTAGCTTCAATTGACCATCATTCCTCATCTTCTATTGGCTATTATTAATATGTTATTAAAAATAAATATATATATTTGGCGACTGTAATTTTGATGGCAGCAACAGCGACCGATTCATGCGCCTGGGAACATCGTGGAATATCAGAAAATCGTTCATCACACGACTCGCAGGCCTTACTCCACCCTGCCTCAGAGACTTCCATCTGGTCCACACCCAAGACCTCCCCTAAACAATTACGTTCAACAATCTCACGCGACGGTTAGTCGGATCGTGCGAATGCACGATAGAATTTTTCATTCCGTGAAGGATTCATTAATTTACGAATATTTTGCTTTATTATTTATTATTGATCGTACAGGGTCCGTTGCAAGCGGGTACAACGAATACCGGGACTGATGGTGGCTCGAGTTATTTGCCCTATGGAACGGTGAGAATCAATTTTTTACACGGAATCAATGTAATTTACTCGTTAATTATACTTTACCGTTCCTAAAGAAAAAGTGATCTGAAAATTCTGAGAATGATTTACGGAAAATCTGTAAAGTTTGGGATACCAAGCCTGACACAACAAGTTGGTTGCACTCAATACCATCGAGTAAAAATTATTCATAAACAAAGTATTGGTAATTAATTAATGAGAATCCAATTCTTGTAGAGCAATGATGGTTAAAAACTATGGAATCTTCATTACGTTCTTTTCCAACTATTGAACATTTAATTGGGGATAAAAACATACAAAAAACGTTCAACTTAGCAATTTGCACATTGCTTCCTCGTTATTGTATCCCGGTCATCAAGCTCCCCTCATGAGCATGTGGGTTTTTCAAATATTTCTTTCTCAGACACGAAGCATTGCGTGCTAGATGAAATAATGAAGAAGCAATATGCAAATTCATAATTTACACGTTTTTTTTTTCTAAACACGATTTTAATTACAACGCAATAAAAAAACATAAATGTTCCACTAAATTCTGAAAAAATTAAAAAATTCAATGAAATCTGACATTTGTTACCGATTTTTTTAAAATTTCACCCTTTAATAACTCTCGTTAAATTATAGAATGATTATAGATTTTTTCAATTCGATTTTTTTTTTTTTTTGAAATTTGAACCCCTTCAAGCGATTCTTATAAAATTTTATACCGTGTACTCTTGTTCTATACCTTATCAAGATACAAACTTTTGGCCCGAAACCCCAATATTTTCGGAAGTTGGAGGTAGAAATTTTTATGAAAAATGCAAAAATTTTTTAAATCTGAATCCCGTGGGACATTTACATCTCTATTCTAAAACTCTACTACCCAATAACATCTCTACCAGAACGAAGCTTTCGCTAGCATCTCTAAAAAAAATAACATCACTACCAGAGAACAACTCTCCGGCGTGGCTAATGGTAAGTCTACTTTTGGATAAAACAGTAAGCTATTTGGCATTAACGTCGGCCGGTAAAGTTGTAAGCAGATTTTTAACATGCTGCAGAATTATTTTCTATAGTAATCCGAATAGTGACTCGTGGCTCTGGCGACGTATCACACCCTCCGACCACCTCAAAAACGCGAATTCTACTTTCTCCGGGATGATACAAGCGATCAGGATGAAATAAGCTTAGCCACTGCAGTATGTTGGAATAAAGTGGCTAAGCTTTTTTTTATTGCGATCAGTTGCGTCGTTTGGGAGAAAGTACCGTCAAGGATTTTTAGCTATCTCTTTCGCACTCACGTGTCACGTGGTACATGTGCAACTTCGCCTTAAATATTAAATAGACGAGCCAGGAGTCACCGTTAGGGATACTGGAATTGATAAAACCATTCTTCAACATGTTTAAAATCTTTTTAAAACTTTACCGGCCCACGGCAATGCCGACAGTTTACTGTTTCATAAAAAAGTAGACTTACCATTGGCCACGCCGCAGAGCTGTTCTCTGGTAGTGATATCGTTTGGTAGAGATATTAGCGAAAGCCTCATCCTGGTAAAGGTGTTTTGGGTAGTGATATTATGCGCTGCACATTTGACGAGAACTTATTTTGTGAAAGGTTTATAATTTGGTAGGCTTTTTTGGATAGCCTAAATTCTGGTAGATATATTATTGGGTAGTGAAGTTGTAGGGTATAGAGATGTAAATGCGCCAATCCCTCGAGCGATTCTTGCCAAATTAAATTCCAAATATCCTTGTCCCTTAACTTATTCGTGTAAAAATTCTCTAACCGATAAATGAAAATTTACGAAAGTTACAGCGGTCATAGATATTCTTGGATAAATTGAAAATTTTTTCCGTATTCCATTGATTATCATTAAAAAAAAAAAAATAAATGTCGTTCCCCAGAATGCCGTGCCAGCCAATAATGTAAATCCGATTGGACTCATCGGCTCGGCGATCAAGGATGTCCTAGGTGCTGGAATTCAGGTAGTATCGTCGGTGATCAACGCGGTATTTGGTATCATCGGTGGTTCATCCTCATCCGATGAGCCTCGTCCGGTTTACGGTCCACCTCCTCATGGATCCTACGGTCAGGGTCGTCGATAGAATAGCCTCTGTACAAGTTATTGTAAAAATTAAAAAATAAAAATTGAATAAATAATAAAAAAATGTGTTTTAATTAACACCTTCTTTAATTATTTTTATTTAATGATTGCTGTTCGAATTAACGAATTTATTGAGTGTCCCAGGCGATCCCAGGACTCTTGGCTGTCGGTAATGTTATATGTTATGTGACAAAACCAGCAGTGATGAAAGGCGGGACTTCCCACTTGAGCATATATAAATATATATATGCACACAACTTTGTATAAAAGAGCAAAGGAGCACCGCGGAAATAAATTTATCCGCACACATGCATATCGAAGAATCAAAGCATAAATTACACAAGCATTTCTTGCGTATGTCGCGTGTAACAGACCACGTGAAAATAAATACAAGCCACTTGCAGCGTATATCAATTGCTCATTATACTTCCGGGGCTGTAAAGTAAATATCTACATTCATGCTGAAATACGGTATATGACCCGGTAGTGAGGACAAAACGACTGCTACCATTTTTTTTTCTCGTGCATATTACTCCTCTACAGATCGATGCAATATCCGCTTGACGTCTCGACTTTATACACGTGACAACTTGCATGTAGTACACACTGCATACGAAAGTGTGACCACTACCGGCTTTTCACGCAATTTTAATAAGAATAACGAGAGAGGCTGATTACGAGCTCGTGGAACGCGATATTGCGAGAATCTCGTAACTCACACATTCACACAAGTCGTTTGGAGAAAAATTAGTCAGCACACTTTCTCACGGATCTCTCTCTCTCTCTCTCTCTCTCTCTCTCTCTCTCTCTCTCTCTCTCTCTCTCTCTCTCTCTCTCTCTCTCTCTCTCTCTCGATTCTCTTTTTTTGTTCTTGTGATTCGAGACTTTCGATCAGAATTTCCAGTAAAGGATTGCACAGAATTTCTCCTGCAGTGGGCGCAGAGATAGGAGGATGCATCATGATGCATTATAATTATATATATATATGTGTCTGCCAAGGAGACACCACGGGGCGTCATCAAAGAAATAAATTAACATGATAAACTTTGGTTGTTTGAGTAGCATAATTATCGCTTATTGTGTCGGAAGTGAACAATCATTTATTCGGCTTCTCACAGCCTAAGAGAGAGAGAAAGAGAGAGAGAGAGAGAGAGAGAGAGAGAGAGAGAGAGAGAGAGAGAGAGAGAGAGAGGAAGGGAGAGAGTGATTGGTATAATGACGTGTGTGATTGCGTTTCCTGATATCAGTCAATGAAATCTTTTATTCTTCCCCCGTGAGGTTAAAGAGCTCTCGTACAATTGGATTTTTTTCTTAACAACTTTATTTTCATTTTACATTTCTGTTTATTGATATTTATACATTAATTTATGTTTACATTTATTTAACATAATTGTTCCGAACCGAATTTAATTTGAATAAAATGAATTGTTCACTTCCAACAGTTTGGAATAATTATTTTTCAATATAAAACAAATGTTGAATAATTCGAGTAAACTCAAAAGAAAACCCCCCCAAGAAAAGCATTCTTTATAACGTGCCAAAGCTTTTTTTTTTTGTTTGATAACAGGTTGATTTTGTGTGAAATAATTTTGAGTAAAAATGAATTCAATTGATAATATATACATTATGAGATGAACTGGAGTAAAGATTGAATCGATTAAACATCTATTTTTTCCAACGCTGGATAAACGATTCATCAAACTTTCGTAACGAGTTTTGCATATATATCGAGGCTACATCGGTTGCACAAAACGAAGGTTGTTATGGGAAAGAAGATCGCAACTAGGTGAAATCAATATTTGCACGTCAACGTGGACAGACTGAATTTATGGATCTATAATACAACCGCATTATCGCGGTGTACACAGATATTGCAGAAATACACGGGGGCAAAAGTCGCTATTTTGTTTTATTTTTCTTTGATACATTTTTATGCAATTACGAGGCTTTGCGGCAACATCGAGCTTAGATCGGAAAGGTTTTCATTTATTCATTAGTCGCTCACAATTACATAAAAGAACATAAGTATTTGCATGAGTGGAAAAATAATAGCTGTATAGGCAATTAATAAATTATTGAAATGCCCGCAACGAAGAAGAAATTCCTGTAACGCCATTTGATAATGTAAAATCTTTTATTCTCAAATATTCTGGTATGATTCAGTGCTTTTCTCAGCGCAATTAAGTTTCGTTTCATTTCAAATTAAGAATGCTTCTTGATCGTCTTAAAATTAGAAAATCTCCTATCAATGCATCGAACAGCATATCCTCTCGACTTCAGTTGGAGATAGGAGCAGACAAAAGAAATCATTGGCACGTATATTATATAGGATGGCTCCTCGCGATCGACAATCATTATTCTCAATTATTCTCTCAATTGTGTGTATATATCTGGACGTGTATATCTGGTCAAACAGGATATCAAGATTATAATCTTTAATAACGGGAATGTGAGTGTTGCGTGTGAGTTACTGCATCTCGCTGTGTACGAGCTGTAGTATGTGTGCGTTATACAAAAATTGTGATGACTGAAATAACCGTGGTAAGATTAACGACAATCGTTGCAGTGAAAATCGAGTCGTTTCGCATACGCATGCGCTTGCTAATTTTTGCGATCGAAAATTCGCTACCGATCACGTGTCGCGTATAACTTTTGTCAAACGTTCAAAGGTTCGGAAGAAAACGTGCGCATGTACACATTGTAGGAACAGAGTGACTATGCCTTAGTTATAACATTCTTTCGCCTCAGTCGCACGATTTAGTTCTGCAATCGTACGGTAAGTTGTGCAGAAAATAGAAACGTTTATGTAGATATTGTGATCTCGACATCGCGGTGAACAGGATCGTGATATTTTCCATGAACCAAGACAAATATGATAACGTTTATGATGATGTTGATGATGCTTTTCGTTTGTATACCGCGTACGTGTATGACTAAAAATTTCGTAATCATCGCAATCGATACGAGTGCATTACCGTGTTCCAGAATGTCGTGACACAGTGCCTCTTTTCATCACCCTGAATCGTCGTAAAGAATCTACGCTACAGAAACTAAGTGTGTAAGTGTGTATGTGTGGTGTGCGCGTGTGTGTGTGTGTGTGTGTGAAAAAGAGAGAGATACCGAGAGAGAGAGAGAGAGAGAGAGAGAGAGAGAGAGAGAGAGAGGAGACAGCCAGACTATCCATACGCAAGGACGCGAAAAGAAATCGTCTCTCGTCGACACGGTTAATCGTACTAACAAGTAGTACAAACATAAAATCGTCCAACCCTAAGATCGATACCCGAGAATTCTCAATAGAACGATTACTTTGTCGGTTTATTAGGATCATCATTAACTATACTCCAGTAATATTTTTCCCACACGTGCCATAATAATTATGATTCATTATGCATGGCGCATGTATAAGAAGTATTGTTTTTTTTTTAATTTATTTTAAAGCTCGATGCTCTACACAATTGCAGTTTACGTGCAATAAAGTTTATTAAAACATATAAATGGTATGTGTTCAGTACATTTTATCGGGAAAAGCTGTATATTTGACGATTGCCGCACTTTGCGATAATTTGTATCATACATTCATACTCGTAAAAATAAGTCTTATAACCGTCTACCATTTTATATTTCTTCTTTGATGATTTTCGTCTTCTTTAAATGATTGAATTTTATAGTATTGTGATCATATTGTACGTATACAACTATAACCTTCATTATTAGCAAATGTTTACAATGAAAATAACAATATTTAAAAAAAAATACGACAAGAATCAGAATGTTTTCTAAAATATTTCAAATTATTCCTTCAATATTTTCGATATTAAAAAAAAAATATATATTTTGTCATTATTTCGCAAAATATTTTAATTGGGAATTTAGTCTTTTATGGGGATCGCTTGCACTCTACATACTATACATAAAATTTACGCGAATATTGTCAACCCTTTTCTGCATAAATCTAAATATTCAAAAGGACGAGGGGATGAAAATGAAGCTGTCTATGGATTCGACGAAGTTGCAAGTTCGAGGAGATCCCGAAAATTTTTTATTTCCTGCTCTTGTCTCACGTTGCCATTATACACCAATGAGCTGACATAATTATACATCTATGTAAGCACACACACCTGTTTATTAATGTTAATAGTTATTGTTTGTTAAAAAAAAATGTCAACGATCTTTCTCGTTTCTGAGAGAGCTATAAACATTTCACGCCCATTTTCAATGTGCATGTTGTATTATAATAATACATATGTAAATTATTCTAAGCACTGTACAGCAGCAAATAATGACGATGGTTGCATAAGAAGGTGGAGAAACGATCCATATGAGGCTACATGTCGGCTCTGACCCTCGACCCTCGAACGTTCTACCACTGGCGCTAACTTTCTAGTTGCATTTCATTAGTCAACGCTTTTATATATTTATACATAATAACACATGCATGTATTTTATTTAACTTTCATAAGTGGATTATTAACAATCGTGAATTTCTCGGGCTTTGGATTGAAAAAAATAAAATAAAACGATGACTCGTCCAACTTTGTTGTTGAATCAGCTAAAATGACTATTTATTTTTATTACTACTCGATCTCTTTCTTTTTCTTTAACAGAGAAAAGTTGTAATCTTCAGATCGAAAGATTTTTCTTTATATTCATATTATCGTTATATTTTGTGATCGTTTTTGAAACGTGTAATCCCCGTAGTTAAATTTTAGTTACGAAAGAATTGCAAATCATAATTGCGAGAGAGAGAGAGAGAGAGAGAGAGAGAGAGAGAGAGGTTGAGAGATCGGTGCATATGGAATATAAAAGCGAATGGCTCAATATATAAATAACGCAAATGAGAGTGACGTGAGAGAGAGAGAGAGAGAGAGAGAGAGGAGAGCATGGAATACATTATTTCACAAAGGAGTTTGTAATTTTACGCGGAGATATTACGCTCGTGCGGCGAAAGTTCTGAGTCAGTGATCTTGGCGAATTTTCATAGGTCACTTATTCTCCTAGTTTTTTTTTTCCCGTAGGCTCGCGATATCGATTTGGTTACTAATTATTGAATTAATCGAACCATTTGAAATTTATTTATTCATTTCTTTTTTTATATCAAAACGATTTTTTTTTTTCAAAAAAATAATCCGTTTTACTACAAGCGTGTAATTTAAATCGTAATTTTCATACGGTTTTTCCTTAAATAAAATTTCGTATAAGCGGACAAAAATTCACAATATTTGCTAAACATTCTTCATTGATGTGATAAATATATTTCGTACATAAATCGAACTAATTATTTATACATGTAATATATGCGTGACTCGTGTCACGTAATAATCAGGGCAAAACGAGAATTTCGCGACGAACAAGACTCAGAGATCGTTAAAAGTACCTCAACTTTTATAAATTATGTATATCTAATATACATCTAAGCGGAAAATCCAGGATATGAGATTATAAAATCGTAGTAACGCATAATACTAGTTGGGTGGAGTACGTGCAGATATATTTCCCGCGTACATATATCCGTTTTATAAATCTGCATAGCAATACCCATTACGTTATCTGCTCTCTCTCTCCCTCTCTCTCGTGCGCGTTCAACGTCCACATTTCACATACATAGGAATTAGTAAAAACTTGGACCAGCATTTTATTTTCAGTAATCAGACACAAGTAGATAAATCGATGGTCCATGCGCATTTAAATAGATACTGTGGAAGCCCAGATTTTTGAGACGCTCACGTTATCTTGAGTGCTACCGATACATGCTGTAAAGCCTCCTATATATATATTAAAAAAAAGTGAATTGGATGGTTGAGTAATACGGCCTCAAATACGTTTTCAATCAATCGGTCCATCAGCTCGGCCCAACCTTTGGGTACAAGTTATAGGCAAGCCTTGATACTATTAACTTGGATGCCCAACAAAGCCCCGCGTGAAGCCCAGTTGGATAACAGTTCGAAAGTCCTTACTGTAAATGACCTTTTGATGCTTTTTTTAATTCGGGATGCTCAAAAACAGCTTTCTTTGTACGGGTATAGTTCGAACCAGCATGAACGCATTTTCTTTGCTCAATCGACCAAACAGGCATGCATACATAACAGGTGAGTACACTGCAGCTGATAAGAAACGTAAAAGAGGTCGAAATATATCACCCGGTCCGAATTAACACCATCAATTCCGCTATTACATATGTTAAAACGGATAGATGTAATTTACGACGGAGATCCGCGACGAGGTCCGTTTCGTTTTCGCATCGGAGAAAGTGAATGAACACACTATATGCACATTTTATTTTGCTTACACACGCCGAGCACGTGGAAAATCATCGCAGTGGGGACATTGAATGTTTCAGCCATACCCCCTCCCCCCTCCTCCACACTCAAGCAACCTGCGAGACTCTCCTCCGATGTCTATATGGACCCCTCTCCTCCGCGTCATTACGTAAAAATTTCTGAGATCCAGAGAAATGATGAAACTTCCGTTGTACGAAAGTATCGAGATGACAGGCTTGTGCGAGCGAGCAATGAAAACATAGAAAAACCAATTTGAAATTTTTCACTTCCGCTTAAAAAATTACTTGTTTATTTTCATTTCTGTAAGAATGTTTTTTGCAGAATTCAAATTTAAACATATTTAAACTATTCTTGAATGAAATCATAATGAATTATTTCCAATTGATAGTATCATTATTATTTGTTTACGATTTTAGAAAGCCAATAAAATTAACGATTATAATTTAATGAAAGAAAACACACCATGATCGATTCACCATTACGGGGGTTTGCTCGGAGAGTGTGATAAATCGATCGAACTATAGCACCGATTGCGCAATTGTATTTCCTGCACGCGTGCTATATGCAAGACACACGCAACAACCGCAATCGCGGTTGCGCTATTTTTATTTTTTTATTTTTCGTCTTTCAATCCATGATGTACATAAATATATTTTAATTTATATACGTCCAGTATGCATTAGCACCTCTCTCTCTCTCTCTCTCCCTCTCTCTCTCTCTCTCTCTCTCTCTCTCTCTTCATCTCTCTCTTTCCCTCTTTCTCTCTTCTTTCTGCGTAAGGTTTCATGAACTATATGAGGCAATCCAATGGAATTTTTGGCCACGTAGTGATTGTCAGTTTGTCAGGCAATCAATTTAAATGCATTTAATTTATATATGCTTATAATTACATATTGTTATTTCTTTACTAGAATCTCAAATTTGAAAAAAAAAAAAAATATCAAATTAATTTCACCATGAATATGAACTTTTTTGCAATTTCACTACCGAATGATATTTAACACCATCATTAACATGCACTGTATGTACAAAAAAAAATATTTCCATTCTTCGCATGAATAGCAAAATGTGATAAATAAAATATGCCAATTTCTCATTGATCTTTTCACCAGTATTTTCCTCTTCAATGAGCCAACCAATGTCCACTCGTATGGTATTTTTGTATTCTCGTAAAATTCTTACATATATAAATAATACTACGTATGTACATTATAATATACAGTCCAGCGGTGAAATTTTCCCGCGTGGACAAACTTTCTTTCGTGCGGGCGTCTCATCCGTGTACATATCGACATCGGGTACATCACCAGCGATAGTTATTCGAGTCAGAACCTGCGATCGTTAGCCATCGACGTGTCGTTCCAATATTTTTTTTTTTTTTTTTGGTTTCCTCTACACCGTGCCTCGCGTCTGTGCAATTTAGCCGATTAATTATTCATTTGCTCTCGACTGGAGTATCTCGAGAAAAAAAACCGGTAAAACGTTTTTTTTTTTTTTTCTTCGTCGATTCCTCTCGCTGCTATAATCGTCGTGTGGTCACGCGCCATAAGCTAGTTCGAGTGTGGTTCGACGAAGTGCCCGCGGCGGCGCAGTGAAGGTGTCTCGATCGTCGGTGCGACATTACGATCGCACGTCGACCTCGTTTTGACGATATAGAATCATTATCATTTCGCGATAGATTATATATGGAAAGTGTATACATCGTATCTGTGAGTGAGAAGGTTTATTGCGACCTCAGTGAGGTCGTCGACTGCATCTTGCAACGAGATATCGCTTCGAGAGTATCGTCACCACATCATCTAATTCATCGATTACAGATCAACGCATTATACACGTATGTATTATTGCTGAATCTCGCGAGACCATTGTCCTTTCACGGGCAAACGTATTTGCAAGCAGGAAACTTTGTTGACAATGGTAAGTGCAATACAAATTTGTATCAAGCAAGCCCATATCTCTGATCAAATTTAATTTTAAACGAATTCGTTTTGATTTTGTGATAAATTAAAGTGAAATTAATATTGATTGAGAATCTCCATATCTCGATGAGGTCTCGAACAGTTGAAAGGAATTCCTGACATTTAAGGCAAGATTTATCGTCTAGGATGATTCCTTACAATCCTTATGTAACGAAGATCCTCTCTCGAGCGCTCGTCTTTCAATCCTTTCGTGACTATATGGACCACTTTCGTTTTCTCAATCGAGAACAACCTTCCGCGTGAGGATGCCGACCTCTTTTACGTAATAAAAGGATCCCTCGAAGAGAGCCTCGCGTCAGGGATCAACGCAGCATCCCACACGACGTCGGAGACTATAACGTTTCCTCTTACTTTGTCCGCGAATATCCTCTCTTTGTCTCTCTCCTGTGTAATCTCTTGTTGGAATGTTGTATATATTATGTCGAAGAAAAAAATTCGAGCTTCCTCCCTTTTAGATTTCTATGTTTTTTTTTCCCATCTGCCGTATATATCTCGCTCATTCGTCTATTCGTAATGCTCTTTCGTGTTAATGAGTATATGTATATGTAAAGAGGCAATGCTCCCGGAGAGCTGCGCAGAGTTCGAAGTTTCCCTCGTGATTCTGGAAAGTTACCAATCGAGAGACCTGGTCGAGACAGAAATGATTGCCTGAGAAACTAAATGAGCTAGCGAGTTTTCACGCGCCGTGGCACCACGCGACGATTCCACGTCAAACCGGCTAACTTTTAAGCTTTTTTTCCCTCGCTTACTGATTGAACGAAAATTATTCAAATTTTCGATGCTGGGGAAGGTGGGGCAAAACCGGCCACCAGAAAAATATTTGCTACTTGGTATTACCACGGTAAGGCAGGTACGACAAAATGGTATGGTACGATTGCTCATTGGTTGCCCTTGGTTACCACAGAAGTTAGCACAGTTGGCACAGAAGTAATTCAATCGTGCCGCCGATTTTCTCGGTGGGGGAGAGCGCGGCAAAGTGCACAGTGGTGCAAAGTGGGCAAGTGGGCAGTGGCAAGTGGGCAGTGGTGCAAAATGGGCACCTCGACATAAAATTGAAAACTTCAATGTTTTTTTTTTATTATTTATTTGTTTGAAAAATTGAAGAAAATTTCTTAAAATAATTTTCGAAAAAAAAAAGATTTTTTGGGAATTTTTTAAAAAGAATTTTCTAAAAAAAAATTTTTTTGACATTTTTTTCTCAATGGTGACATACTGGTCCTTTTTTCAATTCAATCCGCATTTTTTATTTTTTCTTTGCTGCATTAAATTTTTATTTCTATAATTTTTTGTGTCCAGTTTTGCCCCAACTTCCCGACATTTTATCGTTTTCAGTGGAGTCACGGTACATACCGTTTTGTCGTACCCACCTCAACACGAAAATACCAATTAACCATTTTTGTTGGTGGCCGCTTTTGCTCCACCTTCCCCTATACAATATCTTTTAAGAGGAATAATGAAAAGTATGCACTCTGTGCCAACAGGAGATTTTACAGTATAACAATAAATATTATTTAATCATGAAAAAAATGAAGTTTATATTGAGATGAAAATGCAGTGAAAAATTAAACTAAATATTTGCTGATATTCTACTAGAGGAATAACTTTCTACCAAGTTTATAATGATAGATGGTATGAAGGAATTTACGAACAATTTTAATTGTCAGTAAATGAATTAGAAAATTGTGAACGAAAGAATAAAAAGTGTCGAGCTATATGTTAACGGATGTTTCTTTCTTTAAAAAGTGTCCCTGTTAATATTTAAGAATTTGACATTGACTTATCCACGATATTTTTAAAATTACATTATTTCTCAAATGCGGTAAACAGTGTTGACTCTCGTCTCTGGTTCCTCGTTCATCCAACAATCAAGTCATCCGAACCTCTCATAAAATATATAATGTTTCCCTCTTTTGCCAAAAATACCCGTCAGATTCGTATGTATATTTTTCTTTTCTTAATACGTTCCTGTTATGTCATTCGATTCATCGTCAACTCTCCCAGGTAACAATTTAATCTTTTGACATAAATGTGACGTCTATACTGTGATGATCCTAATACGTTCATCTGTGAACGTAATCGTTACGTAATAAAGATGGAACTAACGTCTCTGAAACGTAACCTCCATGTAACGATAACTTGTCACAGCCATGTAAGCTTGTTACGTAAAGTATATGCTATGGTGTCACTGTGATAATGCTGTCCATAGAAATGATGTAAGCGATACGGAACCATTTGTACGTAACGTGTATGGAGCAGTGCAACATATACTTAACGTAACGTGTATGGAGCAGTGTAACATATACGTAACGTGTATGGAGCAGTGTAACATATATGTAACGTGTATGGAGCAGTGTAACATATACGTAACGTGTATGGAGCAGTGTAACATATACGTAACGTGTATGGAGCAGTGTAACATAACGTGTATGGAGCAGTGTAATATAACGTGTATGGAGCAGTGCAACATAACGTGTATGGAGCAGTGTAACATAACGTGTATGGAGCAGTGTGATATATACTTTACATAATATTTGCGGATTGAAGTGTGACGTGTAACTAACATAACGTATGCATGCTGTAACCGTAATCCATCGTATCCATGTTGCAGCGTAACTATTCTTGTGCCTTCCTCAAATATGACAGCACGGAAGCATAATTATCGAAATTATCACTTACAATAAAACTTATTCTTGTCGAGATTTTCGGTTTCTTAAATTTTTCGTTATTTTTATACAAATTCACTCCTTTGACCGAGTCATAATAGTTAAGCTGACGACTCTGGGCTTGAATAAAAAAGATATCAACTTACCTAATATACGTATAATTTGAAATGGGTATTGAAATCATAAATAAAACACACGACACGTGAGCATAATGCTGTATGCTTCACTTATAGGAACTTGCGGGCAGCAGGATTATGTTCGAGGTTATGTTTACATGCTGTCACTTTTAACCCTTTGTGGTCACATCTCTGTAGAATAACTTATTGATCACACACGGGTAAAATTTACCCTGCCAAGTTTCAAATGTGAAAACTATCAGTCCGATCGGGATCGAAAAAATACTAAAAAATGAATAATCTAAAACATGTGCCAAAAGTTGGCATGTCAAAATTCAAATCACAAGGTGTTGAAAAAAAAGTCGTAAATAGGTATTTTGATTTAAAAAAATGCTGAATCGTGAAAAAAACAATACTACAGAATTTCACAATTTATTTTGTTTTAACGAAAAAATGATGAATCGTATAAAAAAAAAACAATTCTCTTCTATTGATATTCTCTCAACACTATTTGATAGCTGTTTAATCAGTATTTCGTATTAATTAGACGATTTTTATTTTTCGACAAAAAATGATGAATTGTGAAAAAAAACATAATATTGATTTGACAAATTTTCGATTTTGATTTTTAAAAAATGCTATATCGTGGGAAAAAACACAATTCTCTTTCATTCATATACTCTAAACACTATTTAATAGCTGTTCAATCAGTATTTCTTTCGAAATACACTAACATAACCTCTTGATCGGGGAGCGATACGGGGAAAAAAACACAATATTAATTTGACGACTTTTTGTTTTTGATAAAAAATATGTTATATCGTGGAAAAAAACACAATTTTCTTTTATTCATACTCTAAACACTATTTAATAGCTGTTTAATCAGTATTTATTTCGAAATACACTAACGTAACCTCTTGATCGGGGAACGATACCACTATGAAGGCGCACATATAAGTATATAATTCTTTTTTTTTCACCATTTCTGCCCCAAAAAGAGAAGACGGAACGAAATTATTCTAATAACACAGGACCATAAAAATATTTATATAAGGATATAAATTTTTTCAAGATACACCGGTATCACCGGTATTCACGTCACTTCAGCCTTTCAGCCTGGTGTCAGAATTTGATGAAACCAACTTCAATGGTAGTCATAGCGCAATAGGTAGCGTCCCGGGTTAGTAAGCAAACATAGGTAGGAAACTTGTAGGTAGGCGGTTCGAATCCCGGCTCAAGCAGAAATTGTGTAACTGGTAAACATCGAAATATAATTTTTTTTTTCTTGTTATATTTTTTTTCTCTTTTGACCCTCCATACTTCCAAAATTTGATCAACTCTCGGAGAAAATTGGAGGCTTAAAAAAGGTTTTAAGGAGGGCTGAAATTTCGACTCGGGGTACCTGAAACATCCTAGCGACATGGAGGCCATGTAATTCCGATTTCGGAGTGATGCATGATTGCTACGTATCCTCAATGTAACATTGTGACTTCTCTGTTCTGTAAAATGTATGCATCAGCAACGTAACTGGCATGCAGCCATTCAACGCGATTGTTACGTAACTGTAGCTTCATATGTGGCGGACATTTTAGAGTGTCTGGACTGCCACATTCACGTTACATACGACATACTTGTTACATTTAAGGAACCGAGTGTAACATAATTGAAATGTATTTGTTACGAAACTGTGTTGCCTGGGCTGGATCGAGGATCCGGATCGAGTACGTATTATGCGTCGTGCACAAAAAAGCACTCAATTTAAAGTTGATCAATTTGTGAAAAATCGATCGATATTCGATATTTATTTTTATAAAATCATATAGAATCTTTTAACAAAGATAAAATTGACAATTGACTTGCAAAACAGCAAAATAGGGCTTTTGTTAAGAATTTTTTTCTGAAAAAAAACTATCCAATAATTATCGCCCTAGCGCCAATGCAATAGACCAGTCAGTTACTATGTGTATCGATAGTCATTAAATCTGTTCTGTTCCAGCTACTTTTCCACCGAATCGAGAAAAAAAATAACGATAGTTCCTCGCTCGTGCAAAAAAGATAAACAGTTTCGTTTGTTTGTAAATTTTAGCCATTTTTAGTCACGACTGTACGAACAGTAAATCCTCTACCTCACATATTACTTCATACAGTATTTTTTCGTAATATATTATAGTATGTAATGCGCATATCGTTAAAGCCAACCGCGACTTAATACAAACGTGAGATAACCAAACGACATTGTCTAAAAAATCGTTCAATTTCACCACACGCGCACACAATATGTGTCGTAAACAAAAAAAAAAAACTTAACTCGCATTCAAACCATGCAATTCTTCAATACGCACAACAAGCTCTTGACAAAACTGATGAATTAATGCGAAAATTTATGACCGCTCACGAGTCCTTGAATCCTTTCTATTTCGTGAATCCGTGAGCGGCATTAATTTGCGATTAAAGAGACCACGAAAAAAATATTGCATTTGTCCGTGCGATGGAAGAGAAAAATAGAAGGAAAAAAAAACGGGAATCAGAGCGACTGCCTCTAGTCTGTTTCATTGATATATATATATACAATACGCATTAAGACTTCAGGTATGCTCTCAAATATGTGGAATATTATAGAATATATGTGCGTGCATGTGCGTGTGTATAAATTGACGTTGCTGCAACCCACGATTGCTCAATGAAGCTGTGGCATTAATAAATTCAAAAGACTATCTCTCGAACAACTCTAGCTCTCCAGGTTTGGAATATTACTTCGTAAAGCTGGAATTTTCCTGATCGCCTAAGCTCGAACGTTATATCCTACAATCAACGATATACGAGATTTCGCCTACCGACCATAAGGATTCCTGAACTTCCTCTTCTATGTCGAGTTTTTGTCAGAATTTCATAATATCGAGAGCTCGACGTTCGAGTATTTTATGTTACAGACTGTAATAACTGTCTGTAACACATTTAACAAGATTGATATAATAGTATAATAATATGGTTACTGTAATTTATAAATTCCGGTGAAACTCATGTTTACTTTGAGTATTTTAGAATAATCAATGGCTCAAATATTTCGACGTTGGATAAAAAATCATTAGCAGAAGAATATTCGTTTCCGATGTATGGTTTTCATAACGACTTTTATATAAAATTCTTGCATGCATATTTTAATATTTTGGTATTATTAACACTGTTGTGAATTCAAATTTCAAAGCCCACAATGTAATATGAAGAATAAAAAAAAAATCTAAAACAAGAGGTTCATTTAATTTTCAAATTTTAAATAAAAATCATTATTAATTATGATTATTGATTGATACGATATTACGCTTATTTCATTATGAACATACAACTCGAAAAATCTCGTGTTCTCAAAGCTCATGTTAGTAGAAAAAATTCTCTCGTTACATAAATCTAAAAAATTCTCTCTCGATCTTTCTTTTGACTTGCGCAACAGGATTAACCAATGTTCTTTCACGAATGATGCAACAATTAAAGATGCGCACGAATCACGAGATTCCCACTCAACGAATATTGTCACAGGCTAATAGACTGATCTTGCAACTTTCGATACGAACGAACACGCGAATCTATGAACTCTTCGATTACCCACTAATTGCACTCTGTTTCACAATTAGCTAGGATGATGACAATTTTTTTTTTTACCAACGAAACGATGTAAATTAATCGAAAGTTTACTTTCACGTGTCAATGTTATCTTGACCAATTAATGGAGGAAAGCGATCTCGTCATGAAACGCGAGATAATTGTCGATTAGGCATAAGGCATATATCTACTACCGTCCAAAAGATCCCCAATAAGCCTCAATTTATTCAAACTCTGTCCCAATAAACGCTAATATGGACATTTTATTAAAAATTATTTTCAAGTATCAATGAAACGTCTTGATTAGCAGTGGATTCCTGCATACTAAATATTTTATTCGGTGACATATCGGAATGGGGTCGGGCTGTATGTGTATAATGAAGAATAGATAAAGAAACGCTATAAAAATAATTGGAAAAGAAAATATTGTAAATAAACTTTCACTTTGTAAATATAAGAGTTTGCCACTGATGATTTCGACGAGATCGGCGAATTCTCTTTTTTCGATTCAATATTTCACGCTGTCAATCGATTGTCTCATAATTCCCATCGCGTGAATAACGATCATAATTATTCGTGTTACTGCGTCGTCTCGGTTTGGTTTTGTTTATTTTTATTTTATTGTAAAAGGATACGGCTGCAGCTGAATCGATATCCTCATTAAATCTCTTTGAACACGCTGTCTTTTGAATTTCTCGATTATCCCCCCCCCCCCCCCAATCCCTCTGCAAAATCGTCTTAACGTCCTCGTGACATTCTCCCTCACGAAAAATTCGCTCCTCTTCTTCGTCATCTCGCATACATTTCTCATCCCGCGAGTATAATACGACAACGCGGGGTAAAAGGCTTTTAAGAAAAAGGTGCTCGAACATTTTTAGACGTTACTAGACCTTTTGCCGGTCAGTCGCACCGGGAACGCAGGAGACACCGGATTATATTCGCAACAGGTAAAAGATCGATCTCGCGTGCCGCGTGTCTCACCTCCCTGAATATTTTCTGCGATAGCTCTGCTCAATTCTCAATTATTTTTCTCCCTCGCTATACATAGCATGTATACATGAATTCTTACATACACGTATATTTATTATATACTCGATTTAATCCATTTAAACTGCCACTGATACGAGAATGGTCAAAGAGGTGTTCCCTTTTACTATAACCGTCTATCCACTCATACCCTTATATAACTGATATTCTCTTTAGGACGGTACATAAAAAACGCAAATGATATTAAAAGGAGATATTTGGGCACTGAAATAGTTTTATAAATGGAATAGTGTAATCAGAGATTCCTTAAATTGTTTTTATGATCACGTAAAAGTATTTAAAGTTATAAAAAGGAAGAATTTTATTTTAATATTTGTTTTATTGGGGAAAAAATAAATCCTTGTACTTTTTTTAATCTGAATGTTCTTTTGCACGATCCTACAGGTATTTTCAAAGTTCTCTCGTTTGGGATTTTCAAGACGTTTATTATTCGGAAAATTGAGGGGGAGCATGGAATTTTCCTTTACATTTCATTTAAAGGCTGTTAATTCGATTTGAAGAATTTCCTAAAATCGTTAGATCCAACAATATCCATTCGCATGTTCTTAAAAGTGACATTATTATTTGAGAAAATCCTGGATAGTCTCGTTTTATGCGAGAATATGCATACGCACCCAAACACATTTATAATACATAAATAGACTCAAATTTATCTATTATACACATATATATGTATATTTATAGTTTAATATAAGTATATGTATGTAAATATGTGCAAGATTTAACGCGTGTCTACCCCGTCAGACCGCGGGCAGCTCGCAACAGCCCAGGAGATCAAGCTCTCTTTCCCCTCGTCTTGGACTCGCACGTTCGTGCAATCGAACCCGCGCCTCGTCGTCGTCGTCGTCGTCACCACACGGCACACAAGACTTCGGGCTCTCATTCGACATTTGCCGCAAACGAGTCTCGCACCTTGCAACGCACGCGTCTCTCTCTCTCGTCGAGTCTTTGTATAAAACGTTGAAAGACGCCCGGACATTATTTGCGCCCCTCCAAGTGGTCCATCAGTCATCGAGGTGTCTATTTTTTTTTTGTTTTTATCGAAAAGAAAGAAAAAAAAATGAGCAAATAAGCACAGAATCACGTCAATTTCGTTCATTCGATTGTTACTCGCCGGATGTCAAAGCGCGAAAATTACCGCAGATATTATCGATAGTCTTGTAATCTGACCGTGTAACTCTCGTACGATCGATGATCCGGTAAAGAAGATCGTCGTCTGACCCATAACGGATTTATCTACTGTCTAAAGACGAAAATCATTGAAATTCGTCGATTCAAGCGCGAGTGTTTGAATTCTTGAGATTGGAAAAAATTTGCAAAGGATCTAATGCGTATGTGAGAGGCGCCCTCGTTTTCTATCACCTTTTTTTTTTTTAATTTTTATCGTTCACTATAATTCTCGAATCGTTAAACTACCTTTCACTCTCGGTGATCTAGTTTTTATCGGTGTGAAATAAATTGGTCAGGATTCAAGGCTTGTGACGACTCGCAATCATGAAACGAGAGCTATCATCGAGCTCGATATAATCGAATCGTAAGTAATTTATTGCAAATTATAATAATTTAATTTTTCTCACGACAGGCTTCGTCGATCCTTGACGATAATTGTGACGTTTATTGAACACTCGGGACGAGAGAGAGAGAGGGAGAGAGAGAAAGAGAGACATAAATAAAAAATCATCATGAGGGTAGTACTTGTTTTTTGTACCTTTTCGTTGGTTCTTGGACTCATCGCTGCCAGTCCAATCGTCAAACGAGCCACCGACGAAGATCTCAGCCCCCTCAACGAGGTGAGCGAATATTGTTTTCGTTAGTTTTTTTTTATTTTTCCTTACTTTTGCTAACGAATAATGAAAAAAAGAAAATGTCGATGATTCGCGTCTACCGGATGAGAGTGCGAGCCATTGAGATGAAAACGAGAGGAACAGCCGGTCAAGAGTGAAAGTCTCTCTCGTGGAGAACTCGTGGACTTGATCACACTAAGCGAGAGAGAGAGAGAGAGAGACCGGTGGACCAAACGGATATCCAACTTTGAAGATTCTGTATTTGATTTTTTTTTTTTTTTTTCGTTCTGCACACTTTGAAACTTTTATCGATGAATTGTTTGTTCGGGTTTCGGGGCCAAATATCCCTTACTCTCTGAAACTTCTTCAATCTCTAACATAATTTTTTTTTCTTGATACGTTATGCACGTCAGCGTTCTCAAGTTTTTGATATTTTTTTAAAACTACTTTTACGTTTTTTGCAGAAAATAAATTTATACGTTTTTATTAATTTTAATATCATATTTCGTCGGACTTTGTATTCTTTTCGTTTTCTCAATTTGCCTGTCGAGATGAAATTGTAATGTTTCGGTAGATTTTGGCTGTGGGCTTTATTGTAGTCTTCCAAGTGGACTGATTTTTCGAAAAGTGTGCTAATTTTCAATAGCTGCGTCAATAGTATCCTCGAGAGTATCTATAACTGCCGGTTAAATAATTCAAGCACAAGTTTTAATAATTTTCAGTCACAATTAAACACCACTTTTGTAATTATTTGAATTTATTTTTAATCTTAAAAAATATGGTATCCTGAATTATTGGCAGACTGTTATTTCTGTTCCAAAACCATCAATTCTCCGTCTCCGCAGAGAGTCCTTTATTCTGGCTGATCTGAGTACTGTCGGAGAACTTAATTATTATAATACGATGAATGTAGAATTTATTCGACATCGTATTTACTAAAAATTTTCCTTCTTTTGGAAAAAATTTAAAAAAGAAAAATTTTATATTGAACATTTTATTACGATGCATTGACACAAATGCACAATGATTTAAATAAAAAATGGAGTTAATCGTATGAGAAGAAAACTTACGATAGAATAATCTCGTTGAAATAACGGCAAAACTCTCACTAGCAGATTCACTCTCGCTTTTCGTACGTTCTTCCATTCGAAAAGTATTCGCTTTCAGTGTCGATGTGATACCGAGAGAAATTACGTGTGTGTATATAACGTAAGTTATAGTATGTCCAAGAGAAGGTGAGCATGCGGCCTTATCTATATCTATATATATATATATATATATAGGAAATTACGTAAAGTTTGTAACACGAACGACAGATTCCATAGACGATCGTGAGAGTTATTGAAGATGGCCGCAGGGATCTTCAACACCAATCTTTTCTAGTAAAAAAAATTTTAAACCATCATGTCTTGCAAAAATCTTAAATTTTGATTGATAATTTTTGTTGCGTCCGATATAATTTGTCGCATAAATTTTAGTCAACTTTATATTCAGTAAAATTTCTCAAGAATATAAATTTCGAATATTCCCCAAAGCGTAAGAGTTCACTATAAATTATAAACTCAAAGCTCCTTGGCCCAAAAAAAAAATCGTTAAAATTTCATTATAATATTCCTATAAATTCAAAAAATAATCTCCTATTGAATCAAAACATTCCTAGACAGTTTTCGAAATAATTCAAAACACTGAAAAAAAAGTCTCGAAACGCAGTTGATCACCGAGTATTCTTACCGATAGAAGAATTTTCATGAATTATTTCGAGCACGTTTGCAATTCGAACCACGTGATCGGAGCGACAAATAAACTCATTGAGCTCCTTATTTCGTTGTCGTCTTTTTTTTTTTTCTCGATGACCAAATTTCACCGTACGCACAATATTGCATCGAAATGTCCCGCGACGTACGCCATTTCTGCGTAAATTGCGCATAAAACTTGCCGTTCTTTCTTTTCTGTTTTCCTCCCCCATTCGTTAAAATTCATAAATGTCTTTTGGCATTCGCAGGTCTATGTATTTCCGAATGAGGATGAACCATCGCTGGAGATCGAAGGGGAGCACGGCGATCGTGAAAAGAGAAAGATCGGTATAATCAAGCTCGGAGTTTCCAATGGCATAATCAACTTTGTCTTCGGGGTAAGAAAAAAAAAAAAAGAAAGAATAAAAATCTAGATGTGCTCATCGATTGCGAAAAAAAAAATCGCTCTCGTGTGTTACGAAACGAGGATTTTTTTTTCTTCAATTTTTTTTTTTTTTTTTCGTAACTGAGATTTCTCTTGGTTCGGGGCACACACTGATTTAACTTTCTACGGTACACCATTATTCTCTAATAACGCGAGAGAATTTTTCTTCAATTTGTACAATTTCGACTCGCCTTGTTCTCGTGGGCGCATATTCACGATACTATGTCATTCTTTTCGCATTCACCTTACGTCGCAAAGCCTTTTCTTTTCCAATTGACGCTTTCACCACCAAAGCCCATTTCATTGAAAAACTCAATTTAAAAAAAAAAAACATAATGCCATCGAATCATCTCTGATGAGATCGATTTATTATCGAAATTCTGACGTAAAAATGATTATCGATGACAGAAATTGGACGCTTTGATCGACGCCAAGACGCGCGCGATAGCCGTTCTCGATGAGGGCAACAAAGCGAAAAACGCGGCATACGGAATTGACAATAAGAATTCGGCGACGGGTCAATTTATCAGCAATCTAATCGGTCAAAAAATTCAGGCCGGCACAGCGAGTATAGGACCGCTGATAAATAGCGCCACGACATTTATATCCGGTGCCAAGAGCGGTATAACCGGTGCATTTGCATCGAAACTCGCGCCACTGAGCTCCATTGTCGGAGGATTGTCGGCGGGTTCAGGTGAGACGAGTCAGTTAGAACCGGAGCATCGAAATGAGAATGGTATTCGAAGAAGAAAAAAAAAAAAAGTTCAAATAATAAAATAATAAGCTAATCGGTGGATGAGTAATTAATTTTTTTTCTTCAATTTACAAAAAATAACGCGCCGTATAATTAAAATCAAAAATCAAAAATCAAAAATAAAAATGACGATACGTTTTTTTTTTTCTTTTGAAAACGGAAATAAATCGTCGGCAGGTTCGAGCGATGGATCGAGCGGTGGTACGAGTGGAAGCGGAAATATAATTGGATCGCTGATCTCAGGATTGAGCGGAAGTAGCGGAGGTCTGGGAAGCTTGAGCGGTGGAAACAATGACGATGACGACGACGACGACGACGGCTCATCGTCGAGTGGTAGTAGCTCGAGCTCGGGTGCCGGGGCGGGCGTAAATATCGGCGCATTCGCCAATCTTGGTGGAGGGGTAGGAGGACCATACTGAGTAAAAAAAAAAAAAAAAAGATCAGCCAGAGTTCGACACTGAACATCTTACAGTGCAAAGAATTTTTTTTTTTATTAATTCTTTAATATAAATATATATATATATATATATATATATATTTACAAATTATATACGCGTATATCCCAAATGGAACGAGTCTCCGAATATATACGTACATAATAATATATAAATAAAAAAAAAGAGTAATATATAATTTATAAAAAGTTTCTCAAACCGTGAGATTTTTGAAACTTTTTCATAATTTATTGCACCGTTACATATTTCAAAGTAAATATATTTTCATACATTTTAAGAACAAGCGGTGAAAAAATTTCACAAAAAAAATGATTTTCCATGCACAAATTTCCATTTGGGATATTACATATCGTAGTAAACAGTCGAAAAGCTCTCTATTCCTCTCCATTTTTGTTTGTTTGTTTGTCGGATCACCTCGTAAGCTTATTCATCCCACAATCGCTCGATGAGTGTACATGAAAGTTATTCGTTATTGTGTTTGTTTTTTTTTTAATCAGTTTTATCCCTTATTGATAACCCTCAAAGTAGTAAAACCTTTCCTCGTAGACGTTGACAATTGCCAGTCTTGTATAATTCGCCGTCACAATGATCGCTTCGAGTGAATGAAGTAGAGGTTGAGAAAAAATAAAGATCGAGTAGAAAATCCCTTCGTCCCACGTAAGTAGATCGAGAATGCTGGATACATTTTTTTTTTTTAATTCCTCTTCGTCAAGCTTGTAAGCTTTTTAGCAGAAGCAAAGAAAAAAAAAAAATTATTCGATTGGGCTGTAGAATATTTTTCTAACCACCACTCTTCGGGTTGCCGTCATCGTTCGGACGTTGAAAGAAAAAAAAAAACGTAATAGGACTCAATTTTTCAAGTCACAAATTTTTCTCTTTCTAGCCGCCAATTTCATAAAGACGGATGCCCCAGGCCCTTAAAAACGCATTTCTTCTGCGTGTAACGCGACAACGACCTCCAAAAGAAGTCTCCCAAACTACCCTCGCGAATTTCATCCCTAAAGATATATATATATACATTTTTTTTTCTTTTCATTAATATATATTTTGATGCTTTCTCTCTTATCTTCGAACCCTAGACGCGAAACAATAGACATTTATGAAAACTGACATTTAACGACGTATCATCAGTTTTCGGAGATAACGATCTACCGAATGCCGAAACCACTTCTGTAAATAACTGAATAGTGAACTTCTGTAAATGATGTAAATACATAGGGAATTCGTTGTTTTTTTTTTTTATATTACTTTTATTTTCTCGTTCTTTAATATATACTCACCAAGGCAATGATACAACTACATGATTATAATGGCGATGGTATAATAACGACGCCGATGATTACAGTAATTTGTCTATCGTCGTGATTGATTGAATGCTGATTATTATTATTAGTATTATTATGATAATATCGATGTCAAATAAAATGACGACTTTGTTATCCACGAGTTTATTCGTATGTTCGTGAAAAAAAAAAAAAAAAAATAATTCACTCTCACATCCCTTTCTTCGTACTCATCCCTTCACTTTGTACTATCATTCTGATTGCAAAGATTTTTCATTCTCCTCTCGTCATTCAGATGAAATATCCTGATTCTTGAAAATCCACACGCACATCCCAGATTAATGGATGAGATCGGTCGATCGATTGGCGAATAAAAAGCACGCACTCGAACGGGGGTGTTATGGAAATATCCTTTTGATCTTGGCACGACTCCTTCGACGTGGGGTGATGAAAAGCTGCGATATAACGGAATATCGATAAAACGTGACTTTTAAACTTGAAAAAAAAAAAAAAATGTGAGAGTAATAAAGAAACGAGTAAGGCACGTGAGCGGGATTTTCTTTTTTTTTTTTTTTTTTGTTCTTTCATCATCTTCAAAGATCACGCGTGAATTTTATGAGCGACCCGTTGTTTATCTGCCCAGGGGACGATCGGTACGACGACCGAGGATATTCCTGAATTCGATAGAAATCGAGTGTCGCTGGATATACCACCACCTGCTTTTGGACCAGGATTTTCTCTCATTATGAATACCAGCAAAATCTTTGGTAGCATCATTCTTGTAAGTCCGGGGCTCGCGTCGATCTTATTGAAAGATCTTTCACACTCGAGTACTGCAATACCTTTTTTCTTTTATCATCATATTTCCAAGCAACTCTTAATTAACGGCAGTCATGAACTATTTATAAATAATTTATCGATTGCGAGCTCCTACGATCTTCGGATTCTTTTTCGTATACTTTACAAAATCATTTTTCAAACTATCGTTTTGCCTTTCATGCTGTTTTTCTTATTTGAAATTTCAGAACTCGGCACAGCGAACGCAAAGTATTCTCGAGGTCTTCAAGCCATTTTTCCGCGGTGCTTTCGCCATAAAGGGTCTTCCTTCGGACAAGCATCAGTAGCTGCGTGATTATGACTATTAGAATGAAATATGAAAAAAAAAAAAAATTGCTCAATTTACGACTGGTCGTGTCGTTTGGAGAAAGCCAAAGTTTTCTTTGGCACGATAGCTATCAATTAAAAATGTAAATAAGACGATGTACACATACAGAAACATAAAGAGAGAGAGAGAGAGAGAGAGAGAGAGAGAGATAAATAATAGTGTAATTGAAAAGATTCAAAACGCACCAGTGGCTTTGACCACAATGCTGTCAAGCTACAAACAATCGTTAATAAGCTTCGAACAATCCGTCGTCATTTTTTGTTTCGTACACCATATTTATATTACATAAAGCCAAGTCCATAACGATAAATATTGACTTTATGATTGCGAAACTTTTGCGTTTTTCTCGAGACTTGACAGCCTCTCAATGACATGAGAAAATAACTATGATTCATTGCCCTCTTTACACCGCTGTGTAATATATATTACGCTCGATGATACGCATAGATATTTTTCTCTATCAGATAAATGAGTTGAGAAGGAAGGGGATGCTTTTGCTACGTGGCAAATATGTATTATGGCAAATATGTCGCCATGGATTCTCAGGTGCACGAAATTACGTGTCACTATACATGTTTGACACGATAATTTCACTGCCACAGGTATAGATTATCTCCTAAGCGATCTTATTACGGGTAACATTTGTAGTTTTCTTTTTTTTAAATATAATATACAATCCACTTCATGTATACAAGATGAGATATGTGTATTAAACGGCTCGATCAAACGTGCAGCACTAATTTGTCGCAAAAAAAAAAACATAAATAAACTCAATGAAACAATTTGTCTACTTTTTTTTTCTCCAATTCCTGGCACTTTAAAAATTAATTAACGAATCCCTTATGACTCTTGAAACTTCGAGGCTGGCTTTTGTAATTTGTCTACTTTTTTTTCTCCAATTCCTGGCACTTTAAAAATGAATTAACGAATCCCTCATGACTCTTGAAACTTCGAGGCTGGCTTTTGTAATTTTGCAACATTTTCACAAATTTTTGTCGCAATGGAGTTACACGATCTAAATTAAAAATTTTAATTGAGATCGAATGGGTTCAATCGTGGCGCCATCTGACGATCGTGTTCGATTGGATTTTCGCTGAAAAAGGATTCGGTAACTTTTTGTGGAAGGGGTAAGAATCCGCGAAAGAGGGAGATCGATGATTGTCGATCGCAGAAAGCTAAAAACCCATCTCTCTCTCTGTGATGAAATGATCGTAAGAGCTAACATCTCTCTGACGCACTCGTGTGCGATCCGTTTGTCGATAGTTTGCGAATAGGATTTTTGATGAGTGTGGTATGTTTGAGGCTGCGTCGCAAGGACGAAGAGGAAAGTTATTCGTTGGCGCGGGAAAGACCCGATTTCGGTGTTGTACAATTCTTACAAATTGATTTATATAAGTGTGTATGTACATTTACGAAAGAGCCAAGAGAGTTTCGTACAGATGTATACATGAGGCTGCCTTGACTCTTTCGTAAAAAAATTAAGAGAAGAAAAAAAAATAAAATGTCGATAACCTTGAGGGCCCAGGTCTCTCGATACTCCAACGAGACTCGGGCCTCGAGACTCATCTCGCTAGTATCAACCACGCCGAGCAACCGGCAAGATGCATTTCTCAAAGTGTCACGGACAGGTGCGCATCAAAACTCATCGTTTTTCTCGTTCCGTCTGGCGCGATTTTTTTTTTTTTTTTACATTTTTATAGTTGGTTGAAAAAAGTTTAACCCCAGGAAACCCAGTATGGCAAGAAAACGATTTATTAGAATCGCACTTATCGAGTCATTAAATAATTTCCAGTTTGAGTTTGATAATTATACTTTGAAAAAAAAACGATTTTCGAGTCAGAAGGCTTTTAATAATGGACGAGATTTGTTTTATCTAACCAAATATTCTTCTCTACGGAAAAGTGTATACCAAAAAAAAATTGCATTCTTATGAGACACTTTATTAATAATTATAATGATTTATTTAAATTAACCGAAGAATAATAATAAAAAAAAAACAAGGCTCGTTTCACGTGAATAATATTTTTTTCTCCATTAATAATTGCATCGATATAAAAAATTGAATCTTCATTGACATATCTAAAGATTGAAATTTGGTAAGAAATCTTTCAATTTTCATTGAAATATTGAGAAAAAATTATGGGGATCAGAGACAACGATTGGTAAATGACCCCTCGTGCTGTCTCACGGTTGGTCGACTCGGATGATGAGTCAAGTGCACGCAACTGAGATATGCAGTTTTCGTTGGACCAAAGTGCAACGCAATATCCGTGCTATATACATAAACATACAGATTACACATGTGCATAATATTCATCGCGTTTCTGCGTTATACTTTCACTATTCGCGTTTTAGATATAATAGACTGTCGCTGGTCGCAATAGGCCCGGAAAAGGAACCGCCTGTCCAGTATTATACGCATATCTCGTGGACCATTGAGCAAAATATTTACGAAACATCAGAGGTAAATTTATGGCTGCGTATGTATTATTTTTAAAAATTATTTTTAAATAAAAGCAACACCATTGTAATATTTTCAAGCATTTTTATGATATTATAATATCAATACTTGATGTTTCTAATATCACTTGAAAAATAAATTTTCCATTTGCAAGAAAATTTTGAAATCACAGTTGCACAATAGAAAATTTTTTAATTGTAATTTTTTCGAGTATTGAATTGATAAATATAAAAGAAAAATTCATCATAAAAATGAAAGAAAGTGCGGACATCGTTCACGTTTCTTCACACTCGCACTATGTTGGTTTTTCGGGCGAGGCAGAGTTATGGCAAGTATACATATGGTTATTTCATAAGAAAAATACGAGAAAACGATGATGCAAATTACATAACGTGTACCGAAGAGACCGATGACGTTATATGAGATTCGGAAGGAACCCATATAGTGTGGAGGGGTCTTTTTTTTAAAGAAACCTTTTTTCGCTTCTTACAAATGATATTATTATATGGCTTTTCCGGAATTTCCCGTTATAGATAAGATATTTGGCATGGCACTTATTTCGTAATCAATGAAACGTGAATTTCTCAGTTTTACAAAATAATTAGACATAATTTTTACCTCCCTTATTGGCTGCATTTCACATATTTCTTAGATAATTAAGATTCTTTCTAAAATATGAAAAAAAAAAATATCAATTATGTATGCATTCATTAAATTAAGACATTTTTTATCCAATTATCCTAAAAAAACAGAAGAACTGCAAATTTAAATGACCGTAACGTCATTTTGAGTGCTCTCAGTTCCGTATTTAAAGATTATTCTGAGCTCAAGTCGCAGACAAGGTGTGAGTGATAAAAAATATAGATATAAAAAAAAAAGAACAAGATAACGACGTACACGAGCGTGAACAGAAGATCATTTCGTAATAGAGGCACAAGGACCAAAGATCAGAAATGTGCGTGCGCGTTTTGCCGAGAGCTATTCAATGTTCCGAAACAAAAAATGAAGAAAAGAAAAATGTATCTCGTCTCTTCAAAGATCTATATGAGATTTGCAAGTGTTACAAGGATTTCCAGAATGCATATACACGTATTAACGAGCATTGTCACTGGATGTATTTAATTATTTTTAATATAATTAACATATTTTTTTTAAAATTATTTCTTCAGAAAAAGGTGAATAAATATCAATTAATATACAGATCACCTTCTTTATTTCAGTTTCCCAGAGAGTTAATTTGCATTTAGCTTTTTACACTTAAAAATTCTCGTATTAATTACCCGATTTGAATACTCCTAGGCTCGTTTGTCATAAAATTTTTTTTATGATTATAGTGAAATAGATCTTGAATAAAATCCACGAAAAAAAGTCAGCCGTAAAGTTAGCACATTATGAACGAGTAATTTAAAATAAGCACCATATTCTTAATTGGTAAGCAAAGAAAGGATAGATATTATGTAAGTTGTATTTCAGTCTCCGCATAGACCAGACAGATGGAGGCGTTACGTATTTCCAAAAGATTGATTGCTCGTTGTAATTTTGCAGTAACCTCCGGGGGTCAGCCATTACATATTATCTGAAATTCACTATAAGATGCTTTAAAAAAAATGAAAAATGATACCAACATCAATAATAAAATAATAATAATAATAATAATAATAATAATAATAATAATAAACGTTTAAGAAGAGAACGTGACGTTCCCACAGCTAGATTTTTTAATTAAAATAAATACGGAAAATATTATGGCGCCTTTTATGGGTAATTTATAGTCATCGTTTTACGAGACAATCGTTTTCTCCATGATAAGAAGATTCTCACGAATCCTGGACATAGTCATTGCTCAGAGATTTGGAAAACTTTTCACGCGCATTGTTCGACTCATCCAATGCCCGTTCCCCAACTATACATGTATAAATAAATAACCGAACACGTAATAATTCTCGTAATCGATGGAAATCTCGGTCGCGGAAGCGTTGCGGAAGTTGCCGAGAAAGTCCTGAATCGGTCGCTGTACTCTCGCGGTTATAGCACGCGCCGGACTCTTATCCCGATATGGTCGACAGCCGCAGTGTGTCGCGCAACTGGCTATCACCGTAATCCTCACGATAATCTAAACCTTCCAATTGTATTTCGTTGAATACTATTTTGATGCTCTGATTTGTTCGTCGTTGATTTTTTTTTGTTCGTCTTTAATTGACGCACGAAATTTTATTCGGGACACGCGCAACCCGCGAGGCGGATGCATGACGGTTGGCTGAGCTCGAGTGTGTGTTTCGTAAAACGAATCGCCGAAACTTTAGTTTGAGCCAATTCTAGGGCGAGGTAAGATGGTGTACACCATTATGGGGCATCGAGCTCGTCACGAACGTTTTACGCGAGAGAAAATTTATCGCCTGCAGTTGCGAACGAGATACCGACGTTGCCGGACCGGAAAATTTTTTGACCATTTTATGCGTCTGCAAATTCAGAGGTGGACAAAAAGTTTTAACCAATCTGAGGATTATTTATTGATGCAGAGAAAATAATTGTGATGTTTTTTTTTTCCGTTGATTGGATCTTTTTCTGCTTGAGAAAAATTTCAATTGAACGGATTGTAATCGTGATAACTTTGCCTTTTTTTTAGTACGAAATAAAAAAAAAACGTGGAACTTAATTTTTTCAGATGTTTCTCGATGGAAGGAGAATTTTGACGTCGGCATGCTTGCTGATTGCAGCTCTGACTCAGGTGAGCGGAGAAGAGACGCGAAAATCCCGATCTATAAACGATCGCGTGTATCAGCCTCGTCAAACTTATCGTTCAAATAATCTACACTTCGAGGATAGAGATTATAATCATCGTCAGGCTGGATCGGATAATTCGATCCGGAAAAATTATCGCGATGGATCGAGGGATGATGAGAATTCGAGAAAATTTCATGACGAGGAAGATAAATTGTTCGACGTTATAATGTCGAAGGATTATGGGGTATCAACGCCATCGGAAATTGAGAAATTCGATCGTATCGGTGAACAAATGATCGCAAGAGCTAATATAACGGAAGAAGCGAAGAGAGTCGTGAGGCAGGTCAAGAAGCAGAGGCCAGGATTCTTTTGGACACTTGCCCGAGTCGCTTTCGAAGTGAGTAAATATTCTCTTCCTCTCTTCACCTTGAACTCAATGAAAATTTCCTACGTCCTAAACAAGAATTACGTATTTTTGGCAAATAATCTATAGATATAAATCGAAACTCAAAAACGCGTGTGACATAGAAATTTGCACATTGCTTCCTTATTAAGTTATCTCAATCAAAAAGCTCCCTCCATGAGCATATGGGTTTTCCAATATTGGCTTCCACGTGAAGGAAGCTTTATGAGCAAGATAAGAAAATGAGGAAGCAATGTGCAAATTTCTAATGTACACGCTTTTTTTTATGAATTAGATCTCGATATCAATACAATAACGAACACAAATTTTTCAATAAAGTTTTTAAAAAATTTTAATATACTACAATCTGAATTTTTTGACCGAATTTACAAAATTCAACGCCAATCTTCTATTAATAATATTCTCTTTGAGATGAAAATATAAGCCTGATTATATCTTAAAATTTGCGCAAACTAGAGCGATAACAGATTTTTTTTATCCAAATTTTTTTGAAACTTGAATCCCTTAAGCCATTCTTGTAAGGGTCAATGACATGCACTATTGTCCTCTAACCTATTAATGCACAAACTTTTGGCCCGATAGCCAAATATTTGCAGAAGTTAGAGCAATTAGCAATTGTTTTAAAAAATTTTGAAATTTTTTAAATCTGAATCCCTTAAGCGATTCTTTTGACGTTCAACATCAAACAACCCTAGCCCTTAACGTATTTTTGTACAAATTTTTCAGAAGATTAGGTGAAAATTAACAAAAGTTAGGGCGATCGCAGACGTTTTTGGAAAATTTCAAAATCATGTAACATGGGACACCCGTAATAGACTGTGGCGAAAATTTTGACAGGCTAAAGAGGTCTCACGCTTAAGTTGCGTGCAAATTTTGCCTACAATTGTTCCAGTAGTTTTCAAGATATAGGGCTGTCGGATAACATACATGCTTGTTATTAGTGTGTGTGAAATCCGTGTACATATATACGCCTATCAGCGCTCCCTAGCGGAGTTTCAAGGCGTTACTGGGTCGCTTTTCCATGCATGTACACGACATACAGTCTCATTTCACTAACCATACGTATGTTATCCGAGAGCCCTATAGACGTTTGATTTTGCAGGGCTTGTACACACGTACACACATACGCTGGGACATTTTTCTAAATATGATTTCTCGATGTTTTGGGACATTTTAAACACATTGGCAATAAAATCAGACTTTTTTCACCATCGTAAAGCTTTCTCCATGAGGAATCAATATCATAAGACTTTTTGGTACATTGATCTATTCTCTGGTGGAGGATTTGTCCAACAATTAGCTCTGCTCCAAAAAAAAAAAAAAAAAAAAAAAAAATAGTTATCGTGGTAAAATAAATTGTTAACTCGCTACCGCTATTTGAACATCAATCAAAATTAAAAACACCATCGGACCGTTTGATATGTCTATCGATTCTCTGTCAGAAAATTTGCCCAAAAAGTTCGCTCTAGTCGAAAGAAGATAGTTACTGTGGTCGAACACACTTTAAACATGCCACAGCTTAATAGACATTAATCTGAACTTGGAACCCCATAAAAATTTTCATAACATCTTTCGTACACATTGATGAAATTTTTTCCAAAATTGACTCTGGTCCAAAGAGGACGCTACAGTTCTATACAGTTATCAGTCCAAATTGAAACCACCACACAACGATAACAGCCAATTTTTGAATAAAACTAGCAATACTAATTTTCACCTCGTTACGTTATCGAAGAATTATTAATCCACCATTTTTTTCATGAAATAAAATCAACAAGATTCCCGATATTCGAATAATCGATATTATATTTTCCCAAATCGCAGACCGTGAACGAAACAAAATCGGCCATCGAGCAGATAAGCATTCTCGTGGCGAATAATATTGCACCGGAAACGACAACTGTGCGAGGAGGAACGAGCGCTTCTCTGATGAACGATGCAACAACGACACAACGCGTAGATGCAACAAGTGAGACAAATTCGATGGAAACGACGACGACCGAGGAAACTTTCAGATTGACTACGGGCGAGCTTCAAAGTCTCATTCGAAGAAATTTACGAGGACTAGTACGTCTGTTCAATATCGAATGGCGTGATGCCCTAAACGTAAGAATTCAGAGCGAAACAAAAAAAAATCATAATTTTCATATAATTAATCGTTAAGACTTAATATCTCTCGATCCTTTTTTTTTTTTGTTTCAGCAATCACAGACAAACGTTCGAGAGTTTCAGCGAGATCTGAGCAATAAGATAAGCCCTTTTCTCAAGGACAATCCCGATGTTGTTTGATCTAGAAACAAAAAAAAAAGCCGAAATGTATAACAACAATGAAAATTGTACATAAAATCGATCTAAAATTAGCTGTACATAGATCCACGTATACTGAGGAAAAATTCGATCAATTTATTTTGGATAAGATTTATTTGTCCTATTTTCAAATTGCTTGATCCTTGAGCCAAAAAAATTTTTCCAACTCGAAACAAATTTTATTTGACGTTACAGTAATTTGTTTCAATCACAAATTGATTTTTCTTCGTGTATATATTTAAATTCCTTGCCAACGAACTGCCCTAGTTTTTAGCGAATAAAAAGAAAAACGAGCTTTCCATTAAACACGACGTATTTATTTTCACGAAACGCGAAGAAGTAACCTTTTAAGTTTTGTTTATACCGTACGAGTGATCCGCGAATAATATGACTTTGCGCAATAATCTCTATGGCGTTGACTGCTGTCGCGGATCGCAGGATGTATAATACAAAATTACGCGTCACCGCGCCCACTCGATAGTCTCTTTATCGTTCGTCGCGAAATATAAATGGTAAAATCTCGAACGGAGAAAGTCGAGCTCGAGAATTTTTGCAACGAAACGATTGGTCCACGATGTTTTTTGGCGTGGGCTAACATCTCACGCATCCAGCGCCTCGGGATTTTCTCTTATAAACACCGTGATTTCATGCGTACGCGAGAATTCAACGTTCGGCTCTCGGTAGAGTCATAGACTTTTCTGTGTTGATATATTTGTCAAATTTCCTTTGTTTTTATCCTGAAGAGTAACATCCAGAAGTTTTTGCGCTGAAAAGAAAAATGATTGATCTCGCCTTTTTCGCGATATTATTCGTGATTGCTCAGAATGTTTTCGGGGCTCCCGATGGGGTGAGTTTTCAAATGTGAAACGTTCAACAGCATCGACCAAATTCATTTTTTTTTCATAAATCGTTTTGCAGGATCGTTTGCGCTTCAGTGGTCGAAGAGAGTCCGAAGATTCAGAGTACAGAACGTTCAATAGACGAGGTCCAAACAGCGGAGGTGGATCTAGCATAGGAGACGCGTTCAAAGTAAGTTTGTTCGGGAAACTCAATCGTCTAGGATAAACGGTACAGTTATTGGCTTGCTAAGATTGAAAAATTAACAATATTTTGGATCATTATCACATTGATATATTTGGTGATAAATTGTTAAAAACAAATACTTATTGAGTCACCTAAAAATCGTGAAAATAAAACTTTGATGCAATTGTATATAGCGTGTGTGTGCATATTGTGAATATATATATACACTAGGACCTCGATTTAATGGTCCTCGATTGAATAGACAGTCCCCACCATGTCGCACTTATCGATCGATTTTTCGCGTGGTGGGAGATGGTGGGGGACGCTTAAAGTCTCCCCGATCAGGCCCGTAGCACGGAGTGCCGATGCGCAGATACAGCATGGGCGGGCATACGCTACCTCGATTTAACAAGGTGCGATGCGGAGCCGGTCCCGCCACTGGCCGTTAAATCGAGGTCGTAGTGTATATATATGTGTGTGTGTGTGTGTATTAGGGTGTGTTGAAAATGAACTTTTTTTTCTTCGCTCCTACCACTCAAAACTTTCGGTTTCGACTTAGGTTTCCCATCTAATTAACACGTAAAAAATATTGTTTTTCGTTCAAAATGATGTTAGGCAACCAAAAATTAGCGATTTCAGTGTTTCTTGGCTTATTTGAAAGCATGACACAATAGTCGCTTTTTCAAGTTTACAAAGTCTCCAACGTATCAATGATGAGTCAAAAATGAATTGCTGCAAGTATTGATTGTCGATTCGAATATAAATAACCAATTTCGAAAAATTGGTAAAACATAAAAAATGTCTCGAAATAAACATGGTTTTTTTATTTTTTACTAATTTTTGGAATTACTTATTTATATTCGAATAAACAATCAATACTTGTAGCAATTCATTTTGGACTCATTATCTTGGAGGCTTTGTAAACTTGAGAAAGTGACTATTGTGATCGAAAAGTGGCGTAAAAAAATCGGAACAAGGTAAGTCGAAAAACGACCTATCATCGTTTAGGGGATGAGTCATGCTTTCAAATAAGCCAAGAAACACAGACATCGCCAATTTTTTGATTGCCTGACATCATTTTGAACGAAAAACAATATTTTCTACGTGTTAATTAGATGGGAAACCTAAATTCTCGTTGAGGCACCTCTAAACTTCAAGCTACAGCACCCTCCTTGAACGAGGGCCTCTTTAATGTCAAAACCTAAAGTTTTGAGTGGTAGGTGTGAAGAAAAAAAAGTCCATTTTCGACACACCCTAGTGTATATATGAAGAAAGGTTACGAAAAAAAAAAACACCACAATAATAAAACCGGTCTTTTGCGATCTTAATGTTGCAATGTCCATTTGAAGCTCTTGCATGAAAAGCAGCTGTATAAATCCTGATGGGTCTATAATAATTGTGCTGATTTATCAAACAGATACCGATTGCCGTAATAAAAGGAACTTCAGCTGCAGCCCAGGTGTTTTCACCCCAAAACTCTCAGGCCATTCAGACAATTTTTGACGTACGTTTAGAATCCTGCGTACCAAAATCCATAGTAGAAAAATTAAATTTACGAATTCAATAACAATGAAATAACTGTGACAGATTCCCGTAACGACACTGGATGCTGTAGGAAATTACATTAAAGAATCTCGACCTCAGAGAATCAACAGCAACGACGATAGTAATAATAATAATAACAACAACGACAACATAAATATCGGATCACAGAGACCATTGAGTTTGAATGATCAAAGACGACAGGCTCGTAGAGAGAGAATACTCAGGCTGAGGGAACAGGAACGTGAGCGACGTAGAGTAATGGATGAAAAGAGATTTTTCATTCATGGACATCATTCGAGCTTCGATATTTTCTCGAGCCTCACGGATCTTCTGATCGGTGGTGGTGGTGGTGGTGGTGGTGGTGGTGGTGGTGGTGGACATCACGGTGGTAATTTATTCGGAGGTCACGGTCACGGTCACGGTCATGGACATCAATGGAAACCCCCGAAACGCCCGGTGAAACCATCCAGACCCGGAAATCACGGAGGCCACGGTGGTAATTTTTCAATCAACAGTATAAAATTACAATGAAACACAACTAAGAGAAAACAAAAAAAATAGGATGCCAAAGACGAATTATGAATTTTTTTTTTCTCCCAGAGAAAGTCCTGTGAATTTTAACCGATTATCGCCAATGTCAATATAAACCATCCTTTAATGATATACTCGTGTAAAAAATTTCAGCCCGATATATAAATATTTGCGTAAATTAGAAGGATACAAATATTTTTCAACTTCAACTTGAAAAATTTCAACTTGTAGGATCCTTCGGAAATGTATTAGGTGGAAATGGCAACTACCAAGTTCACGAAGAAGTGGACGACAGACCTGTGCAGTCTGCGGGAATATTTTCATGGCTGCAAACGACGACGAACTCTCAATTCGACGAGAACAAAATTCAGAACAAAATTGCACCGGGATCCGAATTTCGTTATAATCGAGACGGCCCGGAGTCTCGTGCATTGTAAATTAAAGCAAAAGAAAAAAGAGTACAGCAGTCTTAATGCGTGAATAGAAACAATAAGGGAGTACGAATGGTTTTGTATAAATAGCGTGTCTGGAATATATAATAAAATCCGTAATGTAAGAATAAAAGTGACAGCGAGAATTGGCCTTTGTTCACGATTCAGAACGATCGTTTTATTATATCGCATCGACTATAATCGGTTCAACGCAATAGCGAGCGAAATTTCAATTGCTAATTAAAAATAAAAAATAAAAAATACAGAGGGCATTGGAATCGTTTTTTTCTTTATTCAAGCATTGTGCTTAAAATATCGATGACTCGTACATATAAATAAAAATTTAAGAATCATTGAAAAAACAGTCATCATTTATCAAGCGTCTTATCAATTTTTCCTGGCCTAAAACCAGTCGCATCTAACTCAGACGACAAAAAAAAAGTAGAACCAACAATAACGAAGGAATTAATCGACAAAATTACAAATTATTACGGTATACCTTAAAAGTCTACAGCTTCAATTTCTCTGCAATTATTAATTTATACAATCTGTCAGATTCTGAAAAAAATTAACCGCTAATGTTGCTCCTTCATTGAGACACAAATATTGCAGGATTGACCAATTTTTTAGGGGTCTGCGTTCAGAAGAAAATTTCACTTTGATCAAAACACATGTTTGGTCACATCAAAAAGACACTTTTGTTCATTCAACCAGATATAAATGTTGAACAAACGAAACATTTTTTTCTTTGTAAAAGTTATAAATTTCTCCGAACGCATATCATCGTAGGTTAAACAAAGCAGCAATATATTTTTTCCAGAGTGTGTTCTGGGTTTTATTCTTGGCCACCCTGAGGCGAAGGATAATTTTCTTCTTTTTTTTGCCTCTTGATGGTCTCCGTCCGTAATTACCCTCGCATGCATATGGTTGTGTGCCTGTGTGATTTCATCGGCCTGTCGAGTGGTGATTCTTAGCTCCCAATCGTGGATTGGCTCGATCGCGATATATCCCCACCGATGGTTCAACAATTCCCTTCTCTAGATTGCGCGAGAGTGTAAAAAAGAGGCAAGTACGATGCGTTACCGACTCACGATGCTGCTCAGACAACTCAACAACATATACACACAAATACATACACGTATGTATAATGTTCTCCTCTCACCTTAGCGCGAACATCGTGATTCAACTCGGTCTTTTCCGGCGAGGTTCTCTCTTGAATTCCTGCTTTCTTAGCTGACCAGCTCTGCGGCTACTCCCGTGAGCTGAGACCAACGACGCGCCACTCTGTGCTCGGTCTTCCTGGCAAGATGGTGAAGAATAACAAATTTGAGATCGCTGCGCTGTTCGTTGCAATAGTATCGGTTCAAACAGCGGCTTTTCCGCAACCTGCCGGTGTCGAGAAGGTCCCGACCTCTGGATATCCCGATAATACCGCTTCGATTGACGTAAGTTATCGCATCAATTTTTCCCCTACCCGTTGTACAATCACGTGCTATAATTGCAAATTATTCGTAAGAGAGAAAAAAGAACAAAATGAGATTCAATGAAGAAAAAGAGTATTTCTCAATGAGTCCGGACGGAGGAAGAAGCAGTTGCATTTTATGCGTGGACGCGGTCGTAACGTAAATGAATTGTCATAGTAGTTACTGTCGTGTATTATAATTTTTCATCATTTTACGCGTAATTATAGTTTAAAATTCAAACAACTAACCCGCGTTTCCGCGTACACATCCATAAACATAGTGCTTATCACAGTTGGTTGATTAGCAATACTTTTATACTCGTGTCTACCTTCAGAAAAAAAAGAGACAGAGGTAAACAGGTCGTGCGAGCTTCCGCACTATAGCTGAAAGTACGAAGAGGGAAGAATATCCGTTGATTTTTAACTAATATGTCGCAATCGAACGAGCCTACCGACGAACGAGGCGACGATGCCGGCAAAGTAAATGAATATTACGTCATATAAACGATCGATCATTTAATCGTACACATTTGATTTAGAAATTCCGGCTTCACGGTTGAAAGCCTGGTATTTTTCTTTTTTTTCGTATAATTGTATAAATCAACATCAATCAAGCACATTAGCCGTATTAACAGGGGTAAATGATAGTGGATGATAAATTTTTTATCAAATATTTTTTTAAAATGTCACCCTGTATACAAGAAGTATAGGAATTTTGTTCCACAGCTACCATTTATTCAGTTCAAGAACGGTGGTATCCGGGTAAATTTTGCCGGTTACCATGCCGAAGCGGGCCTTGGAGGATTGTTAGGCGGATCGGACGCAAAGGGTGGATTGCATGCGAGCGCTGGAACTCCTTGGGGTCCTTCGGCATCAGCTGGACTCGGCGGTGCTTTGGGGGGTACGGATGGTAGCGCGAAGGGTGGGTTATACGCCAGAGCTGGTCTTGGTAACGGCCGACCGGAAGCTGCGGCTGGACTCGGCGGAAGTCTCGATGGATCGGGTCGTTCTGGAAGTCGTGCGAGAGGAGGGCTTTACGCTGGAGCTTCAGCTGGAGGGCCCCAGGCGCATGCTGGTCTTGGAGGATCAATCGATGAGTCTGGCCGATCCAGCGGAAGTTCTTACGCGGCTGCAACCGATGGTCGTAGGACAAAAATCGCTGTCAAAGACGTTAGCAACATTCAAGCGATAGAACCACCACCTACTGGTGAAAAGGTCTATCTGGCTAATGCTGGGGTCAAGGAACCTTTGACCACTGTGGAATTCAAACTTCCTATGAGCAATGAAAAAAAGGCTGTTGCTTCGAGCCTCGTTGTCGGAGAACTCGGGAATCCAGGTCCAACGTATGACGTAGCAGGACCTAATGGCTTGGTCCCTGGTACGTTTTATACATATCATGTGCCATGCACTACTATATTCGTAACACTCGAATTCCCTTTGTAGTCAGAAGTATTGATATTGGAACGAGCAGTATGGATTTTTCTTTGCCTAAATCTGAAATTTCGAGATCCTTAAGCAACTCGAGTATCAGGGAAAAGAATACGAATTCCTTCCTCGTCTTGTACTAACTTCCAGGACCCTGTTCGAACGGAATTTTTAGTTCGCTACAATTCCACGCAAAAATTAAAGCATGAACTTAAACGTTATATCCATATCATTTGTACACAATTTAATAATAAACACCATGCACTTGACTTTCAGCCCTGGACACTGAGGGTATCGCGGAAGTTTCCTATCCGGGTCGTCATTACTATCGCAAGCGACTTCGCGGTAGTCCCGTGCGTAAGCGCGCTTTTTACAAATATTTCACTACAAACACAGGAGCAATGAGTGATGTACCAGCTGAATCGGCGACCTCTAATCACGCTGGTGGAATCGTCACGCGTCAAGCAATCGAGGATCGTCCCAAGAGTTATATCGATGCGCCTTATGGCATGGCCACGAAGCCAAAGAGCACGACTCTATTCGACGATATATTCAATGTAGGTATAATCATTAATTTTCCAGGAAACTGTTAGAAAGACGCAAGCCGCGTGATAATTGCGCTAGACACGCGTAACAACTTTTTCGCAGTCATTAATAACACCACCTTTTTTTCTTCTCATTCAATTTTTTTTTTTTGCTCCACCAACTTGATTGTTCTCAGATACCCATTTCTACTCTGGCAGCCGTTAATCAACTGCTGAATAACAAGTCCGGATGAATCACACTCTCGTATCACCGCGTTCTATGCTTGATCACGCGTATACGTGACGCGCGAGTGGAACAAACAGGAGTTCACGAGAACGCGGATGATCTTAATACTCGACTTGTATTTTTACCGATATCACACAGTCACACTAATACTGGTTTTTACTAAAGTATTTTTATGGTACCTGTATATGGTTGTATTATTTTTTGTTCTCAACTCTTTGTACTTTAGCCTTTAATTAGTTACGCCATTAAACGGCGTTCTCGCGATATGGAGTAGGATGAAAGGAATAATAATAAGAACAATAATAACAATACTGTTGGACTCATTAAATGAATTCGAGAAGATCTACTGGTAATTAACATTGCGTTAATGGAGGAATGTCTAGACGCAAGAGTCATAGATTTATGGATAATGGCGATCTGAATATAGCGCTCTGTTGAAGAACTTGATTAGAAAAACGAAAATTTTTATAATTAGTTGCTAAATTCTGCCAAACTATTTGCTAAAATTGTCCAAACACTTTACAAGCTTCCTGCTGGCCAGTCTTCAAGTGAGCTACCGCTGATCACACGAGTCCTTGAAATTTTGCTCATACGTTTTAACAATAAGTTGCCGTACAATTAAGATAAAACATTTGGCGTATGATAGCTATCGTCCTATCGCTTTCCATACCATGTAAATGTGCTTAATTGTACGCTGACGACGACGCTCAAATTGATGCGCATCGGCAAAAGTTCAAGTGGAACCGTCGCATGTCGTTCAGCGATAGTGAAATGAGTATTGGTCTTATCTGCAAAATGCCGAAGGTTCTTAAGAGAAGTTTTTGCACGGCGAAAGCTTCATTTTCAAAAGTGTACCATGGGGAGACGATAACTTCCGAAAGTTGCTAAGTCGTCGCGCTTATGCTCCAAAGAAAGATTGGTACTTTCTGATAGCAAAGAGAAATAAAGGGATTACAAAAATGAAAGCGACTGTAATTTTAGTGCTGATGATATTAGGAACGAGCTGCTATGCCAAGCCCAGGGTCCAACGACAGGTAAACTATGCAGCATCCTCACCGCTGAGTGATAAAAGCTTTCGATCGCTCGCTTAACTTTCAGATAATTGTCAGCGACGATCCGGATGATCCCGAGCTGGTTAACACCAGCGATAGCATACAACAGGTCTTAGACAGCGTCTGGGGACCTTCGAAACAAAGCGATGATAGGTTACTGATAATTCCAATCAATGGATCATCTGAAATGGGTGGTGGATCAATTGGTGGTAGTAGTGATCCAAGCTCATCAGATAATGGATATTCAGGAATGAATGAGGAATTCTCGGAATCTGCAAACACGGGCGTATCTTCGCAATCATCGGAGACCGGTGGTAGTGGCACAGAAATCGACGGAAGTGACAGAGAAACGGGTGGAAGCATGACAGAAATCGATGGCATAGAGATGGGTGGAAGTGATGGTGATGCTGATAATGACGATGACGACTCATGCTCAGAAGACAGTCAGAATCAAAGTTCAAGATCATCCAAGGATGATTCGGCATCAAGCGATGGCGGTTCAAGCTCATCCGAAGGTCATGCAGTATCGAGTGAAGGCGATTCAAGCTCATCTGGTAGTGGATCGAGTGATGGTGGTTCAAGCTCATGGGGCAATGGATATTCAGGAACGACTGATCCTAATTGTGACCCCCATCCATTGTACTCTGACGCAACTTTGCCAGTCGTAGATCCTGGACTTTGGCGGGTGAACGGCTGTAACAGACTATACAATACTACCGAGCCTACTTACTGGATATACGGCACTGTTCTTAAATTAGTGGACTCTGTATTGGAGGTGCGTACACTATTCAATAACATCTGGATTCAGAAAAACGTATTGCAGCTCAGAGAGATTCATGCCCAACTGATAGTGAGACGACATCTTGTATTCTCATAATGCAAAAAATACGGACAGAAGATTCTTATCTCCATTAACTTATTATAAAGCGTAAATAATAGCAAAATTCTTTTTTCTCATCCAGATTCCCATGGATATATTTACGTCAACAGTTGACGGCGTAAAGGACATCTTTGGTATTGTTACCTAGGGTTTCGAGATACATCGAATAATATTGTGATCATATTTTGGAATACATTAGGCCAGCCAAACATCACATTCATATTAATAATTTGATAATTTCGTTTATGATTTCGCGTCAATGGTCACGATGGTCAACGTTATACACGATAACGATAATGGCAGACGATAGCTGACGTGACTTGTCGGTACAGCAAGGCCAGTGACGCAGAGGAGAATATTAAAAGAGAAAGCTGCGACGAGATTCATGTCGTAAGATTGTATCGAGGTAGAGTGGGAAAATAAGAAATGAGCGTCTGGAAATCGGTTATAGTTGATTTCTGCACACTAGAACGCGACACATCGGTCAAGTCACAGTTGACAGATCGATACTTTACGCCCTATATTGTGGCACTTTGTATTTCTATTGTCTTGTCAAAAATCCAAAAGTGCGGACGAAATAAAATAATAATAATATTAATAATTGTATTTCAAAAATATACATACAACGAATTAAAGTTGTTCGATCATTTATTCATTAATTACATTCCACTGATGAACGAATGCCGATTTTGAAAAAACTCCTCCTAAAAAAAAGCGATTTACACGACTAAGAGTGCAATTCATAAAAAAAGCAGCACGTGAAGACTGCAGTGAAATGTCGAGATACGGTGCAGTATACGCGATTTTCGTTCTTTTCATGGTCTTCCTTGACCTCGACGTTGCAACAGGACGACCAGCTGAAACACCGACAAAATTTAATCTCGACACTTCGGCGGCGAACATCAAGCGAATCGACCAATTATCGCCAACTAAGTGGGAACAGGGAATGGTAATTTAAAAAAAATATATTTATGCTACATCAATTGATATACCGAAAAGACACAATCGTTTATCAGCGAGGCTCGAGCGAACAACGATTTTGAATGTTGCTATATTAATTTATTTATCAAAAATTAAACCATATCTCCTCAACTTGTCGAACTTTTTGAAGAGTCCGAGAGCGGCATAAAGTGGAGGGCTCATTTCGGTTCGAAGGTATTCAAAATGATTTATTATAGGAATTGTTAGGCCGAGTCGGGGACGCATTGAGATTTGGCAGAGGAAAATTAATCAATTCGGCTATGATGACCCGAAATATTATAACCGAGCGAGCGGAGGTAATTAAATCATGTAAAAAATCTCTCAGGGATACAACGCATTGTATTATATCCATGTTTTTTTGTATTAATTGCAAACATTTTTTTATCCTACAACTGCACGCAAGGGTGATGAGTTGGACGAGTTTGTGTTTGTTTTAATTCAAGGCAATCTTCTATCCTGATTGTGTGAGTGCGAGCAATAAATTCTTTGAATTTTGTTATCAACGTTGAAAGCAATATTACTTTATTACATTATTGCACGCAAGAACGATCAGCCTAACAATTTTTTGTTGCGTCTTTTTTGTTTCTGTTTTAATCAAGCCAATCGACTATCTCAATTGTGCCAGCGCGAGTAATAATATCTTTGATCTTTGCACCAACAGCTGTTTTTTTTTTTTTTTTTTTTTTCCTAAAACCGATATACAACGTCCGCGTCATTGGACGCGAAAGTTTTCGAGAGCACGTCGTCATGAATACTCAATTTCTTCCTCTTTTAGACTTGTGAAATCGTTTCTATTTATTTTTTCAAAGTTGCTCGTGCCGCATCTCTAATACCTGCATGGATCGAATATTGATGGAGCGTTTCTACAGTCGAATAACAAATTAATAAGAAATTGTGTCTCCGATAAATATTTCTCAGGGCTTAGCGAGCGAGGTACGAAACAACGTTGCATCGGTTATCGCCGTCAAAAGTGATATTCTGGCTCAGGGATCAACAGCTGTTAATTCGTTCGCGAGTTCTGGACCGTTTGTGAACTCTTTGCCACCGAAATTTCGTGAAACCGTGAAACTCGAGACCGAAAATGGTCAAGGGATCTTCGAGATTAAGAAACAAAATCCGATCGGTAATTTGATCGAGATGTATGTCAGACCTGTGGCCCTGGTCGATAAAATTCGCGAGGAAGACAAGTACGGTAATTCCGGTGACAAATTCATCGGTATTGGACGAGCTCTTGTCGGTGGATTCGAGGGATTGAGCAATTTTTTGAACACCGTGGTCGACGTAAGTGGTTACCGAAAGTGTCGATCAGACAAGTACTGATTTTCTCTCATATACCTGGTATACCAATAGAAAGTTTAAAAAAAAAAGTTCCAAAAGATAAACAAATATTTCGAAAATTCTGCAAACATTTGTCAAAAAAAAAAAATCATCGTCCCAGCTGGTTAAAAATAATTTATTTCTCAACTCTTCGCAAACATTACGTTCGCTGAACATACGTATATAACAAAGATATTCTTATAATTTCAAGTATATCATTATCTCGTACATGTTACTTGTACAAAAGTTGTATACTATTTGAAAAATTCTTGACAAATGAATTTTATTGATTCACTACAAGAAAAAATGAATTCCATAAATCCACCATTTTCCAGTGTAGGCCATGTGCACAATTAAAAATTGGCTAAAATAACGTTATTTTGGTATTTGCAGATTTTTACAATAAATGCAACAAACAACTCGTTTGTCAGATTGCTTCGAAGATTGTGTAAAATTTCAAAAATTTTATTTTCCTCATACCAATTTCGCTATTTTACGAAAATATTCTTTACCGTGGCATTAACATCGTGCGTCGCTTGAAAATCACATTCTTTTTTTTTTTTTTTTTAGTTTCCAATCGACACCGCGAAAAAAACTTCGCGAGGTGTCTCCGAGGCACTGAATCAACTGGGAGGTCGACTGATCGGTCTTCAGTGATGTTTATTTGTGAATTCTCGTGTGCCAGTATTATTTTATATTTCGTTCATTGATTTACTTGACAGTAAACGTAATAAACAATAATAAATATATATTAAAAAAAAAAATATATATATATATATATATGAGAATAAAGCTCGTGCTAAATATACATAACTGTATAAACTTCGCCTCGTACAATTACACATTACACATTTTACAACGCAATCATTACATTCGTACTTATTCTCTCTCTCTCTCTCACTCTCCTACACATTACATTACGCACTCGCTCTACAATATATATTATCGGCATAAATAATATATATCTATATAATATTATATCTAATTCAATCTATATTCACATACATTTGGTGAAATACTTAATACCATCCTCTCCGTTGGCTTGTAGATCTATATCTATTTTATACGAAAAAAAAAAAAAAAAATATCTCTATGGGAACTTAAAGCGTCTGAATTATTTCAGTTTTCCTCGAGTATAACTTTGGATCATTTGCGATCGAATCGCGGTGGTTGAAAAATATCCAAAAATGCATGTGCTCATACATTTTTGACAAAACAAAGCTCGTGTCTGAGAAAATTAATATATAGTCTTTACATTGGTTTATAAAAAAAAAAATGTGCATTTTTTTTCTTATAATCTTTTCGTGGGGAATTCCGTGGAGATGCATAATAATGTATTTCCATCCACTTTTTTCGGTTTCCGGAATGATCTCTCTCTCTCTCTCTCTCTCTCTCTCTCTCTCTCTCTCTCTCTCTCTCTCTTTCTTTATTTCTCTCACTGGATTGCATTCTGAGCGCCACACAACGAAATAATCTTTCGAGAGTTTATTTTCGTGAAAAAAAAAACTTCCCGAAAATGCAACAAAAAAAAAAAAAGAATCTCATGCGACCGTCTCCTCAGACGGTGTATTAGTCTCGTGGATCCCGTATGCCGGGATCCACGCGCGTTCCTAGGTATTCGCGGTGTCGTAACTCTTGTAAGTGTGGGATGATCTCTTGCTGCTTACCGTACAAAACAATATCATGCTGGATACGAGACCGAACAATTGTAGAAAACCCACGACAAGTCCTACCGTACCGACCACATGGAGCCTCGTCAAGAGCCACATTTGTATTGCCGTTGCGCAACCCTTCTTGTGCCACGATTCCTTGTTTCGTCCCTCGAGATCGAGAATACCGCAACGACGCTCGCGCTTTATGCAACAAGAGTCGGGCACGCGATCCTCGGTTGGCCATGCCTCGATTTGATACCAATCGGTGTAGTCGCGAACACCGCAACAGTGAAACTTAAAGAAAAGATGAGAAAACAACAAAAAAAAACATTAATTCGCTTTTTTTCCGTACGCGTGATATTTCTGGCATCGAAAATACTTGCTTTTTTGTAAATGACGAATAGAATTGACGGAACTTTTCCGTGATATGCATAATATTAAAATACCTCTTCGTGTATGTGATCCCAGAAAGCAGGCAAAGTGCCGGGTTCTCTTGTCACGTTGTAATGCTTGTGAATACCAAATAGTAGCTCGTCCTTAAGACTCCTGGCGAGATGCTCGCGAAAAACGAATGCTAGAGCACCGAGCATAAATTCGGCAAGGAACACCACTATCACCAGGCTAAAGTACTGAAGAACGTATAAGAAAGCAAAACACACATCGTCACAAATAAATTCAACTTTTTATACGAAACTTTCAATATAATTTTATGATCAAAGTAATTTACGAACCGTGATGAGCATACATCTCGACTGAAACCAGGCTCCGCAACAGCCGAAAAAAGCAACGAGAAATGTAACGCATCCACCGGCCAGGAGGACCGAATCAGCCGAGGCAAAGCTGTATTGCGGAACGAGCGTTGCATAGCCCGAGTAAGCGAGTCTCAGCCATAGACCTGCACCCAGAACTCCGCAGGCACACAACTGTAAAAATCGGAGGTAAAAGAGAAAAATTTCATTGTACAATTGACGAAGTGTCATCTGGTGAACTGACAATGAAACAGGGCCAAGGAGTTGCAACAAAAATAACGCGTAAATTTCCTGGCAACTCATTTACAATTATCGCCGAGAGGTAAGACAGTGGGTCACCTACTTGGAGATTTATACCGTTTATATATATATATATGCGCTTGTGGTGAAGGTTGATGTCCAATTAAGGTGGTTCTTGCAATCTCGCCAAATCTATATAGACTGATAAAAATACGACGAACGAAAAGATTGAAGTTCCTGCAGCATGTTTGCAAAGTTTTAGATTCTTTCACCGTTCGATTCCGGAGATGTATTCTCGTAAACTTTTCCAATTTAACGCGGTTGGTATGGGCCCCAAAGCGACAAACGAAGCTAGAGTGCTTACTCTTTCAAAATTCTAATACTTAAAAACTAGATCAGCGAACGAAACTTTGCTGGATCGATACAATAAACATTATTGAAGATTCTGATGAAAGCTCAAATTTCTTTACCGTACCGTATAATTAAAAAACGCAATTTTTTAGCCCCGGGGGAGCAAACTGACTCTTCGCTTGTTTCATGCCTGCCCGCTCACCGCGCTTCGCCGTGCCTACGTTCCCGCTTATTCCCCGCGCTGCCGGTCGCGCAAGAACTACTTTAAGTTCAGAACATGCCTATACTTGGAGATATACTATATCCACAATGATTCCGGTACCGTATTACCTTCGAAATCGTGGGACACGATTCTATGCAATCATTTTATAATCACGATGAGGTTTCCATAGCATTTCAATTACGTGATAAAGCACAAAAATACACTTGTGTGTCTTTTGTAAATTTTATAACATATTCAAGAATTGAATGAGCGCATACACGCAATTACGAGTGCCCTAAAATATTTTTAAACTTTTGACAAAAAGTCAGTGTGCGTGGTTCGTTATATGCGAAAAATTTCTATCGAGCTTGACTATTTGAATCGTGCTAAATCGTGCTGGAATATTCGAATATTTTCGAGATATTTCTTTTCGAATATTTCAAAGAGAAATTTCGTCCGCGTGAACAGAGCTTTTCTTATGAGACAAAGTACACACATATTTCTGTACACTCAATTGTTCAAGCCATTGTTATTCACAGCTTCTTTTTGAGCCTATACATAGCTATATGCTAATTTGTAAATTTGTTTTTTTTCATTATGCAAATGTGACTGTCGTCTGGTCGCACGTGATCCGAATGACGATTTATCGGGGGGTTTTTTTTTTTTTCGTTCATCTTTTTCCTCTCTTCTTCATCTCATCCAGCAACAGCCACAGGTCACATATATTACAATAACAATTATTCTCGATTGATATTCAACGTACGCGCATCGGCACGTCGCGTTACACGCGCCTCGTGCGGCGATACGACATGACGAGAGCTCAAAGATTTATCCCGTGTGTTTTCGCTGATGGCTCTATGGCAACTCGCAGCAGCACAAACAATGTTTTTCAAACTATTTTTACACTCACGAGATGTGCATTCTTGCATAGTCAATTAATTTATTTTCTTCATTCGTTTTCAAGCATTCGTACGGGTGTATGTATTATTTTACGAACCCAGATGAGGACGTTCAGTGAACAGAAGACGTGCCTTATGCACGTATATCCCGTACGTCCCATTGTTTTCCACTTCGAGGCACGTTGCTGGAGTTTGTATTATTTTATTTTTGTCGCTTCTCGTTTTTTCGTTGTGAAATCTCCCTCCCAGTGTCGAGTATCGAACGGCGGTATTTCCTGGAAATAACAAAAATATACAAGTGGGGGAAGAAAAACGAATGACTAGATCGCGATAGTCACGGTGGAATGAAATTATATTAATCGTGAAATGAGATCGATATAACGGTCCGTTTTGAAAGCGATGGTATTTCTTCCGTATCTTCGCTATACTTTCATAAATCCTACCAACCTGATTTACATACATGCAAAAGGTAGTCTGAAATTTTATTGATTTTTTCAAATTCGACCAGAAAAATCATATTTGTAATTTTTTTTGGTCATTAATTTAAACAAATCCATCACAAAAATCCGATCTCTGGCATGAAATTCGTCAATCATATTTTTCGTAATATCAATAAATCCAGTAAAATTCAAATTAAATTATTCGTACGTTTTTCCATGTAGATGCGATCAAAGAAAAAATCTAAATCTATATTAATCTGGCAATCACGAGTGAAATTAACACAAAATATAATTACATCGAGCATGAATGAATTGATGATTCAAATAATTATTAATTCGACCAAATTCAATCTGAATCGATTGATTAAAATTAAAATTACGCTATCATTATAATTTTAAAACGTTAAGATTAATGTAAAATCATTGAGTCGACCATAAATCAATTATCGCTCGAAAAGTATATCAATCAAATTGTCTCGTTTATCAGCTGACCCGTATTCGACCCGATAATCATGATTTCACATACCGCGCGGCTTATAGGAAAATCGCGTTCACGCACAAGCGCACGAGAGGCTTCTCGTGTGATGTCGTCGCGTAACTATAACGGGCGGATGAAGCTCATCACGCGACATCACCACGAGGGAATCTCTCCATCGTGCGCCTACACTATAAAAATACACGATCATATATATAGTGTACGTATGTATATACAGACGCACGCGATCTCTTCCATACGGAGTTTTGTACGGCGCACTTTTAAGTGGTACGAAAAAATTGAGCGCGAAACTACCCACCGTGCAAGAGAGAAAGAGTGAGAGACGGGGATCAAATCATGCAAGTACAGTTCTATAATGAATGACGTTTAAGCCCGAGCATGTAATATTATCATAATAATGTATCATATATACATTATACATGTATATACAGATTGATATGCATATAGGTATTATGCAGTTTGTATAGACGCGGTGTTATAAAAAACGATGAGCGCGAGGATAGTCGCGAGAGAACTGCTGACCGATCGTCTGTGCTGTCTGTGGTACTACTACTGAACGCTTCATCGCCAGTATATGGGGCCCTGAAAGAGGAAGATCGAAGGCAAAAGAGAGAGAGATAGAGAGAGAGAGAGAGAGAGAGAGAGAGAGAGAGAGAGAGAGAGAGAGAGAGAGAGAGAGAGAAAAGTGAGGCCTTCCAGGTCTCATAACGGGACATTGCTGAGAAAACATCAGATAGCCGACAAATGCTCAAATCGTTCTCTTTCTCTCTCTCTCTTGTATTCTCTACGGGGTCCCCGATTCCCACCTACGCGACACACGTTCACTATTCTCACCGCTGACAACCAAACACGCCGAAGCCCTCCGCCCACACAGTTGCATACATATATACATAGCATCTAATGGTGACGCGATTCAGGCTTCAGTACAGCGTCCCTCATTTGTTCTTTTGCTTCTAATTGTATACACAAAAAAAACATGCCGCGTGATGCTGTTTGGAAATAAATTGTATCAATTGAGACAATTAATTGAAAATGAATGGATATGTGTGCATATACTGATGGAAATTTAATTAATGGGCGAATAAATAAGCCATTACATCGAATTAACGATTGCAGCAATAGAACCTGTTAACCGTTATTGGAGAGCGTTATTGAATTTCAAGATATTACGGGAGAAACAATTCAATTTTATCGGACATTATTTTCCATTGAAAGTTTAAATCGTCCTTTCTTCTTTGTAGCCTGAGAGGAAAAAAAATGCTTATGAAATAAGAAAACACACGATGGGATCAATAAGAGTCGTCGATACAACACGAATTATAATGAATTATATTGATTATAAAATTTTTTTAGAATTACACTCAATTTTGATCATGTTATACATTTATCCAAGTATCTTTTGCTGAGTGTTCTTGTCTAGGGTCCTGTTTTGAAAGTTTTTTTTGGAATTTATAAAAAAAAAAAAAAAAAACAAATGGTCTATCAGTCTTGATTCTGAAAATTTTTATGCCTATTTTAATTCACGTACTCCGGGCATTTACAATTTTTCTTTTCCGACGCAAGAAACTAATTTTAAAGAAATATATTCGAGCAAATATAAATTTTTGTCGCAGAAATATGTTTAATAAAAACGCGATGTAAATAAAATGAATATTTTCATCAAATATATATTTTACGTATATTAGAAAAATAATAAAATTACAACGGGAAAAATATTTTTTTTTTTCCGTGAGGGTTTGTCCTTACACCCCTTCATACGTATTATCGAAGGCTCGCAGATGAATTACGATAAAAAAAAAAAGAATTAAATGAACGACTCGATGACAGACTGATTAGCAAAACCTTTAATTAAGAAAACCGGTTTAATTAAAATCCGCTCCAAGGTGCCCGAGTGAAAATCTTCGTAATCACAGTGGCTTTTACTTCGTCCATTATGTACATAGAGAGCTCACGATTCACGATATACATAGATATGTTTAATATATAATAACGGTAGCGATCGTTGACATTTCCCATGCGTTGAACCAGAGCAGAGAGCGGTGCACACCAGATCTCCCGCTGCTCTCTTACACACACATACGCATGTTATATTATGCATACACACATATATGCATGTATATTAAACCATTCAGTTTGCAAATACCAGTAGCACACGAGAGAGAATCTGCGTGCAAGGACGTATGCAGATGATGTATACGATATATCGATTGTTTAAGCTCGAACAATTATGTAAAATGATGTCAAATACGTTCTTCTAACTCTCAGCTGCCGATATACAAAAATTTGTGTATACACTTTGTGAGTGAAAAAAAAAGAGAGATGGAATAACGAGGCGAGACTTTGGCAAAGGAGGACACTGATGAGAGAGTTATGTGTGTTGCAAATGATATGTGCATATGTATATACGCGAATCCAGCGTGTAGGAGCTCAACGGCGAGCATAGTTCGGTCCCCCCGACTTCCTGCCAATTTCAGCCAATTTGCAATCATCTATGATCCCCACACGTTACGCCTCGCTTCTCTCTCTCTCTCTCTCTCTCTCTCTCTCCCACTCTTTCTGAAGCTCTCTCACATTTTGAGCCCGACAGTTCTGCACCAGCAAGCCGATTCATCGAATAGCGAGGGTAGCGTCCTAGAAGATATATTTGTGTGTATGAGGCGCTTCGTCCCATATCGAGCTTTCCTGATCAAAGTCATTGGGCTTGTCTATTTTTTTTTTTGCTTTTTTTTTTCATTTCTCTATGTCTCAAGAGTTGTTCAGGCCAATAGAAAGATGGAGCCTTAAAATATACATTTTTAGCACGTAAAATTGGTGTGATTTTAAAAGGAAAAAGAACTTGAAGATGACCAAAAAACCGTAACTGTTTAAAAAATTATTTTTGCCATTTTTCATACAAACAAGCTATATTAATTATTAAATTGAAGTGTTATTGTAATTGCGAGGTTTATCTAAAATCTTTTTTCATTTCATAACATAGAAAATTTCCCAACTTATAGAATAGGTTGTATGAAATTGCCATTTCATCTGTTTTTTTTTTCAATTCATGGCACAATTTGTAAAATATAAATTGTGCAAGTAAAATAATACTGCCAGTGTTGAAAAAAAATTACTCTCGAACGCGAAGCATCAGAAATATTTAATCAATCGAGTTGATTTGATATTGAGTTCCCAATATATGTGTACGTACATTATGTACATAAATATATATTTAAACATTGGTGTGGTAGACACAGTGACGTCACTGTCACAGTTTCAACCCTCTTCACAGGACAATCGTTCCCTCTACTGTCTGGTATGTCATTCGTTACCTTTTTGCAACTCGAGACAACGATTCGTACTTGCGAAATAAAACGTAAATAAAATTTCGAGTATTTGGAATTCGTTAATTTTATAAGTACCGGAATATTGCATAAATTAAATTTTGCATTTACATGAAAATATTCAAACGGTGATATTAATCTTTTAATTATAAATGTTTCATTATCAAAATTTCGTGTCACACAGTACGACAAAATATGTGTGCTCCTAGAAAGTTTTTTTTTTTTTATTATTTATCGATTCAGCGAAAAATGGTAATTTCCATTTGTATAGAATTCATATTGTCGATCTCACTGTATCATATAATTGAGTATACGCAGAGTTACGTAAGCAACGGCTACTTTTCGAGCGAAAAAAAGACGATCAATTCGTAATTTTTGTATTCTGGTCTGGTAGTTGGCCTACTGTAAAATTTGATACTCCGATGGGGGACGGAGAGAGAGAGAGAGAGATTGTTTGCTCTGCAAACCGTTATATCTATATATAGTTTCGTGTGTAACGCGAGGAATACATAGAGTATGTATATTTATCGGGTATACAGAGATTTTTTTTCGAAAAATCTGGGTCATGTATTGGGTATCAACGAGAAATCTGTGGATAATCGCGCTTGAGGCCATATGTGTCTATTATATTTCAAGTTATGACTAAATTTTAATGACAATCAGATCATAATGAATTTTTGAAAAAATATCGACGATAGACGACATATTATAGTAATTCAACAAGTAAATTTGAATATCAATTAATTTTGAATAAATTAAAAAGTAACCTTAAATGTTAATTGATTCATCTAAAATTGATGGGAAAATAGAAACGAGAATTCCGCATATTGACAAATTTAAATTTCAGATTGATCGATGTTTTTCACGAGTTGGGCAATTTTTTTCGTTACGAAATAAAATCCACGAATTTAAAACTTTCAACACATTTTTCAAGCCTATATTGACATTTTGATTAATTTGAATGAATATATTTTTCTGGATCCCTTAATTACGAGCTTGTGAACTCGTTATCCCATCCCGGATTACGTCAGTGAAGTGACAAATCCACAGCTAGACTCCCTCTGCCTAATATTCATAAATTGTATACGCGCATTCTACATATTATACACGAAGAAATTAAAAATCCAACGTTCTGTCTCGTATTAGGTGCCCGGATATGCTCGAGTTTGTGCTAAAGCGAGCTAATCGAGGACGAGTAAAAATGCCCTGGATAATTGATGCATACGACAGCTGATTGTGACAGAACGTTTAATGACGGTGAACGATGAAATTAAAAAAATATATATATGTGTCACGAGTGCATGCGATTATCAACTTTTACAAACGATACTTAATCGCAATTGGGCTCTTGTGTTGAAGGAAAATTTAACGTGAAACACCATTTTTGTATTTATTATTACATGTACACGGGCAATGTGTGCAAACACAAGATCATTTATGTGTACACAAAGTGTGCGCCAGAAGCGCAATATCAAGCTCGCGGTTCGTTTAGATAAGAAAAAAAAAACCCCCTCAATATGAACTTGTCGAAACAAGGTCGCACTTAAAAGAGCCACCAACACATTTTTTTTACTTTTTAATTCTCGGCGAAGAATTTAAATAATAATAATGATATCAATAATAAAAATACCAATAACGATAATAACTGAGTGGTAATAAAATTATTACAAAAACTTGAAAACTCTTGAAAATTTGTTTGTAAAAATAATGAATTTCGGAGTAATTTTGCAAGTATGGAGATTTTTTTTTCAATACTTACCGCTCAGTGAAAAAATACCGTGTACTTTCCAGATTTTGCTGGGAAGCTGAGCCACGTATAATTTAAAAAAAAAAAAAATCGAGTAAAATCGTTCGAAAGATCGGCGAGTCCCACCAGGAGACTCACGAATCGCGACTGAATCGAGGCGCGCGAGCTTCGAACGCTTTGACTCTCGGAGATTCGTTATTACAAGCGTACGTGTAAGCCATTCGAGAGGAGAAAGATAGAGAGAGAGGAGAATAAGTTAATGAAGAGAGAGACACAGAAAGAGAGAGAGAGAGAGAGAGCATGAGAGAGACAGAACGGGGAGTGATACTCGCGCCTCGATTTAAATTTTTTTACGTATTCACCGACGTAATCGTCTCTCGACTTTTGTAAAAATCGTGTTGTCTTCATATTTTTGCTAACAGCCGGTTTTGTCGATCCCTGTGTCACGTTTTTAGCCTTTAATACCACCACACGGGAGAGAGTCTCAGTACTCAACGTGACGCAGGAATCAACGAGATCGACTGTTAGCTAAAGCGTTCCGAGCATTTATTTATACTCGATAAACTATATTTTATGTGAATTGAGAGTTGACTTTTATTTTTTATGATTCGTAATGATTCTGGGACGCAAAGTCTGAATATTGAATTGAGAAAAAAAAATGACGATGATCTTTAAAATATTCTTGCAATCAACTATTATCGTGTGAGTCTCATTCGGGTCAATGTTCGTGACACTTCCAGTCATCAATATTTCATATCTCGACCGTGAGTAACGGTTTTACCATGACTTATAAATTTATTCAATAAAAAGAAAAGGTAAATTGGATATTTAAAAAAAAAACTCTTCATTAAAAAATGGTTCGTTTAAAAAACATTTAAACAATATTATTCCGAAAGCAATAATGAATTTTTACGTTGTATAATGTAATTTTTGAGAAAATACAAGTTTGACTTCATACCAATACGAGTTTATTAACAAACAAATCAAAATAACAATAACACAAAGAACGTCGTTAAATTAAGAGGCAAGATTTCGATACTTGTATGTATGTGTAAAAAAAAGGTACAACAAATGTATAATTAAATGATTGATCGATCGGTCGATCGATTCTTCATCGATTCATTATTTTTTTCATATAATTATAATCGAATCTTGGTGAATTGATTCATCAACTTTTCATCGATTTATTAGATCAATTTCAAATAATTGAGTTTCCGATTGTTCAATTAGAATCAATCAATTAATTGATCAATTAAAGATTTGAAGTACATGAAAAAAATATGTAAAACTCACGCTAATATCTGTAATGAAAAAAATATATAAATATGAATTGATTCAACGTGTTAAATTTTTTGCGACTAGTTGCTCTTTTTGAGTCTCTGAGAAGATTCCTCCATCGAGTCGAGCCATAGCTTGAGCTCTTTTGTAATCGGTGGGCATTTTACTCCAGGTTCGATTTTCTCGATTATCTCGGGAACTGGCACTTTTAGAGCTGTTACACTCTGCTTGCTCAGTATTACCGCCCGCACAAAGTTGTCCGAGATACTTACGAACTGATGTTCGAGATAAAAGCTTTTGTCGTCCCAGTAGAGCAACTAAAAATTGGAGAGGGGGCAAAAAAAAAATCATTGACATTGAAAAATTTACTTTTACGATGATACAAAAATCATTAAATTATTATTATCTTATCAATATGAAATTCATTTTTATCACAACAAAAGTGTCAAAGTAATAGTTATTGAATTTCCAGGGTTTCATGAAATTCAAAATTTATGAATTGAAAATTTCATGAAATTCAAAATCGAAAAGGAGGACAAAACAAGATGCAATTTCAAACTTGCACTTTATCATATTTCTCGAAAATTCACAAAGACCTCCGAGAAAGAAAAATTTCGAAAAAAAAATTTACTCGTAGAAGGAACTCTGTGACTCTACGTTGAATATGACGAAGTAATTTACAAATTTGCATCTTATTTTTGTCATATCCTTGAAATCTATGTAGAAAAAATATATAAATAAAATAATCAGACAAAGACTCTTCGTTGATCGTTAATTTTTTATTATTAATTTTTTATTTAAAACTTTGTACCTTCGTGGTGACTTTGTACGGTGTGAAAATTGGTAATGGACGTCGATAACGAACGGACGATGCACCTTGCACCGCGCCACCTCCTCGTTTGCTTATCTCAGCGTAAATTCCTGTTCTGTCGTAGTAATGAAATCTTGCGAAATCGAGCTCTCTCAGATATCTCGCATTGTTCATGTGTTTGAGAAACAGATCGACGTCCTGGGTCGTGCATAGACCTAGAATATTTTAAAATCTTTCATAATTAAAGAATAACCGTCATCAAGTGGTCCGAGTATTGATCATCGTTAATTAAAACAATGATTCATTAATGGATTATTGTTATTTATCGAATATAATAAAGATCGATGGTCAAAAAAACTTATCATCACTGATAAGAAAAATTGTTAATAATTATCAACGGTAATTATTATATCGAAGAAATATTATTATGATTATTATTATCATCGTAGAAAATCAAATAAAATACGAAAATTCTGAAAAGTCACCAAATTAGACAATTACCATTTTTCCTTGTTAACAATTATTTATCAAAACTTTAATGGTAAAAACACGTAAAGAATTTTTTGTTTCACCATTTCACGTAAAATTTTTCATAACGTATAAACGTAAAAAGTATTTGTTCATGTAACCGAATAACAGATAGTGATCCTGAGTCGTGGACAGTCCTGAACTTTTGTGAAATGTTTTTATTAACACCTGGGTATTAAAATGTGCGTAAATTACGATAATACTGACGTGCAAGAGACTCATAATTGATGCATACTATTGAGAATCATGAAAGTTCATTAGTGTGCTGATTAAATAAGGGGAGGAAAGGGGAAAAGAAGATGGCTTCCTATTTCACGCAACGTTTAATCTTCATTATGATCCGACGGCGGATCTTTTCAACGTCGATACGATTTTTTTTATAAATATGCATGAAACATTACAAAGCGATATAATTACGTGACATTTTTTCACTGAACATTCTCGAGAGAATCGACATTCGAATAATCAAGTCTTGCGCTATACCATAATGGTAACGAGAAAAAATTTATTCGTGTTTAACTACTCTGATGGATGATGGACAGTTATTATTCCCGTTATTGATGCCGGTTTCACGATTCTCGTACGATCGTGATGTAAAATTAACTGGGTGGGTTAAAAAAATTTGTGTGAAAGGATTTTTAGAACGAGAAAAATTGGATAAATAACAAACAAATAATTATAATTACGATTTTTTTAAATGTTCTAATAGTGATTGGAATAAAATGTGCAATAATTGAAATGAGCACAATGACAAAATGCTCTTTATATTATTTAACCAATGTTACTCTTAGCAATTTGTTAAAATGAATTAAATTTAAAAAAAAAACATCTTAACAAACAATCGCTGTTTTCTTACCGTAAATCGATGTTTCCTCGAAAAGTTTCTTCTTCTTTTCGAACAATCGTCCCCAGCCGATAGTAAATATTATTCTCAAAAAGTAATTTACATCGAAGATAATATAAAGAATCGCTATGGTAAACCAACTCCAGGGACAAGTCATGATGATTTTTCTTAATTCTACGAAGATTTTCTTAATCAATCATTCGTAAGGATTGGCAATTTTTTTTTCAATGACTCTCGATACTCCTTCGACGTTGAACAGTGAAAAACTGCTGAGGCTATCGGAAGTCTCGACGTACGAAGCCTACTTCACGATTCCGCTACTCGAGTCGTCGTACACACGTTGCTCATATTATATTGTACATTTTTCCCTCTCTCCAGTCATGAAGTTACTCCTCGCGATAGCGGTCTGTTGCATCGACGCGAGAACTCTCGTAACTTTGACCGAGAATCCGAAACAGGTTTCGAGATTCGAATAGGTGCAGGATATAGAGGTGAATATAATTTTTAAAAAACTCGAAATCTTTTTTTTTTTTTTTTCCAGGGAATGTCGCGCCAAAATATGGCGCGACATTCCCTGGATTTTAGCGAAAAAAAAATACTAGTATCCGATACAACTAAAAACATTTAACAATTCAGACTAAAATGTCGAATAACTATTCAAATTTTAATTACTTTTAATTGAAAATTGACAAAGTTTTCCTAAAGTTTTTTTTTCGGTAGCTTGATATTCCCATAAACCGTTAACATTAAAAAAACGAAAATACTCTCGTTTCATTTTATAACATTTTATTTCTGTCGCGCCAAAATATGGCGCGACATTCCCCCAGATAAAAGGCGCCCTACAACAAAATTTGTATGAATATATTTTCACGAAATATTAAAAAAATGTTATGATCACTAATTTCGTGGATACAAATTTTCATTCTTCATCAATATTCTCTCATGAAGCATGCGAATATAAAAATAAATTATTTATTGTTATTTATCTGAGAAATAATTTTGGCTACTTTTTTTTATTTATTTATTACGATTTACTTTTACCAATTTCGTGGCAGATCAACGAAGAAATATTACATGAACGAGAACGAAAAAAAAAATGCACGTCGCTGTTAACGATATACGATAGAGAATCAGTGACTCCGTGGGTCGTGAACTCTGAATAAAATATTCATCAGGCTATCGCTATAGCCGAATAATCGTAAGCTTTGATTAAAATCGATCCACGACTATATGAGATTCAAGTTAAACGTGTGCACACATGAAAACAATGAAAATGATTTCCTTTGATACTAATCCAGTTTTTTTTTGTTGAAATTACTTCAATTGCCCATGTAGTGTCTCGTATTCCACTTTTTTAAAATTTTTATGAATGAATAATTAAGCAGTACATGTCGTTACTCCAACCAAAGAAATATTTGTGATGTAAAATATATGAAAAAAATATATGTAAGCTATTTCACATGCATTTAACATACAAAAATTATATATTTTTTCAATACACAATATATATATTAAAAATATATTCGAAAAAAATGAGAAACTTGCATATTGCTTCCTCATTTATTGTAACACCTTCGCGTTGGTGCAACGAATTTGTTTAAAAGAGTTTTTATTTTTTGACAATTCAGTCGACGGTGTGTATTCGGGAGTTTTTTGAATTGCTGAATCCAAATTTGACGTTAAAATTTCGAAATTCAAAATGACAGATCCAATGTGGAGGACCAAAATACAGATAGTAACCCGATTTGAATTCTGTAACTGCTAAATAACTGATCGATGGAATAACTGATAAATAATATTGTTTTATATAATGTCCTCAAGCAATAAGTATAATTTTTGGAGTTCCCCAAAGAGGGAAATTATCAAGCACATAGAACGGACTTCAGTTTTCAAAAATTTTCAAAATTCAAATTGTAAAGGTTTTGAGATTTCTCGAGAACGGTCAGTGGTACGTGATAACAGATAATATTTCAAAGATTCGCTCAGAACAGGATATCTTCAAGCAGACCGTATCAAAAATTGTACATTTTTTGAGTTTAGGTCCTCTATTCTGTGACCGACATTTTTTATTTTCCAATTTTTACTTCAAATTCGGATTCAGCGATCCCAAAAACCACTGAGTACAGCTGGGTACCTTGAAAGTTATATAGACGAACCATAGTAGTTGTGGTCACTGTATTTGTGGCCACTCCGCATTTCCCTCGAATTTCTTAAAGTTTCAAAAGGCTTATATGTTCACTTCATTCAGCGTAATATTTCGATATTCAAGATGTTTCCGCACCAATATCGATTGCTTTATTGAATATTTGCTAATTTATCTCAACGAAATATGACGAAATGTGTCAACGCTGAGCGGTTTGTGCTAGTTTTCTTGTCAGAAGTGTTAAAAGAGATCCCGAGGTATAAAGACTACGGTTTCTCATTATCTAAAGTCATTCCGTTCCATAAAAAAATGTAAATTTGGTCAATTAAAGCTCATTTTGCGGGTCGGAATCACAAAAAACTGACATATCAGCTGAAATACCTGAAAAATACGTGGTGGCCAAAAGTGGTACACTCAAAATGGGATTGTTCTATTTGTGGCCAGCTTATGGCCAATCCCAATACAAAGCTTGGTGGCCACAACTGGTACTGCGGATGACCAAAAAGTAGTACACAATTGTGGCCACAAATGGTGAAAATGACTGCTACAAGATAATTTCCTATTTTCTTATTCATCATGATCAGAAGAGGTTTTAAAAATGATAAAAATTCGATTCTGTGTATACCTTTTAGGTTGCATCGATCACTTTTTCAATTTGAAATTTGCAATAATGTGAACACCGTTCGTAAATGAATGTTCGAAAATTCTTAAAGTGGCCACAACTGGTACATACGTCTAACCTATGTTCGCTGAAAATTAAAATAAAAAAGATTTTATCGAAAGAACATAGACTCAAATTCATATTCGTGAAATATCAACGTAACGCGTTCTCAACTCTTTATTTTAATTACGAATAAAGCATGTGTGTGTGTGTGTGTGTGTGTGTGTATATACATAATTTTTATGATTAAATTATCATTATTATTTACACCGAGATAACCGTGTCAACAGAAATATTATACAATTACCTCGCAGATTGTTTTTAATATTTATCATCATTGAATTTTTTAAATAATTATTTACACCGAGGTTATCGTTTCACAGTCAATATGACAACGAAAACCTCGTAAAATTCCCGCCAAACATATTTTGTTGCGGAACACACCCTGTAGACTTTTTTTTTTTCTCGGGCTAATACTTTTATTTTTCTGACCACACCGAGAGAAAATATATCAGGTACGAGTGGCCTGGAGTGACGCTCACGAGGGTCGATGAGAAAAAAATAATAAAAATTAATTAAAAAGAAATATATATATATGTATATATAATAATATAAAATCAAAGGAAATTCGATCGAGCTCCTTGGCAACGATATAACAGGCGTTTGCTCTCTCGAAAAATACATATCAGTGCGTCGATAATGTTCGACCATATGGCGGGGATGTAAAATATTATAATGTGAAAACTCCGTGGGCAAACACACGCGCGATAAATGAACAGCATATGCGCAGTCGCGCGTATGGGCGCCTCAGAGATTACTGTACCCGACTCTTTGCTCGACGATCGATTGTCTCTCGATACCCCGGAGTCTCGTGACGTTATTACGATCGCTTTGATCGCAATTATTCTCGACTTCGGACCCTCCGGGTTCCCGAGGGTTGGGTCAGCAATTTGTATTATCCAATGGGGCGGCAGCAGTCGTTGGACGCTGCCTGAGAGCTGCCGAGGAAATCTCATTGCTCTCGAGCCATCTCGCAACTTCCGGTGGAATTTCTGGCCTCACGTGTGCCATCTAACGATAATTTATAATGATAAAAGAAAAACTACGAATGAAAGCTTAAGGCTTGGATCTACCGATGGTAAATTTACAGCAATTTTCGTGTGAGCCAATTTTATTTTTGATCGGGGAGAAAAAAATTCGAGGTCCGGCTGGAATTCACCTCTTTGGTGAATTTCAATTTTCATTGATCAATTTAGAAAAGTTTGATGGAAATGAAAAAAAAAAAAAAAAACATTTTTTTTAAAATTGATCATCCACATTTATTTATATAGTCTTCTGGGCGTGGCTCATGCGTGAGTGTATTAAAAATAATAAAATGCGTAAGAATCGATGCAATTTATCTACGTATAATATAAATAAATGTATAAAATTGTCTCGACGTACCTGCGTGACGCCAACTTCAACGCTACCGTTTTGCTTGACTCCTCGTTCCATGAGAGCGCACATTACAGCCTCGGCGCTGCAATCCAGCAAACGCTGACGACAAATCGCTATTGCTCTCACGAAACCATCGGTAGGAGTGACGAAACGATGCTCCATGAATATCGTCTTTTCGTCCCAGTAAATAATCTGGAAGGAAAATTTGAAGAAAAAAAAAAAAAAAAAAAAAAACAAGACGAGAAAATAAATGACACGCGATATTCGCGATAATAATACTAATGACGAATTAATGTAAATGAATATATACGTTAGTATGAATTATTTTTCAGGGATTCTCTCTCGAGATGGTTATTTGCAGAATGGCGATTTAACGATTTACCTTGGAGACGTGGAAAAGATAATTCGATATGTATACAATGCAAGCTTACTGTGTGCACAGGACGGAGAATATTGCTGGAAAATACGAGAGGAGGAAAAAAACATTTGCGCTTGAGAAAAATTTATTTGCTCGAACCGAATGAATTTTATTTTTCAAGAAATCCCCATCGATAAAACAAAAATATGATTGTACTTTTTTTCATTTATATTTGAAGAAAAACCGCGTGATTCGCGGCGGAGTCAGTGGTGAATTTTTCGAATCATTTTCACAAAGTGCCGTGTATCGATTTACGATAATGAAAAATGAAGGGGACTCTCATGTGTGCAAGTAACATGGGAAAATATTTTTCATGATGAATTCGTAAAAAATAAAATCGACTGATTCATGCCGATTTATAATTTATGGATCCATATCGATAATGAATTGACAATAAAAAAAATAAAAAAAATTTTAACGCTAAATTGATTTTATTCCAAATAAAATTACTTTAATTCTCCATTACAATCAACAGACAAGAAATAATTAATCAAATGTTTGTTAAATCGTAAAAAACTAAAGCTGTATCGCTGAAATAATTTCAATGCCAGCAGAAAGACAAAAAATTGAGGAGGTAAAGTGCAATGACATCGCGAAACAAATGGCGATAAGCCGAGTGAATTTTGCGAATAGATTACTCACTGAAACGCGAGCGGAGAGTTTACTTTTAGTTATTCCGGGCAAACGTTTAGCAAGACAAGAGAGTCTTATTCTTATATATTGACAGAAGAGGTATAACGATCGTCTCGGAGTCTCGGAAAGTATATACGATATATATATACACACACACATTTGACATATCCTTTGACAAATCACATGCGATTCTCTCGGAAGACTAAATTTAAAACATCCACGCATGCACACGAGGGTTAGTATTGAAAAAAAAAAGTCGCAATCGCTTCGACTTACTTTGGATATGATTTTAAAGATTGACAGAGGCTTGAGAAATCTTCTATAGCGTATCGTAGCAGCCCCTTGAACTACGCCCGTTCCTTGCAAACATATTTCACGATAGAGATTCGTTCTCTCGTAAAAATCAGCTCTCGCGAAGTCAAGCTCACGCAGATATCTCGCGTTGTTCATGTGATACAGCAGAGTATCGACGTCGGTCGTT